>OX375865.1:4169459-4540532 GCA_947359475.1 Heligmosomoides polygyrus bakeri
TTGGCTTTTTTCAATTTCAAAAAACTAAGCGAGTTATGATCGTTTTTGTGAAATCGTTCCAACGACGTCGGTGCGAGATCGACCATAGAAACTGGGAACGACTTCACAAAAACGATCATAACTCCCTTAATTTTTTGAAATTGAAAAAAGCCAAAAGCTTTTAAAAAAACTAGAGAAAACGTGCTTTCCCATCATGTATGAATGAGTTTTAAAAAAAGGGATCTTCATGCGCGGCGGGGTGGGTGCGATTTTTGGCAGGTATTTATGCAAAAATCGACCAAAAATCGCACCCACCCCGCCGCGCATGAAGATCCCTTTTTTCAAAACTCATTCATACTTGATGGGAAAGCACGTTTTCTCTAGTTTTCTAAAAGCTCTTGGCTTTTTTCAATTTCAAAAAACTAAGCGAGTTATGATCGTTTTTGTGAAATCGTTCCAACGACGTCGGTGCGAGATCGACCATAGAAACTGGGAACGACTTCACAAAAACGATCATAACTCCCTTAATTTTTTGAAATTGAAAAAAGCCAAAAGCTTTTTGAAAACTAGAGAAAACGTGCTTTCCCATCATGTATGAATGAGTTTTGAAAAAAGGGATCTTCATGCGCGGCGGGGGGTGTGCGATTTTTGGCAAGTATTTCTGCAAAAATCGGCCATAAATTGCACCCCTCCGCCGCGCATGAAGATCCCCTTTTTTGAAATCGATTCATATACGATAAGAAAGCGCATTTTCTCTAGTTTTCAAAAAGCTCTTGGCTTTTTAAAATCTCGAAAAACTTACCGAGTTAGGATTATTTATGCAAAATCACCTCAATTTTTTCACACAAAAATCGAAGGCTCCCGCCGCGTATGAAGACCTCTCTTATGAAAAACGTTTCCTACATGGTTAGAAAGCAATTTTTTCTAGTTTCTAGAGAGCCGTTGGCTTTTTCAATTTTTGCAAAACTTACCGAGTTATAGTCATTTTTGTGAACGTCAAATTTTGTCGGTCCAGTGACGTCGGTGCAGTATTGACCACAGGTCGATCCAACTTGTTCGATTCAGAAAACCGTGATTTTTTTACTTTGCGTTGGTCAAAGCTGGAAACTTTCTGCGCCAGATTTTTAACTGCATAGGTAGTCTGTTTTAGGAAGAAAATTATTAATGTTTTCATGAAAACCGAACATTTTGAAGACGATTCGCCCTAATCATATCGAAGATCGCTGCGAAGAAGGTTGGTTTTTTTTATTGTACACTAGTCACCGCTTAGAATTTTATATGGTACAATTTCAGTCTCTGATGTACATTCCTTCAGAGGGTAGAAAAAATTTTCCGCGAGAAGTTCATCCTTGTGCTGCGACTCCGTCAGTGATTCGAAGAGCCCTTCAAAAATCTCATAAGGAAAGCACTTAAGTCACCATTAGTAAGTAACACTTCAAATTTTATACAATACAATTTTGGACGTAGATGTCGCTTCTCCAGGTAGAATGCCGTCGTTCCCATAACATCATAAATAAAATTGAAAAAAATCAACACCTCTCATCCATTCGAAATCTGCCGATAGAAAATCTTTATTTTTATCAAGTAATACCAACATCATTTAAAACTTTTTAAATATTAATTTTCAATACTTCGGTGAACGAATGAGAGACTCCACGCCTTCGTAGACATTCCTGGAAAAAACAGCTTATTAAGAATTAAAAACATCGCCTAAAAACTTGAAAAATAAGAGAGAATCCTCCGCCAAAACCGGAAGAGTACGACCCCCCCCCCCCTCCAGACGAGGCCACAGTACGACCCCCCCTGCGATTCTCGCACCTCAAGCTTGACCCTGGTAGGGGCACAACCCCTGCGCGACCGCCGCAGCTGGCTGCCCCTTCTTACGGAGCTCTGATGATTCACCACTCTCGCGCTAGAAGTGGCCTTTGGCGACCCACCCCCCCCCCCCACCGATTTCGGCGGGCCATAACTCGCTCAGGAGTTTCATATTGCAACTTTGACACCCATATTTGTAATCAGCATTCCCAGCTCTTTCTAGCGATCCTGGTCACAACTTGAAGTTCATGGGAGGACGAAACCCTTTCCTAGTAAGAGTAGGAGCGTTTCGAATACGCGAATATAATGGGCGGTGAACAGGCCTCACAAATGCTAAAAAAATATCGGTTACTTTCATCTAATTTTATCGATTTTTTCAGAGTAGTCTCATTGATTATTATCAATTACTAGAACAATACCCCTAACAAGCAGTGGAACTGGCTGCTTCGGCTGACTGCTAGCACCACATAAAGCGCTCACTCAAGGATTCAAAGAGATCATAGAAGGGTGTGACTTTTTGAAGTTTTAGCAGTCAATACTGTTTGCTTGGGGGTCTACACTAGTTTTCATAAAACCTTTTCTAACCCTTTCTCTTGATAGGACTTCGTATCATCTTCTTCAATAATAACGTTGTAGTGACCAGGGAAGGGTCTCAGGCGTAGATCTGAACGGGAAGTGGGTAGTACTGCGAAAATTTTTATCCCTCATATAGTAGAAAACATCTTTCGTTTTTGCTGGGTGCTTGAACCCAAAGAAATACGGGCCCTCGAAGGTGGGGTACAGTATCGCATTGTCAGCGCGTGCCTATACACTATCCATTTCCCTCGTTCAGACATATGCCTGAGACCCTTCCTTAGTGAGTCTAGCATGATCACTAACTCAAACCCACCTTACTACATTCTTCGTCGTCCAAATAAGGAAGCTTTTCATACGTGGTCATGCAGCGCTACCTCGTGACAGAAAAAGTAGTTATAGCTGAAAATGTTGCATTGTAAAGAGATATAAGTGGTAGGCATTTAAAGCAATTGAATTTAATTGTGTGTTGAAAAGACAAACACTATTTCTCAGGTCTAATCTACAGAAATTCTCGCATAGGGGCACCATAGGCGAGCATGCTGAACGACACCTTTGAGGCTGGAATACGTAGCACTCACCGGATCTTAATCACACTCTCTAGTACGGCAATCAGCCCTCTCGTGCGTGGGAAGAATCACAGTCACGAACTCAGGTCGGTGAAAGGAGATAGGGTGGAGCCTTAATGCGTGGTTTCCCATTACGTCAATGAGGGTGCATTTTCCAGCTACCTCTAGACTAGCAAAGGGAACCGAACCCACGACGTCGCACCTGACGAGCAGGAGCACTACCCTTGCGCCACCGCCGGGGCTGGCTGCCCTTCTTACGGAACCCCTTCTGCCCCGATGACTCACCACTCTCGCTCCAGCGTGTTCGGTCAGCCATTGGTGAAGCCCCCGATTTCGGCAGGCCATAACTCGCTCAGGAATTTCATTTTGCAATTTTGACACCCATATTCGTAATCAGCATTCCGAGCTCTTTCTAAATGTCGTGGTCTTAACTTGAAGTTCCATGGGAGATCGAAACCCTTCCCTAGTTAGATATTTTGGCTGGAACTCGAAGAGAGGTACGAAACTTAGATGTAACGCATGCGTGTCGACCTTTGCTCATGCAGCGCATCTACAATCTGTTATTTGACCACGAATTGTCCATTGCACAATCTTAACAAGCTATAGAACTCTGTGTTTTCATCTTTACCTGCACCACTTCAGTCTTAAATTTTAAGCTCGCTGGCTGCAAAGTTATGCACCTTTGATCAGTCCTTGTGCATATGACAGTAACAGTTCAGAAATCAGGTGTGATGAGTTCTTATTCAATTCCAAACTTTATTATTAGTAATAGTCAGCTTACAGAAGAATTGTTGCAATCATTTAGCCCACATACAATGCACGATATTCGGAGGGAAGCACCTGTACAAGAGGTTTTCAATGAATCTTATGTCTAAAGCAACAGTGCGCAGCTAACTGTATTCCTAACGAAATGCGATAAAAAAAAATTTCATTGAAAAATCTTTAAAGAATTCAACGCATAGAGTTTAACGACGAGACGGTTCAAACCAGCGTTCATTTTTTAATGCGCTGTGTCTAACATTCCGAAATCTGGGGCAGGGTTATACAGTTGATAAGCAAATGTTAAAGGATAAAGAACGGCGTTATTCAATCTCCTTTGGGATGCGCCACGCATTCTACTTCTACGGGATGTCGTGGGGGCGATATGAATGCGCATTTGGCCGTACAATGACTTGCGGTGGCCAGTCAATGAACAAATCAGCGCTTTATCCTTCCCAGACAAGTCTGGTACCAATTCACCGACCCCGGAGGGATGGAAGGCTTGGTTGGCCTGGGCGGGAAATCCGAACCAGGAACCTGGTATCGGGTGCACGCGACAGCCGGCGCCTCCTCCGACTGCACTCCAAGCAAATGTTCCGCAGATGTTACCATAGAATATTAAAAGGATATGAGGACTGACTACATTGGCATCTAAAGAGCTTGACAAGACGTAGCTGACGCCCATTGGTGCTAACCTGCAATCAGTGGAACGACAGGTGACGCTAGTTAAGTGCTATAAATGCATTATACGTGGTAATGTCCTCGTAGACATAGCGATCTTTGCCCCTAGATCTGCCTCCGACGAAAACATATAATTTGCTCCGACTCCTCCATAATCAGCTAAGGACTCGCAGCTATAATAGAGAGGGAAAGCGTCTGAAGACGACACACTTCAAGAAATACAGGGAAAAAGTTTTCGATTCTCAATTCTTTCGAGGAGCTCGTCGTTTACAAATACTACCACCTAGCCTACTACTAGGGTGTTCAGAAAGTATATGCAGAAATACGATAATTTTTTCAAAACAACACAATTTTTATCAACATTTATTAATCAATCAAATGATTTCCATCAACATCGCTACTCTCCGCCAACTTTCAACAAGACTTCGAATTCCTCTGGCGTAGAAATCCGGCGACTTGGAGGGGAAAGAGCTCGGAGGTCATTTTCGAGGTGGTCACGATCTTCATATCGCTTCTCTTCCAAATGATGCTGAAGTGATCGAACAAGGTAATAGCCACTTGGGGCCATATCTGGGCTGTACGGTGGATGCGGCAGAACTCCCGTCCGAGTCCCAGAATTTTCTTAGAAGTCGTCTTCGCGATGTGTGGGCGCGCATTGTCATGCTGCAAGCGAACTTTGTCGAGCCTGGGCTGTTCCTTGCTCATGTTGTCCTCCATTCTTTGCAGTTGGGCAGCGTACACCTCGGCAGTGACAGTCGTGCTGTCAGGGGGCAGCTCAAAATGGTAGATCCCATAAACTCCCCACCAGACGCTCAGCATGACTTTCCTCGCATGAATTTCACCTTTTACGAAAGAGTTCGTCACTTCATCGCGTTGGCACCACGCACGTTTACGAGCGTTGTTGACGTAGAGGACCCATTTTCGTCTCCTGTCACGATGGTGTCCAGCCAGTTGAAGGTGCGACTTCGGGAGAGCAGCTGAGTGCATATGTCCAGACGTCTTCGCCGGTTGTCGTCGGTCAGTTCGTGTGGGAGCCACTGACCGAGCTTTTTAACCATTCCAAGAGATCGCAGTCCATTGTCCACGGTGGGTCGGGAACAGCAAAGAGCAGCAGCAAAACAACGCACCCTTCATATGGATGTTGCTCCGCCAATTTCCTCAGTTCATCCAAAGATATCGTTGTCGGTCGACCAAGGCGAGGCTCATCTTCGAGACTCCTGTTGCCGCTTCTGAAGCGTTCGAAACAGTTATCCACAGACCGTACAGAAGGAGCTTCAGTGCCGAATACACGACACAAGTTTCGATAGGCTTTTGCGGCGGAGTGCCTAGATTCATACTCGTAAAGGAGTACGTGTCTATTATGGGTAAATAGTTCGGCTATCGTACAGTGAAATAACAAGGAAGACGGAGCTGATTATGTTGTGCAAGTACAACAGGATAGTGCCCATATATAGCACTTATGCTGAATTCTTCAGAACATTCTAGAAAAAATCTGGAGTACTGGGAAGTTTTCTGCAGATACTTTCTGGACACCCTAATAGAAGCACCAAACGGGTTTTCAGAAAAGGATTGAAGAGAATAGATTTGCTTTCTTCTGCATATACCACATATCGTCTAATCAAATGATTCTGTTATTTTTACTTTTTCAAAAACTATGATATCCTTTGGTTTAGGAAAACTTTTCATTCGAGCTTTTTTTGGTGTCATTTTTTTCGGTCATTTTCGCTTTGCGCCCTTTTGTTTCTAATTTTCCTTGATGTTTGGAACTTCTCTACTTTGTTTCTGATTACGCTACCATCCTATGTTTCCCCACGCAGCCGTTTTCGATAGGTTGTGATAGAGTTGATGGACCTACTAAGTTGGTGGGCGCGTGTAGCGTAGTCGGAGGAAGCGCCGGCTATCGCGTGCACCAGATACCAGGTTCCTGGTTCGGATTTCGCGCCCAGACGAAGCAAGCCTTTCATCCCTCCGGGGTCGGTGAATTGGTACCAGACTCGTCTGGGAAGGATAAAGCGCTGACTTGTTCATCGGCTGGCCACCGCAAGTCATTGTATCGCCAAATACGCATTCAAATCGCCTCAAGAAATCTCGTAGAGGTAGAATGCGTGAGGCATCCCAAAAGGAATTGAGTAACGCCGTCCTTTATCCTTTTATCCTTTTACTAAGTTGGTATCCGGAGCCGATATCTCCCACGACTTGCAGTGTAAGCAGGCCACTGCTCTTTTTCATCAGTTGTCCTTCATCCTTATCTCGTTTCTTTACCCTTCCCATTCAGAGCTTCTATGAAACTAAGAATTGCTCTCACACGGAAAGTAACAATGATGGCTAATTCGATTTGTTAGTTTTTTCACCACGTACTTTCTAATATGCTGTGACCTTGATAAATGTACTATTTTTGTGCGCTCGACATTGTGCAATTAATAAATAAACAACTCTATGTGTAAAAAAAGTGTCCTCCCTAGGCAATAGCAAAAAGTGCAAAAATGAGAGTAATCTCTGAGCCCAACAAACAAATAATTCAACTATACTTGGTCATCTCCTAAAGGGTAGTGCATGTTAAAAAATGAAGGACGGCGTCTTTGTCAAATGAAGGACGGCGTCATTGGCACGTCTTCCGAATCCCCTGGCACGTAGAAGACGTCTGAGTATATTTTCGCGCCACGTAATTTGATCAACATCGATTGATGGCAATCGATACTTCAAAAACGAACTTCAGATTCGTGTTCAGCCACCTTGTTGCTCCAGGGTCGAAGTTTCCAGGCAGAGAGAAGGCGTCTGGGTACTTTTCGCTATTTTCGTGTCGTAATTCCCCCCCCCATTTCCCCCTATTTTTCCCCCCTATTTCCCACTTTTGCAGTGCAGTCCTTCGCTAAGAAAGGTATTATTTTATCAAGTTTGTTTTAGCAGCCACTTTTCTTCTAATAATTGTGTTAATCATACAGGAAACTAGCACTTTTTGCGAAAATTAGTCAAATTATCTTGCATTTGCAAGGAAGTTATGGCTGAAGCAAGCAGTTCTAAGTTCTATCATCTGCATGGAATTCACAGAACAGAAGAAGACACAAAATTGAATGAGTATGGATAAAGAATTTAATCTCCTACAGGACCTAATTGATACCATTCGCATTTTCTCTTGGAAAGACTGATTGTGGGTAGTAGCCAGTCAATCGAAATATACCTCACTGTGTTTATGAACGGGATCCGATCCATTTATTTATTTATTTATTTATTTATTTATTTATTTCTATGAAGATTTTTTAAGTTAGTGTTAATTTATTGTTTGTCTAATATTAATAATTTCAGGAAATGTCAGAAACAAGTCACAGTTACTCGTTCAGCAGTTGTTCAAACAACGCATAATACTGAAGACAATACCACTCTTTGAGGATAACCGGCTATAGAGAAAGAAACTTTAATGAAATACTGTGACTTCACCGAAGTGAGCTACTTTTTGTGCTGATGCTAAAAAAAGAATAAAGCATGGAGTTAATCAATCCTTTTTATGGAACACTTCGTGACTTCTAACTTCTTCGTGATGTCAAAGGATGTGGTGGATCATTACCAGCACTACAATGCATGTGAGCTTCTGTACTAATTATTTGATTATCTCATGGCGTAGATCACTGCGAAAAGACGCATAGGATAGGTTATATACCATTTTCACGTCAAATTGGAGACTCCTCTAAACCAGCATGACGCTTTGAAATCAAAATGAACGATTTTCAAATCAAAACAAGTTTCTTACACATTAAGATAGGTCTTTTATTAAAGGACAATTTGGTGTATGTGCTGAATATGACGCTTTTGAAATCAAGGCGAACGACTTTCAAATCAAGACAAATTTCTTACACATTAAGCTAGATTAGAATAATTTTTATTCAATGGCAATTTGGTGTAACCTTGTTTGAATTTTTTTTGTTCACCTTCCCAAGTACCGAGTTTGACGTGGAAAGTCTCGGATTTGACGTGAAAATGGTATAAGCAAACGAATCGAGTTGTTATGAATTAAGACATGCAGATGAGAAAAAGGTCATCCAAAATATCCGTTGCCGTCCGAGCAAATGTTTGAGATGGGGACAGACATGCGAAAAAAAACTTCATTGCCACCGATGAAAAGATTTAGCCCCGAAAAAGTCTGTGAGGAGGTCAGGTCTAACATGCGCCCTTGCAGTCGTGGCATATAGTTGCTACGGAGTCCGCCCGGTGGTGCGTGTCCTGGGATACCGGGATCACAATTCATTGTCCTTCTTTCTCTACAGCTACTCCGACTGGTGTCCTCCTTCCTATAGATAGCGGTTTGGCTCATATTACTGCTACGTGTTTTCCGTGATATTATAAGATGCTCCAAAACTTTTTCCCTTTACAACTTCCGTCGCATGTAAGCGTACTCCGGTTGGAATGTTTTTTTTTGTAGAATCCACTTGTAGATATAGTTTTCCTACCGTTGGATCGACTGACAAGGGAAATGTCTGAACGGTATGCCGGAACGGCAAGAACGAGTACTATAGGGAGAATCCCCGTCCTCCAAATAGTAACAGAACATGTTTTGTTTTTGCCGAATCCTTGAGACAAACGAATACGAGGGTGTAATGATTAAGGGTCCGCAGAGCGAGCTCATCACGGCAGCGTAAGATCTCGTAGTGGTGAACCGGGTGGCGCAGTGGTAGAGGGTACGCCTCATGTTCGTGAGGTCTAGGGTCCGGTTTCCATGCTGCGTTGCCTTTTTGCACTTTTACCATAGTATCGGATTTCTGTAGAGATTTCCATATCTGAGCTTGTTTCTGGAGTTTGCTACGGTAAGATGTTTTTATTATTTATCATTTGTCGACATCTCGTAATTCGCCAGCAATGTCCGAAATATGCCAAATACGATTTTATACGAAACTTTTACTCAAATTGTTCTCGTTGTCAATGTAAGAAATTTTGGCACAGGAACAACATGAAACAGCGGCAGAATGCCAGAAAAATGCTTCAAATGAAATTTATTAGTGTCGGTGAGGTGAGTGCCACCAGTGTACTCACAGTGTAGGAGGGGACCACATGATCTTCAACTTGACCTACCACCTCGATCCTCTGTTATGCTTACAAAGTCGCGCAGTTATAACAAGCTGCTGCCGCCAACACTGACTCTACAGTGTGTGTTAACCCTCGAGTGGTCATTCACCTTTTGACACTGAAGTGCGGATCTCCACTGGATGCTGTCCCTTCGAGAGACGAGATGAACCTAGCGGAAAGGATAGCAAGTATCCTACAGGATTCCGAAGTGCGACAGCTGTAAATCGACAAAGTGGAGAAGTTGAAGGTAGTCGAAGAAGAGGAGCAAGAGCTTCAACCAGAAGAGGATTGTGCCGGAATCACAACACCACTAACCAGTGAAGGCGCTGTCACGTTTTCGGGAGGGCAGATCGTTTCGGAGGAAAAGATTTGGCTATACTAGAATTGTTATACTATACAAGTTTGAGAACTGGGGAAAGTAGACTGTATCGCGATTCCCGGCATGGGCTGCAGCAGAGTACCACTGGGCAGGAACTGTGAAGCCAAACACAAGTTCGGATATGGAAATCTCTATGGGAATCCGGTACTATGGTAAAAGTGCAAAAACAAGACGTAGCATGGGAAACGAACCCAGTACCTCACAAACATGAGGCGTAGCCTCTACCACTGCGCCTCGTCCACGATGCCTGGACCTTGCGCTGCCGTGAAGAGTTCGCTCTGCGGACCCTTAACCATTATTGCCATTAAGCAGTACTTGAAATTGTTAGTTTTTCTTGCAAAGTTTTTTTTTCGCCCACTACTCTGTCCTTACTAATCTTTTCTTTTATTGTTAAAATTCTCAGCACGCCCCTCAATGGCGTAGCATATAAATAAATAAATAAAAATATAGTCTAAGCCTGCTTGTTCTACTAATCGGAAGTGGTGCTCCAAAAAGCTCTGTAGAATTCGGAAACAGCTTCCTGGCCTAGATTGTGTGCAACATGGTTAGATCTACCCTCTTTTCGTTGTGCATAAACTGGGTAGCTGTCGTGCAGCTTAGACTGCGTGGAACTGTAGGGATGTGCTCGTATGACATTTTCAGTACCTCATGATAACCTATGTGTGCAGATATTACTAAATATAAACATCATTAACACGGGTACCTGAAAAACCTCTAATGTGCTCATTCAGGGACACATAACGCAATACGTGATTGCTTTCAGAAAGCTGAATCAAAGCCGAGAACTGCCCTAGTATGTAGATATGGCGTTCTTGTAATTGAAACCACCGTCGTAGAACTCATGACAATGACATTATAAGCTCT
Organism: Heligmosomoides polygyrus bakeri; assembly: GCA_947359475.1. Classification (NCBI taxonomy): domain Eukaryota; kingdom Metazoa; phylum Nematoda; class Chromadorea; order Rhabditida; family Heligmosomidae; genus Heligmosomoides; species Heligmosomoides polygyrus. Next base: position 4,180,134 of record OX375865.1, read on the forward strand.
GCATTACGTACGATGGTTTCTAAAGTAACAGAAATTCTTCATTTAAACACGGAATCTGTTTATAGAAAACATCCCTTTTCTTCCCAATTCTTTCGTGTCTTTCTTTTAGCTGAGCTACAGTAACCACCAGGAGGCTCAGTTGCATGCTTTAAGAACGTTTGTAGTGCTAATTGTCATAATCACTTTATAAGTTCGCTACTTGACGTCTGTTTACAAAAGGAACACGTCTTGCGCCCTGCTACATTGGGTGCAGAGGCGGGATATATATTAGGTTGGAATAAAAGTCTTTTCATTTTTTTCAAAGATTTATTACTTCACAACTACAAAGTCAAATCAACTGAGATAAACTCTATTTTGTCCCACTACACTTCTCCAAAGACTGGGTAATTTTCCAATTCCTCTCGCTTAAAAGACTGCAGTTCTGGAGTCGAACCATTGATGAATCCAATTTTTGAGGTCTTCATCAGTTCCAAAATATTTCTCTCCAATTTCTTGCTTGAAAGCACGGAAGAGATGGTAGTCGACACGAACGAGGTTAGGGCTATACGGTGGATGTGACATTACCTCCCAGCCCAGCTCCTTTATTGTTTCTCTTGTGAGTCTTGCAACATGTAGTTTTGCATCGTCATGCAGGATCATCACCTTCGACTTCTCCGGCCTGTTTTCTTAGAGAGTTGCGACGACTTTGTGGAGTTGGCCACAGTATGTGACAGCAGTAAGTGTCTCTCCACTTCTGAGAGTTTGCCGATAAATCACTTCTCTGATATCCCACCAAACACTCAATAAAATCTTCCTTTCGTGAACATTGGGCTTGAGATCAGACTTAGGGCTCTCTCCCTTTTGTACCCATTGCCTTTTCCTCGGAAGTTGGCACACAGAACCCAGGACTCTTCGCCTGTCACAATCCGCGGAAGAAACGATTTTCTTCCTTATCTGGACAGAAGAGAAGCAGCGATGGAGAGCTGTCGACCTTTCTGAGTGTCTGACAGGGCATGTGGAATCCAAGCTCCAAATTTCCATGAAAGCCAAGATTCTTCAGATGGATTCCTACTATCCTATGAGACACTTCGAGCTTCTCTGCCAGCTGACGTGTCGTCTGCCAACTATCGGTACGAAGAAGATGGTGTAGTTCACTGTCGTCCAATCCAGTTGGCCTTCCTGACCATGCTTTGCCCTCAGTGAATAATCTCCTTTTAAAGACTTTCCGAACCACTCATAACAGGCGCGATGAGTAGTAGATCCCAAGCCATATATATGGTTAATTTGGTCTGCTGCCTGACGTGCTGTGGATTCTTTAATGAATTCATGAAGAATGCCGTGCTGAAAACGGCCATGAGGTAGATCTGGCATTGAGTTCGGAAGATTGGGTGGATAACGAATTACAAGAAGAGTCTTAACCTGTGTCCGCGTGCGAACGGTAGACAAGTGTGATAGGATTACGAAATCAGCAATCAACATTGGCTAGTGCGTTTACAAGGGGAAGGGTAAAAAAATTTCGAAGTGTGAAGAGACTTTTTTCCAACCTAATAGTAAGACAAAGGACGGCGAAGATCAATCTATGCATAAGACACGCCATGCATACCACTTTTGCATGATATTTCGGGGCAACTTCTAGGCGTATTTGGCCTACACGGTAACCTGTGGTAGCCAGACGTTAAAGACCTCGACTTTTGTCTTCCCTAAGGCCTTTGTCATACCATGGCTCACTCCGAGCGACGCCTAATGATATGCACCCATATCGATCCCATCGCGCCGCCCGATCGATATGGGAGCCTATCATTAGGCGTCGCTCGAGGTGAGCGAAGGTATGACAAAGGCCTAACCGAGTGTTGGGTCCGGATTCATTAACGACTTACCGGCAGGTAAGTGCAACCCTTACCGCCACTCTCCACTTACGCGCGATTCATGAACGCGCGGCGGGAAAAACCAAAGGTAAGTTTTGAGGTAAATGCTACCTCGCCGGGGGAACATTTACCTCCATAGCAAGGGTTTTGCTCCGCTGCTAATTTCTGACCCAATGCGATCTTTCTCTGGCAGCGGAGTAGAACCCTTGCTTTGGCTGTCACAAATCAGAAACAGAGGTAAGTTCTCGGAAAGTGGCGGGTAAGTGGCCGTCGAGGTAAATAAGGGTCGAGTTTACCTCCGGCCGCGTTCAAGAATCCGGGCCTGGAAAGTTCATCAAGGTGACGCATGACATATTGGGAATCGGCTTGAGGAAGGCCCTCTCAGACCGTCCTCGATGCGGACGATATCGCCCTAATAGCCGACAGCCAGGAGGAGCTGCAGGCAAAGGTGCAAGCGTGGCAGCGAGAACAAGTAGACAACGACATATGGGTGAATGTGAAGAAGACGAAGTTCAACAGCTCTGAAAGTGCACTGTACCGCTCTAGAATGCCTAGCGGGGACAATTGGAAGGAAGAATTCCTCAGAATTCCGGGAATGACCATTTGGAGGAAGGCGTGGGCCAGGCGGCGATGGGACGGATGATGCAGATGCTTAAATGGAGGGAGTCTACAGGAATCCTCTGCGACCGTAGGTGCTCCAAGACACTCAAATGCAGGCTATATATGCATAATAGAGCATGCGGATTGACCTTCGGGAAAGGGTGCGAAGCGAGGATTTCGGGGCGGTGAGGAGCACAGCTCCGATCCAGCTGAAAGTGAGAAAACAGCGCCTGAGGTGGAACGACATAATCCACAGAAAACCAGAGGATCACCCCATGAGGTAGCTTTAAATTTCGAGGCACCTGGGAAGCGTCCGAGAGGAGCCCCAAAGAAAAGGTGGAGGAACGTCATCAAGAGAAATCTCGCCGAAGTCGGCGCCATGGTAGACGACGCCCGTGACATGATGAGGAGGCGGCGGACCATAAAAGCCCGTTTATACATTGTCGTCGAGCGACGCGACGCCACGTATTGTTGCCACAATGATCGGTCGAGGCGCTCGGCGTCGACGTATGAATGGGAACTAAGAGCAGCGCACACTGTGGCTGCGCGGGACTAAACGCCCGAGAGAAGAAGAATAAGAAAAGATAAGTCACTGAGCAAGACTTATTTATTCTATCACAGCAATTATGCTCAATACAGCAAAATCGATTGTGCTACAACTAAGATATTAAAAACTCAATCTATTTGACCAATTTTCCTTCTTGGGGATAGAACCACTGCGCTCCTTCTTGCAACCAAAAAGTACATAGCAGATCCTAGTGTAACGAGCGATGAAGTACGATTCAAAAGCGATCATTTCCATTGTAAAGCCAACATGTTGCAGTAGTTTTGCATTCCTTCTGTTCCAGTTGACTTCATGTTCAGCATAGCCTTGGTTGTTTTTTCCTTCGATTTCCGGAAATGCCGAAAGTGATATATAGCCGTGAATGGTAGCAAGACGGTAAGCAACGGAATAATCTAAAAAAATATCGATGAGGAGCCATATTACTAAGTACACGAAGAACAAAAAAGGTCTGATGTATCCAAAGACCAGGATTAGAAATTTTCTAGGAAAATCTTGTTCAAGGAACATAATAGTGGTAGTGGGAAACAATTATGATTAAGTTTGTTACTATCATATTCTTGCATTTTTGTAGTGCCAATTATAATAATACATATTTCGTTGCTTCTCTACTATTATTAACTAGGGAAGGGTTTCCACCTCCCATGAAACTTCAAGTTGAGACCAGAATCATTAGAAAGAGCTCGGAATGCTGATTACAAATGTCTTCTTCTTCTTCTTCTCCTGAGCGTTTAGTCCCGCGCAGTCGCAGGATCCGCTGTTCTTGTGATCTGTCGCCACCTCATCCTATCAAGGGCGTCATCTGGCGCCGACTTCGGCGAGACTTCTCTTGATGACGTCCTTCCATCTTTTCCTTGGGGCTCCTCTCGGACGCTTTCCGGGTGCCTCGAAATCTAGGGCCAACCTTGTGGGGTGATCCTCTGGTCTTCTGAGGACGTGTCCATACCACCTCAGGCGCTGCTCTCTCATCTTCAGCTGGATCGGGGCTGTTTTCATCACTGCCCTAACATCCTCGTTTCGCACCCTGTCCCGATGGGTCCATCCACATGCCCACCTCAGCATCCTCATCTCCGCCGCGTGCAGTTGCCGCTCCTGCGCCTTACCCAGGGTCCAGCACTCACTGCCGTAGAGGAGGGCAGGTCTCACAACTGTTCTATAGAGCTTGCCTTTGAGCGTCCTGGAGCATCTACGGTCGCAGAGGATCCCTGTGGACTCCCTCCACTTGAGCCAGGCTGCGTTTATCCGTCCCCTGACCGCATGGTCCACCCTTCCTTCCTCGGATAGGTCACTTTCGAGGTGGCGGAATTCTTCCACCTTCTCGATCGTTTCCCCTTGGCGGTCTAGGATCGATCCAGCGCACTGCTCAGAGCTGATGAAATTCGTCTTATTCACGTTCAGCCGTAGGCCGTTGTCTGCGCGAGGGCTCTCTGCCACAGCTGCACCATCTCCTCCAGCTCCTCCTGGTTGTCGGCTACTAGGGCGATGTCGTCCGCGTAGAGGGTCGTTCTGAGAGGGCCTTCCTCATGGTGGTTCACTATAGAGTCAAGGGTCAGCAGGAAGAGGAACGGGCTCAGAACCGACCCTTGGTCTACCCCCACTGTGATGTCCACTTTCCTTGTCACCCGGTGTGGAGTTCGTATCGCCGCTTTCGAGCCCTCGTACATTTCCCTTATGACCGTGATCAGACGTTCCGGGACACCCCTCCCTCGAAGGGCATTCTAGATTACGCCCCGAGCTAGCCTGTCATAGGCCTTCTCCAGGTCCAGGAATGCCAGGTAGCAGGGTTTTCGTTTCTCCCGATATTTCTCCATCACCTGACGAGCGATGAAGATGGTGTCTGTGGTGGACCTCTCAGGCATGAAGCCCCGCAGCACCTGGGAGATGGGTACCATCTCCCTCAGCCTTGAGTCGACCAGTCGTTCGTAGATCTTCATCGCGTGTGAAATCAGTTTGATCCCTCGGTAGTTGGAGCATTCGGAAGCGTCTCCCTTCTGCTTGAAGATGGGGACTATGGTGCTGTTCCTCCAGTCATCCGGCATCTTACCTTCTTTCGTGATTCTGTTGAGGAACTGCGCCAGCCAGTTGATTCCGAGGTCCCCGAGCACCTTCCAAGCCTCTACTGGCACACCGTCAGGCCCTGCTGCCTTTCCGAGTTTTATCTTCCCTATGGCCTTGCGAACCTCTTCTTGCGTCTAGGATGGGATGGGTCCTTCCGTTAGTTGTTCTTCCTCGGCTTCCCGACGAGGGAACTCCTCGTTCAGGAGTTCCTTGAAGTACTCCTCCCGTCTCTCTCTGACCTCGACCGGATTCCGTAACACTCTACCGTCAGCACTCTTCACAGTCTTTACTACTCGAATGACGAGGCTAGCTCTATGATGCGCCTTGGCCAGGGGGATGGCGAACTTCTCTCCCTCTGACCCGTCTAGTTTCTCGTACAGGGCATCCATTTACGCGTTCTTTACCTTCGCTACAGCTGTTTTTGCCAGCCTCTTCAGCTTCATGTACGCTGTGAGATGCTCGGGTGCCCTCGTCTTCTGCCACAGCTTGTAGGCCTCCTTCTTCCTTTTCACCGCAGCCTGCACCTCTTCGTTCCAGAACCATGCCGATTTATCCCCTCTGGTTCCTCCAATTGTTTCTCCCAGGGTTTCCTTGGCACATCTCAAGATTGTTTGGGCTACCCTCCTCCAGGTCTCATTCACGGGACCAGCTGGATCTGGAAGGCCTGCTTCGAGCACTGCCCTTCGTAGCTCGTTCCGCTCTTAACCCCGCAGTCTCCACCATCGGATCCTGGGTTCCGTCCTCACTTTGGGCCTGGTGGGTAGAGGTATGCTAAGGTCGGCTACCAAGGGTCTATGCTGTGATGCCACGTCTTCTCCTGGAATGACTTTGACATCCCGGACTGTTTTCAGGGCAGCCCTTCGAACAGGATGTGGTCGACTTCCGTCCTTCTTCCTCCGCTAGCATAGGTCACCTTCTAGATCTCCCTCTTCGCGAAAAAGGTGCTACAGACAGCCAGATCGTGGGCGATAGCCAGGTCCAGAATTCGTTCTCCATCCGGGTTTATCAGGCCGATCCCTTTACCTCCATGAACCCTTTCCACTCCTCTTCTGCCACCCCCACATGCCCGGTCATGTCCCCTGCTATGGAGAGGTAGTCGCCTTCTGGTACGGACATTATGGCTTCCTCGAGCGAGAGGTAGAAGTCATCCTTGTCGTGCTCGGAGCATCCGGTCTGCTGAGCGTAGACAGACATGATGGTCCAGTAACCCTCCTTCGTGTCCAGCCGCAGTGACATGATGCGGTCGTTTATTCTTTGGACAGCCGCTACTGAATCCTTGAAGAACTCCGCGACAGCTATCCCTACCCCTTCTTCTTGGTGTCCTCTCCGTTGTAGTACAGCTTAACCCCTTCTCCGATCTCCCTGGCTTTCGCCCCTTTCCATCGCGTTTCCTGCAGACACAGGACTTGTACCCTTCTGCGCTTCATCAGGTCAGCCACTTCCCTAGATCTTCCGGTCAGCGTTCCCACATTCAGAGTCCCCAGTCGAACTAGCTTCTTTAGCCGAGGTCGTTCGGCCCTCGGTAGCCCTCGCATAGTGACCACAGAACTCGGGCGGGGTTCTGTGCGCCACTTCCGGGTGACGTCCTAGCCTTTACACTGATTCTATTGCGACTTGTGATCATGGTTTTGTGACGAGGTTTCTCCATCAGCCGCCCTGTCAACCTGGGCCTGACGCTGGAACAGTTGCCATTTTTGCAATTTTTGCAGGGCATGGCGTGCCGGAGCCGGGAGTCGAACCTGTGACCGTTTATGCATGAAACTACACTACTAACCACTAGGCTAACTCGGCTCTGCTGATTACGAACATGTGTGTCAAAATTGCAAGATGAAACTCCTGAGCGAGTTATGGCCTGCCAAAATCGGGGGCCTCACCACAGGCTGGCCGTGCGACAAGCTGGTGCGAGGGTGGTGAGTCACTGGGGCTCCGTAAGAAGGGCCCGTCAGCTGCGGCGGTGGCGCAGGGGCAGTGCTCCTGCTCGTCAGGTGCGACGTAGTGAGTTCAGTTCCCACTGCCGCCTGCCTTTTCGCAAATCACAATTTATCTTCGAAATGACCTTTTATCCTGAATTTTGACACGTGTCTGATTAAATAGCTGGGAAAACTGCCTTACACGTTTGTAAAAATGCATGAACGCAAAAAACTGATATGGTGACATTTTTATTTAATATTTTGTACAAATAGAGTCCAATTCATATATTTAACAACTAGAGTGTTTCTAACAACCTTGCAATTTGTGGAGCAGTTTTTCGTGCAGTCATTCGTGTTATAGCACCTTCCTCTTCACTGATATGTCACAATAAAAAAAAAGGTTCGTCTGGAGATAGATATGGAAACGAACCACTTTGGAAAAAGAAAAATTCGTATTTTATTTTTGTTTTTCGCTTACACCTTGCTTTATTATAAATGTTGATGGTATTTTTATATCATTCTTCCAAACCAATATCGTTCTCTGAAATGGCAGCACTTACGTAGGCTATTATCCTCACGGAAAAGTAAAGATTGTAGTTTCCAGTGAATAATCGCTCCTGCATGCTTCGTATTAAAACGCCACTGGCAGCATAAACTATGTACATGCTCCTGAAAGTAAACAGCTCAAGCAGCTATTCGGAATTCATTCCATCTATAGCTAGAAACTTTGTGATTTCTATAGAAGTTTATTATATGCTTCTACGTACACTTGGAATTTTACTAATTCACTGAGGTATTAGTCAAACACATTTCAAAATTTCATAGTTAATTTTCACTGAACACCCTTGTTTCAAATGGATTTCAAGAATACCGTTCTTTCCAAAGTTGTCAACACCTACATCTGCAGAATTGATAGTGAAGCGGCGACTTGTGTCGTGAATATATTTTCTCGCACTTGATATTTAGACGATAATGAAGAGAGTCTGAAAATGATCACGTAAGCTATGCTTACTACAAGCATATTCTTAAAAGTGCAAGTTGCTACAGGACTAGCGCCATAAGCTGTAGAAGTGCAGGCACGGGAGACTGTTGCAGAAGGAGCAAGGCTTCACAGTGCCATGAAAGACAGAATGCCTCAACGTTGTCTCGTTCTACAGCAGTAAAGACAATTTTGTCAGTTTTCCTAGACCATACCATACATATATTAGGGGGGCCAAAAGTAATGAGACACCCCATGCCGTGTCCATATATCTCGTGGCTGGAGTCTGGATTCGTACTTGTTGTATTTGTATGTTTGTATGCTACTTACTGAAGCCCATTTGAAAAGTTACCACTTCCGCCCTTTCCAGAAGCATGCCAAAAACCCCATCCTGTCTCATGCCGAAACCCCAGTCTGACGAGTCGACCTGTGTCGCGCAAATCTCCCCCATTTGCCAACCCCGAGCAGCCTGGGCTCAATATTCACACAAGATGAGAAGTACGTCTTCTACCTTAACCCTGCCAAGCAGCGAGTCTGGGTGAGGCCTGGTGAATTGTTACCGACCTTTGTTCGGCGAGATGTTCACGGCGAGAAGCATCTTTGGAGCTTTTGGGTCTGCGCTCATGGATCGGTTTACCGGAGGCTGTTTCCCAAGAGCACCGCGACGAACTCCAAGGCCATGGTGAACGAAGTAGAGGAGATGGGCCGGCGACTCGCTCTTATTCATTCGCAGCGCTTCAAGAAGGTTCTCCTCTTCGACAACGCCGCACCCCATCGGGAACAAGTAAGCACGGATAAGCTTGGCCAGCTGGGCTACGTTCACATGCCTCACCCACCGTATTCGCTGGACATCTCTCCATGCAACTACCACTACTACTTGAGCCTACAGGACTTCCTAGTCGGAAGGGACACAAGAACCCAAGCAGTCTTTGACAACCATATCGAGCAGTTGATCAACATCAGGCTCAAGCAGTTCTGGAAGGATGGGATCAAGAAGTTGGCTGAGCGATGGCAGCAAGGTCCTTGCCCTTAATGGCAAATACACTCCTCAGCATCGTTGAGTTGTAATTGAGTTATAAGGAGATAAAGATTTTTTCATTTTGTCTCATTACTTTTGGCCCCTCCCCCTAATACCATGACGTAAAATAATGCAAACGGTGAAGAATACGGTGGCAGAACTGGGGTGACCATCAACTAAATTCGAGTGCGTCGAAATTCGAACCATGTTTACGGAGTACTATTTCACGTCAAGCATAATGACATGACATAAACCACTTTAAGTGACCTAAACACATATGAAGGAACATTGAAGGTACCCTAGCGCAACCCTGAAATCCTCCTGTGTCCACGGACACAAATGATCCAGAGCCCAGGACCATACAGAATCGGTATTCATTTTCAAGGACTCTTTAGTTCCGTTGACAAGCGCGAGAGTTGGGTAGCTAAATGAGGTGAACTGTAATCCCGTTCATTAGTTCTCAGAAGCAGCGCAAACGCTGATTTTAAGGTTGGTTTAAACCAGCTTTCTCGACAGTGTCTTTGACTAACATAAGGCGGGTCGGAGGACGTCTCATCTGTCGCGTGCACCCGCTTACATGCTTTCTTGATTCGGATTTCCATCCAAAGCCAATTAAGGTTTCTGACGCTCCTAGGTAAGTGAATTGGTACCAAACCTCTTCTTTAGGAAGGACAAAACCCTGACTTGTCCACCGGCTGGAAACCGAAAGGCATTGCATACATGGGTACTTATGAAGCAGAGGGCCCGTGGTGCCGTGGGGCTGACGGGAAACATGTTAACGCGGCAACGGCGACGGAAACGCGGCAACCCACGGCACCTAAGGACGGGTGCTTCATAAGTATCGGCTCCGTGGTGCCGTGGGTTTGCCGCGTTAACATGTTTCCACCCCACGGCACCACGGGCCCTTTGCTTCACAAGTACCCATACATGTATAGGCCAAATCATTTGTATCACCTGTCGTCCCATTGATCATCAGTCCGCTTGGACTGGCACCGACAACGTCGTTCATTACCCTCGCGTGCCAGAAGGCTTCAATATATTCTTCTCGCTCCATGTTCTTGAAGAGCATCATACCGCTTCTTCAGCGATTTCACAAAGAAATGCGACCAACACGTTGGTGAACGCCCTGATGTTCCCTTGACATCCCCAGACGATGACGGCGCTCGTCTGCGAAGCGCACTACGTGGTCAGTCCATCTAATTTTTGACGATCTGGCCCATGATACAGCGTCTCTGATCTTCGAACGTCGACGAAGCTCGGAACTCCGGAGGCCTTCTCTCAGTTGCGTGAGTCGTGTCACTCCGAGCATCGTCCTCTCGATTCCACGCTGCGCGACGCTGATCGCATGTTCATCCTTTTTCGTGTAGCCCAGGTCTCTGAGGCGTATGTTAGGGCAGGAAGAACAGTGGAGTCGAATAGGTTGGCACGGAGTCGGACGTTCTTCGTTTTCTTCACGACTTCTTCGACGCTCTTGAAAGCTCCCCAAGCCGCTCGTTTCCTCCTGCTCAGTTCCGGCGCTGATCGTAAGCCGTATTAACTTCCCGACCCAGACACACGTAGCTGGAGCATTCGGAGATGTTCGTTCCGTTGAGCAAGAATGGGGCATCAAAAACTTGTCCGTTCCTCATGAGCATCGCTTTCGCAAGATTCAGCTGCAATCCAACGTCTTCACATATACGATCCAAGTCGACCAGCATTCTCCCCACCTCGTTGATGCTCGGTGACATGAGAACATCTCATCAGCAATGCGAATATGGTGCAGTTGCCGGCCGTCGATCTTCGCATCCATGTCTTCTCATTCTAGTGCGCTCACGACGTTTTCGACAGAGGCGCTGAAGAGCCTCTACGATGGTTTTCCCTTGAAGAACCCCCCTCTTCACGTCGACGACGATCTCATTGCAGAATGGTGAGAACTTGGTCGTGTATCATGTACAGCTCTCGAAGGACCGATGTACTGCGTAGGAACGCCCTACGAGACTAGAGCATTGATGACCGCTGTCGTCTCGAAGAAGTCGAACGTCTTATTCAAGCCGATGAACATACGACACCGTGACAGCTTCCACTCTCACAATAGTTCAATGATATTCACTGAGGTGTAGTCGTGTTAAATCCTCTCGAAAACTACCCTATAGCCAAACCAATTCCGATAAGTACACAACCAAATCTCATCCAATCGCATCGTGCAAAAGTAGAATGCGTAGCTCATCGGAGAGCAGTTGACTAACGCTGTCCCTTACCGTTTATCGTTAGTTTACAATTTTACATCCTTACCTACCAGTTATCGAGGCTGAATGGCAAGCAGTTGCTCATTCCCGTGACGTGAGCAACCTCGCCAGCTAAAGAAGTGCACACGTGCCAATTTTTAGAAACGGTGTGCAAGCAAAGCGAAGAAGCGTAACTGACTTTTCACGTCGTCTCCGATTGTAAAGTAGCAACGAGAGCATAACGGCATTCCCTCCACAGCACAGACCAATATTTATCATGAAGAACGTATTAAAGCCATGGAACGCCGCGAGAGGAACCGTCAAGAATGAGACGGTTGCCTCGTCAAATGCCTTCCTTGAGTAGATGAGGTACTCAAATAGCAACGGTGACAAAACCTAAAATGTTCACCTTTAAGATTTGTAGATTTTGTTACAGATGTTGAATTGATTTTCTATAAGCCTACAGCCAATCAGTCGTGGCTAACCGTGCAATATTGGCCCTATTTTGCTCCTTGAGCGGAAAAAGCGCAAGAAACGCCTTTTCCGGCGCTTTTGATAGCGCTCTTCAAATTTCGGCCTTTGGAAAATAAATCCGATATTTGGGATTGGCATCGAATGACCTATCCGATAAAGAGAAAAACGCCCGGGAAATACTAAGCTTGTAGATTCGATGGCCTACATTCTGGTCGGCGCAGCGGACCCTCTCTCTCGCGCGTGATATTAGGTTGTCCGGGAAGTTTTTAAACAAATTGCATGGTAAGATTCAAAACAACGTATCTTTGCCAGCTAAAGTTTTGAGGGGGCTGGACCTAGGAGCTTTGTGAATCATGTCTTGTACATGTAACTGCTAGCAGCACGTGGGCATATAATCTCCTGTTTCCAGTAGTGCCTTCGCAATGGACGAGAAGAAGATGCTCTACCGACCAGCTCTCCTTCTACAGTACCACTCCGGCCGATCAGCGAACAAGGCCCCGCTTTCTACAGGAGACAATGAAGGAGCAAGCACCCTCTCTGGCGACTTGCTTCAATTGGTATCGCAAGTTCGACAACGGTGACAAATCGCTCGAAGATTCCCGACGCACAGGTCGACCACATACGCAAAACAGACAGCTCGTACTTGCCACCTGCGGTGAGCATTCAGACCTTACAAATACTTCTAATCCTAAGTACTCGATGCCCTTCGGTCTTCGTGAAAGTCGCGAAGTTGCCACGAGTCGTATCACATGCTTTGACGTCTCAGGACAAACGGAAGCGTGTCGATATCTGCACTTCTCTCCTCAAACGTCGCCGTACATTTACTTGGATCGACTCGATCGTCACGACGGATGAAAAGTATTGCGTCTACGACAATTTGTTGCATCGCAAGCACTGGGTCGACTTCGATGAGTTGCTCCAACCACAGCGTAAACGTATTGATCACGACAAAAAGGAGTTGCCTTCCTTCTGCCAGGACATCAATCGCCCAGTATTCTGGGAATTGGTTCCTATCGGTTCCATGGTAGACTCGAACGTGTTCTGCGTTCAGCTAGAAAAAAAAAGAATCCTACGTAACCACGATCCCAGAAGAGGAAAAATTCTCCTTCTCATGTATAACACCAGACCACACACCGCGAAGAATACGCAGAGGATATTGGAGGGACTCGGGATTGAACTGGTACCCCACGCACCGCACTCAGCTAATCTTGCACCCAGTGACTATCTCCTGTTCTGATAGCTAACCATAAGACCAAAGGCCGAAGGCCTGGAACAACAATTATTACTCGTTTAAGAAGAAAAATATAGTTAGACTTCAAAAAGTCCAAAATAGCTCCACTAGAAAACTATTTATTAATAAATGTGACTTTGATTACCATGCTATTCCCAGCAGTGAAGCAAGAAACAAACAACTCGGACTACAGACGCTTTCATTCAGATGAAGAATATACGACCTCGTAATGGTACACAAAATTCTCCATGGTTTCTGTGGACTTGATAAACGTGATTTCTTCATGGTGAAACCATCTAGAACCCGAGGTGGAGGAGAGAAACTTCCACTAAGCACTGCAAAATCTTCAATTCGACATATTTTTTTGTTAATAGAGCAGGTTCGGATTATTTGAAACTTGGCAAAGACGCAGCTATTCCATACAAGCTGAAGCCATTTATTACGAATTCAAGACGATTCATAAATAATTCTAGGACATAACGTGATCTAGCAGCAGAACCCCTCTTGGTTTGTTCTCCTTTCTAATTTTCATTCTCTGGGTGTTTGTTATCGCATGTACTTTCTAATCATTCTATTACATTTTGGTCTGGATTCTTAGTCAATGCCATGTGGATAAAATTATATACTGTTTCTAACCATATTGTTCTTCACATGGATTTTAGCCATGTACCACGCTGTCCAATAATTTCTGCCCGAAAATTTTCAAAATTCTATAATTTTCCTTAGAAGTGTTACAATATCAGGCAAGTGTAAAAACCTTCTAGAAGGTTCTCCAGAGTTCCACGCTAGGGGTATATGAGGCGCAGTCGCCGCGTTTAGCTACCAGTACAAGCATTTTAGCATTTTAGGACCAAGGTCGAATTCCTACGTTTGTGTACTAAGACTGGCTGCTGGGCAACGACACGGGCACCGCGGTCGCCAACATCTGCAGAGAGTGCAAGGAGGATGCAGTGTCCCAACGCACAGTCAGGCGCTGGTTCAATCGTTTCGAGAGCGGCGACACGAGCCTCGAGGACAGGGAACACCCGCTGAAGATCATGCTCTGCTGCTGGTGGGACGCCAAGGGCATGCTGTACTTCGAGCTGCTTCCGCAAGGCAGGACGTTTACCGCCTCCATCTACACCGATCAGCTTGAGAAACTAGCCGCCGCCATCCGGGAAAAGCGTCCCCGACGGGCCTCGGTCCACCTGCTGCACGACAACGCGCGCCCCCACGTGGCGAAGGAGACCCAGCAGAAGTTGGCGACGCTCGACTGGGAGACGGTTGTCCATCCGCCGTATTCCGCGGACCTCGCCCCCTCCGACTACCACTTGTTCCGCCCGCTGAAGCACCATTTGGCCGGAAGAAAATTCACCAACTACGACAACCTCAAATCCGACATCGCGGACTTCTTCGAGTCGCAGCCTCCGGAGTTCTGGGCGAAGGGCATCGGCGAACTGCCCAATCGATGGGCGACTATTGTGGATAACTGTGGTGATTATATTGTTGGTTAGACTTGTTTTCCAATAAAGTTGAAAAAATTAATAGTGAAATTTTCGCACAAGAATTATTGGACAGCCTGGTAATAACTAGCTGGCTTTGAGCAAAAGCCTTTTAGCTGAATTTTGAGGTATCATTGAAGCAAAGGTGATCACTACTGCCAAAACTTCAAGATAAGCTTTACAATGACGCTGCCTAAGGAACGCATAGTATAAATGGAAGAATTACGATATATAACATGATAAAGGGTTTTACTTGTATCCTCCGTTAGGACTTCTATACCTTTTCTTCCTCAAACGAAAAAGGTCGTCGGTGGAAGAACCAGTTTCCCAAGTCAAAAAGCAGTATAATGTCTCAGTTTGCACTTTCCGTATAGGCTCTGAATTTTTGAAATTTTCAAAGAAACACATGATACCAATAAGGCAATTTAAGACAAACTTCTAAACCGACATCGTTAAGGAGCAGCTTAGTAGTTTTCATTTTTCCTAGGTTGATCCTTGTTGCTTGTTTTGTTTTTTCTGCTTACAATGAGTTCAACCTATCTTCCTTTGCTTTATTTGTCCTTACATGGTTATCCATAGACAGAACAAATAATCAAATAAACAATAAATGGACTCTTACCGCAATCAGTGTTAGAGTTATACCTATCATGCTGTTCTTTCGCTCATATGTGCTGACAAAACATGTAGCAAACACTCTTTCACAGCACACTGCCAACTGTAGAAACACCTAGAAGGAAGCATTCCGTAACAACGTCCGTCATATTTACCAAATGCATCCAGACCTGAGTGAAGATTGAGTAGACGACAAGCAAATGTGAAATCACATACTGAATTTGTGGAATAAAGAGTCCACAGTCGGATGCTGTGAAGCTGATAATGAACTGATAACCCTGCAATAGTTGAAGTGCATAAGTTTGCGGATAGAAACAAATTTAAGCAACTCATATTCTCTATTTTACCCCTTTCAATGAGGAGTTGTCGTTGATCATTGAGTTCAAATAGCGGGAATACCAAAACTAACAATATGAAAAAGATCACCTCTTTTAGCTTTGGAAATAATTTAAGAACTTTATTTTAAACTTTTAATATTTATGAAAATACATAAGCTGATAACTGGCAACCTGCAGACAATTTCAGCATGTGTGCAATGACAATTACATCTACGAAATACATCACTTGATATCGCACGCTATCTCTTACGATTAGAGGCCATCGCTACGACAGAAGGTGGAACGGATAAGCGATGTTGGTCATGTCGTAGATTCCAAGTTCAATTTCTCGAAACGTATTTAGACTTACATTATACATTAAGCTTTATCAGGAACGTATGAAGCGACAAATCCTGGTAATTTTGTCATGCTGTATAATAGCTACGTCCTTTCATTCTTGGCCGCGTGTAGCGCATCAGACGAGGTGCCGTCTCTCGCGTTCGCCCGATAACAGGTTCCTGGTTCGGATTTCCCGCCTTGGCCAAACCGAGCCTTCCATAAGTCTGGGGTCGCTGAATTGGTACCAAACTTGTACGGGAAGGATGAAGTGCTGAATTGTTCATTGGCTAACCACCGCAAGTCGTTGAATTGCCAAATATGTACGCATACAAATCACCCCCAAGGCATCCCGTAGAAGTACAGGGCGCGCCAAAAACATGGTGACAGCACATACGCGAGTGACCTCCTATTCCCAGCGTCTGCTTTTTTCTATGCTTTTATTGTTTTTACTGTGTCAATCTGTTTATGCTTATTTTAGTCAAGCATATAAATAGTTTTCAACATGTCGCAACGTTCGTGCCACCGTGCTTCAACCACTGAACCTTACCGTCAAGGCTTTTCGGCACGTGATATTCACCAGTGTCTTGGAGTTCATCAAAAGATTCTATATAGATTCATCAGATGCTACAAAGACCTGGAAGCCGAGGATGACAGATCCGGACGAGGAAGACACGTATCTGTGACAATTACGGACAACGTCAAGAAGGTACGTGGACGAATTCGCAAGGACCCGGCGCGCTCGGTCCGCCGGATGTGGTAAGAAATAGAGATCAAGGAGAACTATTTGAACCTTCTGAAAGACGAGCTGTTACCCTGGGCTAGTCCTCACTTTGAAAACCGCTCTTGGACCTTCCAACAAGACGGAGCTCCAGCTCACAGAGCGAGAAAAAGCGCAAATGGAACTTCTCCGACTTCATCAGCTTCCACGAGTGGCCAGCCAACTCTCCGGATTTAAATCCGATAGATTACACAGCTTGGTTTTGAAAGCCAAAGCCTGCGGAAAACCTCACCGCTCCATGAGTTCTTTGAAGGAAGCTCTCCAGGCGTGGGATGAGCTCGACGCGCCATACTTGCGTGCCGTCTTCGATGCCTTCCCGAAATGTCTCAAACCCTGTATCGACGCCGATGGAGACCTCAATCTCAATGTTGCGTATAGTTCACAATAGACTAATAAACATTATCGCATCGTTGGTTTCTCGAAAGTCCTGTATTTATTTATTTATTTGTTTTCGGCGATTTGAATACCTTGTCGCCATAATTTTGGCGCACCTGTGGCGCATTCTAAGAGGGATTCACTAACGCCATTCAATATCTTTTATACCTTGCCCTCTCTTTCTTAGGATATTGTTTCCAAATATGGAATCCCATGATTAATAAGCAACTTATCGTAAAGCCAGAGCAAGTTCGAAAACTTTCGGAAGACTTTTTTCTAGTTGGTTAGAGCGATCAGTTCTGTGAGAACGTTCCTCCCTCTGGTAGCCGTTTAATAACTACTGTTCGACTAAGTCTTTTTTATAGCAGCGTTGTAGCTTCCTTTCGTTCTGTTTTAAAGTAGATTGCGACCTGGCTAGACTTCGCGTTGTCATCGGATACGATCTGGCGACATTAATCTCCTTTGTTGCGGCGCGGTCATCTGCCGCATGTTCTCTCCGAAGCAAGATTTTTAGTTCGGGCACGCCCAGGCCAATTCTTCCTTTCCTTTGGTGGTGTTGAACTGCTACCAGACTCGTTTGCAGAGATTGAGGGAATGTCTTATTGTTTATCAACTGGCCACCGTAAATCATTATATGGGCGCAACACGCATACAAATTGGCTCCATGACCTCCCGTAGAAGGGAATGTGTGGTGCTTCCCGAAGAGGATTGACCAACGCACCTTTTAATGCACCCTTTGCTCTTGTCTTTTTCTATTCCTCAATCAAAAATGAACTAGACTTGGCCATTAACTTCGCTCTTATAGAGGGCACGATGGATTAATCATTTGTGTAGTGAAGCTGGGAATTCATAAAGTATTAGGAATTTCAAGCAAAAGTTGGCTAAAACCGATGTTTTACAAATTCGACAAGCTTGAAGAAATTTTATACACCATTATTGCCTACACCGTCTGAACTGTTGCAGGTCCAACTTGAAGAATTTTGGGTCGCCCTATATCTCTTTTGAAGGGACGCCTTTCTGAGGTCTCACCTTCACTGCAGCGAAGCGAACAGTAGAACGAGATGAAGAACATGCTTTTAGAACTAATAGACTTAAGAATGAAAAACATTCGAAACAAATTCTCAATTCATATACGAACTGGAATGCCTGTCAAGGGAGAGATCACCATCAGGTAATTGGTTGGAGCCCCAGCATTGTAGCTCCCCATTCCTTACGGAAATTCAAGTTCCGTCTCCCATCCTTCATGAAGCAGACAGCATTACTGAAATCACGGGGTGCCAGACATAATAACTGTTGATTTGTTAGCTGAGTTCGGAGAACCAGCAACACGTTATTACGGATCCACCTAAGTGTCCGTTAAGACTCTTGAAAAGTGTTGTTATTCGCCGTTGACTTATTCTTTATAATAGATTAGAAGAAATTAATGGATATGTGAAATGAAATGCAAGACCTCAGTATAAGTAATATGCTGTTTGACTTCTCAGCCCTACACAGGATATTAAGGGCTGCGAAATACTACCACCTTTACTCCTAGAGGATCATCAGTAGGGCAGGAAGCGGTAGCCTAGAAAAGCCAAAGTGGAGAGCCACTTACAGCCATGTGAGGTTAAATTATTTGCGGGAAAAGAATGAGTAAGGGCTAATAAAGACTGGGTCGGTCAAACTATTTGAAGGTGAACAAGGCGCTTACAGTGGCGGCAAAATACATATTCACGGTCACCTGCCTCTGCGGGATTTTTCAATCGTAACTTTTGAAACAAGGAACCCAGAAGAAGCATGGGTAGATTTTTAGAATCCTCCGAAACTTCTCTAGAAAGCACTTCCAAATTTTGCCTTGGATTGACTAAATTTAAAGAGAAATTCAAGCGGAAGGAAGATGTATTACATTATTATTACATTACATCACAAAGTATTACAGCAGATCATAGTGGTCAACACTAAAATCGATAATTTGCGCGGGATAAACAGCTTTACATTGTGGGAATAGATTATTGTCCTCCCTATTGAACACCTTTTGAGCGATGTGGACAAAGCGGCCAAGCGCTCAAGACCGAAGAATCTGGATGAATTGGAAGCGGTCATCTATGTCGGTGGAGCTGTGCATGAAGTTGATCAACTCAATGCGGAATCCATGTCTGGCTGTGACCAAGAACAAGAGTTGTCCAACTAAGTATTGATCTGTTCTTCGATAATAAATATATTTTGATGATCTGTTGTAATACTATGTGATTTTGATGAGGGGTTTGACATCTATTACCTCATGACCATTTTTCTTTATTTGAATTTCTTTGTAAATTTAGCGTTGGGAAGACAATACTTTGGTGTGTTTAGAAAATTTGCAGAGGATTCTAAAAACCTACTCAATTTTTCTCTGGACTCCTTGGTTCCAAGGTTAGGATCGGAAGACACCGCAGAGGTGAGTGTCCGTAAATATTTTGCACCCACTCTACTTACAACTGAAATAATTGATGAAGAATTTTATGAACAAACTTATGAATTTGCTTAAATGAATTCGAAAACTCGTATTTGTAGGCAATATTTTTATAGCTGAGGAGACAGGAAGTGACAACTTCAAAAATAGTTTCTTTACTACACTCTAATTTGAGTTAGTACTGATTAAGCTGCTTAATCTGTTTATGAAGTCTTCTTCTTTTTATGCAATTACGGGATATACAGAGAGTCTCAGTGCAAATTATTGATTTTTCTAAAAAGTAACTGGTATAAGCAGAACTATAGGGAGGCCCTATTACATTAAAAGTGAAAAATCAGTTTTATTATATTGTTTCGTTTATAATCTGCCACCGTCTATTAGGGGGGGGGGGGGCAAAAGTAATGAGACAAAATGAAAAAAAATCTTTATCTCCTTATAACTCAATTACAACTCAACGATGCTGAGGAA
Source organism: Heligmosomoides polygyrus bakeri (assembly GCA_947359475.1). NCBI lineage: Eukaryota > Metazoa > Nematoda > Chromadorea > Rhabditida > Heligmosomidae > Heligmosomoides > Heligmosomoides polygyrus. The sequence goes on from OX375865.1 coordinate 4,199,815, forward strand.
TGTATTTGCCATTAAGGGCAATGACCTTGCTGCCATCGCTCAATCAACTTCCTGATCCCATCCTTACAGAACTGCTTGAGCCTGGTGTTGATCAACTGCTCGATATGGTTGTCAAGGACTGCTTGGGTTCTTGTGTCCCTTCCGACTAGGAAGTCCTGTAGGCTCAAGTAGTAGTGGTAGTCACATGGGGAGATGTCCAGCGAACACGGTGGCTGAGGCATGTGAACGTAGCCCAGCTGGCCAAGCTTATCCGTGGTTACTTGTTCCCGCTGGGGTGCTGCGTTGTCGAAGAGGAGAACCTTCTTGAAGCGCTGCGAATGAATAAGAGCGAGTCGCCGGCCCATCTCTTCTATTTCGTTCACCATGGCCTTGGAGTTCATCGCGGTGCTCTTGGGAAACAGCCTCCGGTAAACCGGTCCATGGGCGCAGACCCAAAAGCTCCAAAGATGCTTCTCGCCGTGAACATCTCGCCGAACAAAGGTCGGTAACAGGTCACCAGGCCTCACCCAGACTCGCTGCTTGGCAGGATTAAGGTAGAAGACGTACTTCTCATCTTGCGTCAATATTGAGAACAGGCTGCTCGGGGTTGGGAATTGGGGGAGATTTGCGCGACACAGGTCGACTCGTCAGACTGGGGTTTCGGCATGAGACAGGCTGGGGTTTTTGGCATGCTTCTGGAAAGGGCTGAAGTGGTAACTTTTCAGATGGGCTTCAGTAAGTAGCCAACAAAAATACAAATACGATAAGCACGAAACCAGACTCCAGCCACGAGATATATGGACACGGCATGGGGTGTCTCACTACTTTTGGCCCCCCCTAATACTATAATTTCTAGATTCAAAAAATTACATATTTTATCATCATGGTTAGTTTTAGTTAAAATTAAACAGTTTTGGTATGTATTATGTCAAACGTTTTCAATATAACTGGTTTCAAAATTATATATCATTAATATGTCCTCTATATCTATAAGGTTGGAAGACTTTATTCATTGGAAAACTGTTAAATGAAGCATTATATTATAAGGCTTTATAAGTCGATAAAACATTAAGGAAACCTCAGACTAGAAATTGGTTTTGGTAGCTTTTTATTTGGCAAAAAAAGAAATGAACGAAGGTTTGGAAAATGAAGACTTACTTGGCATATTGCATGAACGACAGCATGAATAGTTGCACTGGCAAAGTACGCGATGACAATTATCTGAAAAAAAATATTTTAAAATATTAGGTTGTAACGAAATAAATGGCACTGAACCACTGTAAATTTAAACAGTTAATATCTCGGCTTGTAGGCAAGTATTAATCGAAATAAAAACCGTTTGATTCTACGCATCTTTGCCAACGTGACACAAGCTTTTTTATCCCAGTAGCATAAAAATCAGAAGTTCTGGAATTGACGAAATCTTCGAAGGCACTTTCGGCATCCTGTTGGTATTTGAATAATTTCCCTACCAAGAAGTCGCCAAGATGCTTGAAGAAATGGTAGTCTGTTGGGGAGAGGTCGGGAGAAAACGGAGGATGTGGTAGAATTTCAATGCTCAGCTCATCCAATTTCTGCAACGTCATTCGTGCTACATGGGGGCGAGCATTGTCGTGCAGAAGGAGAACTCGCCTGCGGTTTACCAAGGCCGGCCGGATATCCTTCAACTTTTTCATCATTTCTTCAATTTCAATGCAGTACTTCTCTGCCGTGATGGATTCACCGGGAGGGAGGAAGCTGTGGTGAATAATTCCCAGCGAACACCACCATACTGTCACCATTACTTTCTTTTGGTGCAATTCCGGCTTCGCAAAAACCTTGGGGCTCTCATCGCTGTCCACCCACTGTGCCGATCGTCGCCTGTTGTCGTACATTATCCATTTCTCGTCACAGGTTACAATGCGATCAAGGAATGGGTCCGTTTCGATCCGTAGAAGCAGTGCGGACGAGATCTCATATCGTCGGTTTCTTTGCTCCCCAGACAGCTCGTGAGGCACCCATCTTTCCAGCTTTTTGGTCTTTCCAATTATCTTCAGATGCCGAGCAGCTGTGTTTTGTGACTGACGCCAAGAACCTTCGCTATCTCCCTGGTACCTTTGTGTGGATCCTCCTCTACCACATCTCTCAGCTTGTCCTCATCAACATCACTATGCCTCCCACGACCTTCATGTTCTTCCAAGCTCTCATCTCCATTCCGGAACTTCTGATACCAACGATACGCCGTCCGAATTGTGGAACATCCTTGACCGAATGCGGCGTTGATCTTCTCGTCCGCCTCCTTAGCTGAAGTGCCCAGCTTGAATTCATACAAGTAAATGCCTCGGATTACCCTTCTGTCCATCTGCAAAAAAGTCAATAAAACTCTAAAGTTTTCCCACTTTTACATAGAAAATTTGGTACTCAACGGTAGAGCAAAGTTTGCTCTTCTAAACGATATGCCACGTGTTACGGTTTGTTCTTGATCAAACGCGTAAAGACGCGCCAAAAAATGGCGCGAACCAGTGCCATTTAATTCGTTACAACCTAATAATTTTATTTTTAAGAAAAAAAAATGAAAAAAGCTTTAAAGCGCAAGGTAGCAGTCATTTAGTGTAGTAAAAAAGGAGATCGCGCCATACACACGAAAGGATCACTGCGATTTTTATTTGATTAATAGCAAAATTCTGCTTGAGTGCAAAAATGTGATTTATGTAAGCGGTACAGCAAGAACAATCATTAAAAACATACATACCCTCGCATTACCTTTAAGTAAGCAGCATTTAAACATTTATTCAAGCAAAGGTTAAGGCGATCTAGTTGAGTGCAGAGCGCGATCTCTTCTTTAATACACTAAATGACGTGTTTTCTGAGCTATACAACAAAGTGTAATTTATTATTATTTCTCAAAAAAAAGAAGCTTTATAAAATTTCAAAACTTTCTAAGAAAATGATACTAAATTCTCTTTGAACAAAAAATTAATCTAAACATTTCGAGAATCCCTACTCTATGGTTAAAGACAATCCTTCCAATTTGGAAGAGGACCAGATTGATTTTAAAAGCGCCATGCTCGCTTTTAGAAGTGTCCAATTTGATTTGAATAGTTTCCGTTTTATAGGAGAAATCCATACTACGCTCGCTGTATTTGCGCTCGTTATCGACACCTCCTATTAGATGCTTCAAAAAGTCTTTTAAAGCGTCAGTACAGAATCTAGCAGCCGAAAAAAATCAACGGAATTACTTCGCCAATGAGCCCGAGAAGATATTAGAGGAGCAGATGCACTATTAGAGAACAACATGCACTTCAAAAACGACGAGAATAAGGCGAATGATACCTTGAAATTTGCATGGAACGTAGTCCTCGTAATATATTTCAAATCCACGTATAGCAAGAGCAATATAGCTAAAAGCGACTCCAAGGTGGTGACGAGCATCACACAGCGGTACAAAGTATATCGCGCAACACCTGTTCCACTCTGAAGGCAAGAAAAATTACTGAATGAAAAACTGGATATATTCTAGTGGAAGGAACACCCCACTAGAAAAGCGATGCAACCATAAACAGTACCCTCTCGAATAAGAAATTGAAAAGAAAGACGCTTTTGTAGGAGCATAGTTCAGTGAATCGGCTTTGGAAATTCCCTGCTTTCAACTTTGTTGTTGTTGGAAAGCAGACATAGTAAAGTGACCCCTGCACTAGGATAGCTCCAAAGAAACTGAAATCTAGTTAAACTGAATTACGCAAACAACACTGCGTTGACTTTTAAGTTCTACTTCTTTATAGTGCGCAAAAGTACACGTCAATAAATCAATCAATAAATCGATCAATTGCTATTCAGCGTTTAAAAACAAGCGTAAAATCTTCTCTTATATAGCTAACGTTGTCATTTTTATGGCCATTCAAAAAGTGTGCGCAATTTTTGAGTTATCCTTTACACGCACGTACCTCTCTGCACTGCTGGTCAGTCAGATGTGGAAGATCCTCGTATCGTGGCATTTGTGACTTCAATCTGACGGCGGAAAACAAGTTTTGTTACTGCAAAAACTGCTTTTTTTAATCACTGACAAAGACATTTTTGGGATGTAGTTATACAACGTTGATCGGAAGGATCCACGCCTTAGGCCGATTACTGATTGTGAGCAATACTTCTGGAAAAGTAAAGCGCACGAAAAGTGATAGTTCTATGAGCGACACGCTTCTTCAACCATAAAATTAAATCCGACCAATACAAAAAATATAACGATACATGTGAAATTCTTAAAACAGCGCAGCGCTTCTTTCAACTTAAGCATACGTTTTTGAAGTAGAAATACCACAAGAGCATATCATAGCATTAGCATATTTCGAAATTGCATTTTAATGAACCCGCATAAACCCACTGGGTCAACCTGCTCAAAGAACACAATAATTGCCACATGTTCTGTACATGGCTTGCGAGGATGGACGTATTGTTGCGAATGCAGTAGTCGCTCTCTTATATTCAAAACTCCCGCTAGGGGGCCCTATGAGGTCCGGCCTGTCCGCGCACGATATTGATCGGCGTTCCCGGCTGTGCGCTGCCCCACCAGGTCAATTCTAAACTTTCGTCGGCACGTCGAGCGGCTGCGCGGGCGCGGGCGCGGCTCTGGGGCACCGCGCGTTTGAGCCCGCTTCTATCACTATAGCGGGGACCACACGAAAGGAGCATTGCCGTCCCTCATTACTCACTACAGCCGGCTGCACTTCAGGAAGGATCTTCCGCCAAGCCTCGGAAAGCCAATACAATCAACACAGTCGGAGCGCTCCTGTCCCATCTATATTCTTCCACTTTACCTAGTATTCACTCGCTATATTCTACTACGGTTGTGTAATGCTGATGTGTGAAATAAACCGTGGGTGTCCAGTGTGCTACATACGACGAGGAAAGTGGTGAATCTCCTCATAGTGCATTGTCGGCATTGGTGTGTATTTGCTGTTGGTTATGTCATATTGGGGTATTGTTGTCATGGAGTACTACTGTTGTAGTCGGTTGGTATTTGGGGATTTGTCTACTCAGTACAGTCGAGGTTCACTACAACGCGCCCGTAGGGACCCACGGCTTACGCATTGTGCGGGCGTACGTAAATCCAGTCGCTGTCCAGCGCGAGAGGCCAAAGATTACCACGCGGGGCCCCAGTCTGCGAGGGACGGACGTGGCTTGCCCACATCATGGGGTCCACTACCATCCCCTGGGTCTTGGGTTTGTGGTAACCTCGTAGCGCCACGGGGCGAATGGGGGACCCGGCTCAACAGGGGCATGTTCGCTCGCGAGCCCACCGAGTCGCAATTCGCCTTCATCAGGAATTCATCAATTTCGTGGTAAAAGTAGAAATAACCACTTTTCTATGCGGAGATACTCTCAAGGATTGTCAATTATCTTCCATTTAGCAACACATCCACGTATAGCTGGGTAATGTAAATGTTGACTGCTAGATCTTGGGTATTTTTCTACCTTAATCCCGATTTCCCCCAGGTTTAATCGCTGATGATTCCAGCCCCTGGTGGTCTCATCATATCATTCAGATGTTCCGAGTAGTAACGGATCTCGACCAGCGAATGCAGAGGAGATCATGACGTTAAAGGCCCTCTTCATTTTAGACGACTTCGCCAGTGTAAGAATGACTCTGATACTTAAGAAACACGGACGACGAATGTAATTCTACATGCTTTCTTGCATATTTTGCACATATATAGCATGGCATTTTTGGTTTAGGCACATGTATTATTTATGTTGAAGGATATTAGAATAAAGGACAACGTTAATTAATCCCTTGTTTGGGAAGCGCCAAATGTTCTACTTCTATGGGGATTTATGAGGGCGATGGGTCTATGCAATGAATTTCGGCGGCCATTCGATAGACAAGTGTACGTTCTATCTTTCTTAGACAAGTCTGGTACAAATTCACAATCCCGATGAATGGTTGGTTAAGGTCACGCCCGGCGTCGGACATATAACTGTGCTATCACCCTCTTCGTCTATCCTTTCCGTTGCTGGTGTTCCCGTATCACGGGTGGGTGCTGATAGGCCTCGAGGATATCGCGGATGTTACGTGCGGTCAAACAGCGCCGGTGGTGTAAGGCGAACATCGCTGCCCAGAAAGCAGAAGATACGGGTTCGAGTCCCGTCTGGCGCAAGCGTTTTGATCGCAACAAAACATCCTGTAACAACATATAGCCTCTCTACCAGCCGCTGTAAGCTAAAGCAAATGTGTTAGAACATTGCTACTAGTAAGGTTTTGGGCTTAACCGGCTCCCTGCTGATATCAGCGATCGGCCCATCCCGTATCACGGGTGGGTGCTGATAGGCCTCGAGGATATCGCGAATGTTACGTGCGGTCAAACAGCGCCTGTGGTGTAAGGCGAACATCGAGTCCCGCCTGGCGCAAGCGTTTTGATCGCAACAAAACCTCCTGTAACAACATATAGCCTCTCTACCAGCTGCTCTAGGCTTAAGCAAATATGTTAGAGCACCGAATACTATTTATTTATTTATTTATTTATTTATCTATTTCAACGTGCATATAAGGCACACGCAAGAGAATATGCGAACAAACACAGAGAGAAGTTGTAAAAGAACCCAACATACACAACAACAAGGAACTCAAACACACCTTAGCTAAAATTAGTATTTCAGCAGAATATATTTAGCCATACTTCTGTACGTAACAAATGGCTGCGGGGAGGCCGGTACTCCGACCTTATGCTTACAAAAGGCTGCTGGCGCAAAGCCCGAAGGTTAGACATGGGACTCGCATAGGATAGCTTGATTGTACCACCACGAGTAACGGATGGAGACACAGAAAAGGATTTCGAGATACTACTCTTTATGCTTATTTCAACAATCTGAAGACGATACAAACATCTCGAAGCTTGCGACGTGATTCCAGATTATGTAGTCATAAATAGCTATTCCTTATACTAGCCCGAGGAGTTCTGGAGTGCGAGAAACTACCTGCTCTAATCACTACTCTTCTAGTAAACTTTCCTTAGATCGCTTCGAACAACATTTTTCTTTTTGCCAGGAGAAAAAACTGCAGTACCAAATTCAATTATGTATTTTCCTAGTTCACGTAGCAACTGAAAATCGACATTTTCGCTATTACGGCCTAACTTGGCGAACAGCTGATTCGCACAGAAAGTAAGCAATCATATGGGTACCGTTATAAGCACAGTCAACGGGCTTCAAATGAGGCTGATCTCTGCGCCCTGCAGGTCCCGCCGCGCCGCAGTCGACGCGCGGGATCTATACACCGCGAACGACTATGAACGCCGACGCGCGCAGGTTTCATTCACTGTCTGCGGGCACCCGGACTACCGCGTTCGTCCGACACCTTCGTTTCTGCCTTCCACTGGACGACTGCATGGATTGTTTGAAGCTAGCCGACTTCTAGCCGGAGTGCCATCGAGGCTAGGACCGAGGACGCGCAGTCGGAGCCGAAACGAAAAAGGATCGTCCTCGGCATGGACACCGAACTGAGGTAGCAGCAGGCTCCTGGAGAGGCACAGACCCCAGGAAGGTCGTTGTCCATACCTTGCATGCCTTGCAGGTTGCTGCGAGGGTTCACCTAGTGGCATAGAAACTTGGGTTGCTTAACTCGTAGATTATGCGTCGTTCTGTAGTGGTGTGCGTTTAGAATAGTAAATCTGTTTAGCTTATTCGGGTTTGCGAAAGTTTCGAGAAGAATGGTTGAGACCAGAATACCTTTATTATCCGCGATACTATTAAGTTGAGTCATAAGTTTTTCAACAAAATTTGCCTTCCAGCAAAAATAAGATTATATCACAAAAGAAAAATGATTGACTTAAACGCAGAAATTGCCGTTATTCTCAATAAGTTTCTTCCGCTTTTCGTAAACTGAGTGGATTACATCCGTAGAATTTGGTCGGTTTCGACCTGAAGAAGTGCACCACCGCCGTGACCTCATCGATTTCGGCGAAGCGCCTACCATATATGAAGTGATCCATCGACCGAAGCAGATAGCAGTCAGACGGCGCAATGTCCGAAGTATAGGGTGCTGCCTTGATTTTGGTCCAGCCCAATTCCTAGATTTTTTCCAGCGTTTGAAGTGCCGTAAGTGGTCAGCTGTTTTTCTGGTGGATGAAACATTGCCTTGTATCGACTTCCTTCTCCGACAATATTCGCTGGTACTAGACGAGTTGTTGGCAAAGCGAGCGTCGAAGATGGCCTGACTACGTGGAGCAGGGCTCGCTGCCCTGGACCACTACGCATCCACCAAACGCACAGAAGGATCTTCCTTCGGTGGAGCTCCGGTTTTGACCTTAGAACCCCCAGCTCGTTGCGTTTCAGGTATTGCTTTCCGGCTTTGGCTTGCGGAGAAGCATCATTTTTTATCGCTGGCAAGGGTTCGATCCATCCAGGCGTTCTCGCTTGACCGGTGCCGGAGCTCTCGGCAGTCGGAAGCACAGCGATTTACTTGGGTTTCCATCAAAGCATGAGGCACTGACAAAGAAGGCGATTTTGGCGATCTTCCAGTCCACTGTAGCTGACGAGCGGTGGTTCATTGAGAGTTGTGGAGATCAGCGGGCAGTCGTGGTGTGGTTTGAGAAGAATTCGACTGGACGGATTGGTGCAGGCGCTTTTTGTTTACAGCAGTTGATCTTCGGTTGTCTTTGTTGCCCTTCTGGGCGGAAAGGAGCTGCTGATACCAACTCCAATAATTTATTCGGTTAGGAGTAAACCTATCGGTGACTACCCAAATGTGCTTGACCTCCTTCGCTGGGTTGCTGCCGAGTTTGAACTAATTGAAAATGAAATCACACACTTTTTCACTTTGAGTGGTCATTATTCTAGTGCATAAAACTTTTCAAAAACGCAAGGAAAATTAACGACTAATGATTCAAAATAATTGCCAAAAAACATGCTTTCAAACAGAATATAATGCTTCAGCGAGTTTACTTTGAATTCCAGAAAAAACTGAAATGTTGCAAAATTTGTGACTCAACCTAATACGAACAAAAGGGAAGAGCACACAGACGTGCGGGAAGAAGCCTAGGGATGTAGAGACCTCGAAGAGCTAATCGACCCATTGTTCGGTAGGGCAGCAGGACCCAAAGTAAAAAGAGTCGGGTGGCAGGCAGGTAGGAGCATAGGCGCTCGCTCGTCTACTCTGATTCTTCCACAAAACGGGCCCTGAGTCTCGACTACCGTTCACCGATGCCGATGGGGATGAGACCGGAGCACGACAGGCAGTGAGTTGTAACTTATGTGTTTTCGGTCTTCAATATATACTGGAAACGTATTCGCGGACAAATGGTGTGCGTGACGTGGTTGCGGTCGTAAATCTCACTACGACTGGCAGTTCGGTGCTGATTATTGCAGCAACGAATGGTAGCGGCAGGAAGAAAAACGAGAAATTCATTGGACAGATCATTCACCTGTATCACCTGTCGTTCCGTTGATCATCGACTTGCTCGAGCGGGCGCCAGCAGCGTCTCCATTCGTCCCTGTCGCGTGCCAGAGTGGTCCAATGGATCCTCCTCGCTCGAGGGACACGAAGAGCGTCATATCGGTCGTTCAGGGCTTTCACGAAGAAGTCCGACCAACGCGTTGGTGGGCGTCCTGGTGCTCTTTTGACATCCCGCGGAATCCAGTCTGTGACGGCTCTCGTCCAGCGGGTGTCTGCGAATCGCATTACGTGGCCGGCCCACCTAATTTTCGACAACTTGGCCCATGCGACAGCGTCTCTGATCTTCGAACGTCGGCGAAGCTCGGAACTCCGGAGGCCTTCTCTCACTTGCGTGAGTCGTGTCACTCCGAGCATCGTCCTCTCGATTCCACGCTGCGCGACGCTGATCGCGTGTTCATCCTGCTTTCGTATAGCCCAGGTCTCTGAGGCGTATGTTAGGGCAGGAAGAACAGTGGAGTCGAATAGGTGGGCACGGAGTCGGACGTTCTTCGTTTTCTTCACGACTTCTTCGACGCTCTTGAAAGCTCCCCAAGCCGCTCGTTTCCTCCTGCTCAGCTCTGGTGCTAGGTCGTTGGCCATGTTGACTTCGCGACCCAGATACACATAGCTGGAGCATTCGGAGATGTTCGTTCCGTTGAGCGAGAATGGGGCATCAGAAACCCATCCGTTCTTCATGAACATCGTCTTCGTAAGATTCAGCTGCAGTCCAACGCTTCCACATACACGATCGAAGTCAGCCAGCATTCGCTCCGCCTGAGTGATGCTCGGTGTTATGAGCACGATGTCGTCAGCGAAGCGAAGATGGTGCAGTTGCCGGCCGTCGACCTTCACTCCCATGTCATCCCATTCTAGTTCGCGCATGACGTTTTCGAGGGTGGCGCTGAAGAGCTGCGGGGATATGGTATCCCCTTGTCGAACCCCTCTCTTCACGTCAATGACGACGTCGTTGTAGAATGGTGAGATCTTGGTCGTGAATCCACTGTACAGCTCTCGAAGGACTTTGATGTACTGAGTAGGAACGCCCTGGGTGAGCAGGGCTTCCATGACCGCTTCAGTCTCGACGGAGTCGAATGCCTTCTTCAGGTCAATGAACGTAAGGCACAGCTGCAGCTTGTACTCGCGCGACACTTCGATGAGCTTCGTAATGGTGTGTATGTGGTCGATCGTGCTGAATCCTCTCCGAAATCCTGCTTGTTCGCATGGCTGTCCTTCGTCCAGCGTTCTACTAATCCTATTCAGGATGACTCGAGTGAACAGCTTGTAGACTACGGACAACAGGCAGATCGGGCGATAGTTGCCAATGTCGTGCACGTCTCCCTTCTTGTACAGCAAGACGGTCTTGCTGGTCTTCCACTGAGATGGAACCTTGCATTCGGACAGGTAGCGTGTGAAGAGCCGCGCCAAGGTGTTGATGAGCGCTGGCGGGAGGTTCTTCAGGTGTTCAGCTCTGATCCTGTCAGGACCGGGTGCTGTACGTTTCTTCACCGACGAGATGGCGTGTCGGATCTCGGAAGGGAGAACAGAGGGGATAACGTATCCATCCTGCGGAAGATGGCGTAGGGGCAGGTGGACGTGGCTATCGAAGAGATCGGAGTAGAAGTCGTGGATGACTTTCTCCATGGTCCTTCTGGAAGAGGTGACGGTTCCGTCAGGACGTCGGAGAGCGGTCATCTTGGTCTTGAAGTTGGCGAAGTTCCGGCGGGCATTGCGGATGCTCAGCCCTGCCTCTGCTGCTTCAGCCAACACTTCCGCCCTTCTCTCCTTCAGATCTTCCTTTATCGCCGCTCTGCATAGCTTTGCAAGCTCGGACGTCAGTTGATAGTTGCCTGACGCTCGTGCTGCTCCACGTTGGCGTATCAGCTCGAGAGTTTCCGGAGACAGGCGTCTCTTGGTGGTCTTCAAGCTCTCGGCTCCCTTAGCACTATCGTGGAGATGGTGCACGAAGCGATCGTATTCCTCGTCGACGTTGTCCATGACGGCATCTTCCCAAAGGCCGACAAGAGAGGTGTAGAGATCCCAGTTGATGGTCGTTCTGGGACTCCTCTTCTTGAACTTCGCGGCCTTCTCTCCTTGACGCGAAAAGCGGAACCTCGCGCGAAGGAGGCGGTGGTCCGATCCCGTGTAGAACTTGGGGACAACGGAGACATCGGTCAGGCAATACTTGCGATTGAAGATGATGTGGTCGATCTCGTTGTGGAACTGGCCACCGGGGGATTCCCAGGTCCATCGTAGGGAGGGAAGCTTCTGGAACTGCGAGTTTCCATGGATGGTCTTGGTCGACATGATAAACTCAGACAGCCTTTCACCTTGCTCGTTCCACTCCAAACCGTGGGTTCCGATGTGAAGTTCTTCCAGCGACCTTCGTGGCCCGATCTTGGCATTGAAGTCGCCGACGATCACCTTGTAGAAGGTGTGATCTTCCTTATAGAACTTCTCCAGCTCCACGTAGAAGGCCTCGACGTCTTCGTCGTCGTAGTCGGATGTTGGGGCATACGCGACGAACACAGTCAAGGCTGGCATGGAGCCACATCGCTTCAGTCGCAGACGTCCGATTCGGCTTGTCAGAGACTCGTACGAATCGATGTTCATGGCCAAGTGCGTGTTGACGAGGACACCAACGCCGCCTACTCCCCTGCTGTCGCATGTTCCGAGGAACAGTTCTTCTCCGGAGTCGTAGGCGGCGTGTAGGGGGTGGTGTCTCCTCGTCTCGGTCAGTCCGATGACGTCGTACTTGATCTTCCTGGCTTGCATCATCAGGTCCTCGACGGATGCTTCCGACGCAAGCGTGCGGGCGTTGTAAGTACAGATCGTCATCCTAGTCCTTCTCAGTTTGCGCAGCCTGGTTAGGCCCTGAGATTTTAGCAGCCTCTCCGTACTCGTCCTTCCCATCGCTGCAGAAATGGGGGCTCTTTCGGGGTCAGGGGAATGAGGCCCTTTAGTGCTGCTGTGTTTGACTGGAATACAACACGGGTAGCTAGTCAGGCTCTGTCGTGCGGGCGGGGTACTCCGGGCAGCCAGCCAGACTGCCCGAAGGGACGGGGCGAGACTTAAGGCGGCCTCGAATCGCCTTACATGTACTCCCAGTCTACCGAGTGCAAGCTTTTGGCCGAGCCGACACAGTTACAATCCGCACAGTCACGGACACATCCACGCACACTGTGCACGAACATGCCGCTCCCACGCACAAGGAACGCATCGACCCGACACAGCAGGAGCAAGGAGTCCATCCCCTGCATCCCACCTGCGTCTCTGGGCAGTACACGGTCGCATTTGGTTCGCGTTTAATTCCCCTATCCACCACCCGGGGACGCGCCACGTGGCCCTGCGACAAGCGGCCCGAGATCCCTCTTAACAAGAGAGCCCGAAGGCTCTCTATCGAGGGAGATCCGTGGGGACAGATCATTATGTGAAAGAATGGTGCAAAATAGACTGCTGATAGGATATATGGGAGAACATTTATTTTTGCATGATGGGCGTGAAGCATAAAGCCGATAAAAATGAGCCTACCATTTTCGAAGCATAAACTCAGAATTCGTTAAAAATGTAAGACTTAACCATTTTAGTAAAATAAAAGAAAATAAGCGAAATAGGTTCATGTCGCGAAGATGGGCAGCATTGGAGGATGAGAGTGCAGCAGCCAATCATAACCAACTAGCACTGACAGAACACACGTCATACAATCAGGATAACGACCGAGTTCGAGTCCTCCTTGGGGTAAGAGGTTTGATGGCAACAAAAGATCGTTATGAGTGCTAACAACTTTAGAACAAGCATTGAGACCTAAGAAATTGACTTTAAGGAGCAGAGGCTCCGGATCTATCCTAATTGGAAGGGCAGCTAAAAAAAATCGAAACAAACGTCAGCAAAGTTGTTCCTCTTACTAGGAAACTGTAAAAAAAGCTCTCATAGTTCAGCGTATTGTCTTTGTCAAATAATAGGTGGGACTGAAAATGCACACCATTCTCGACTTCTAGGATGCTTATAAATATCATCTATTGTAGATATTATAGGCAGGCCGGAAAGTCTTGAAACAAAAAACTTTTTTTAATCAACCAAAGTTTTCTAAATAGAAGCTAGGCATCAACAATATATTAGGTTGTCCCATAAGTCCCCGCCTTTTTTTTTCAACGATTCACTGCAGATTTCGCCGGCGGTCTCTTGCATAGCGCTGCAAAGCCTTCGAAAGAGAATGGTCTGCTCTATCAGAACGTGCATTTCTTTTTTCATCCTGAATTTTGTCAATTTTTATGTCGTTGAAGTGAAAAGTGAAAAAGTGAAAAAGTAGCCATTCGCGCACTTGTTCTCTCTGCTTAGGTTTGTAATTTTTTGCGCAGCTTTTTATATCACTTGGAAGACAATGTTTTGTACTACAAGAATATGTGTTGGTCCTACTTTCTCACTTGTCCTTTATTGATTTTTAGGTCATCGAATTGGGACGTCCGACTTTTCCGTTCGAAATTTTACCAAAACTCCAGTTCTGTGGTTGGACTTTTTGGGTTGGTGTTATATGTCGTTGGGAAGAAGATGTCTTGCTCAGTAAGAATTTGTGTCGCGTTTATTGGCTCACGCTGATTTCTGTCGAATATCAACAACTGAAGAAGGAGAAGGAGTTGTTGGTGAAGACGATTTTTCTCTTTTTGGCATTTTGTTGACATTCAAGAGAAATTAATAAACACGCCAAATATTCTTATAGAGCAAGACACTCTCTTTCGAATGACATATAACACCAACCCAAAAAGTCCAACCACAGAGCAGGAGCTGTCGGCAAAAATAACCATCCTCCTTCGGACGTCACAATTTTATGGCCTAAAAATCAATAAAGGACAAATGAGCAAATAGCACTAACACATATTCTTGTAGTAGAGAACATTTTCTTCCAAATGCTATAAAAAACTGCGCAAAAAATTACAAACCTAAGCGAAGAGAACAAGTGCGCAAATGGCTACTTTTTCATGCAAGAGACAGCTGGAGAAATCTGCAGTGAATCGTTGAAAAAAACGGCGAAGACTTATGGGACAACCTAATATTTAGCGATATAACCTTCCACCATCAGCTCGACAAATCGCTGATTCCTTTAGCCCAGAAATCAGTGCATTGCGACCTCAAGAAGTTGTCGGCTGCCATTTTGAGATCATAATAGCTTTCAAATTTTTCCTTCTCAAGTGATGCTTGAGAGATCAAAACAGATGGCGCAAGATCCGGGATGAACTACTGGATACCAGCCAAGTTCGGCTATATTCTCACAGGTTGTCGATGCAATGTGTGAGCGCGCGTTGTCGTGCAACGGGTGGACACTTGATCTCTTTCGCCCTTCTTCTCGCATGCCAATTCCTCCAATTTCAGAAGCTTGCTAACGCATATGGAAGCTTACTAGCAGCTCATGGTGGATTGGCGCTTTCACATTTCAACAAACGTAAAGTAAATGTTTGCATTGGTGTGGGTCTGCTTCGCGTGAGGTGAAGGCATAACGTGCGCTGTTGTCGTAGACTGTCCAGCTCTCATCTTCAATCACTAGTTTCTCAAGGAATTGTTTTCAACGCGGCTGCGCGAGTACTGGATGACATATAACATTCGCACTTGCCTCAGTCAGCCCATCAGGAGTCCATCTTGTCAAAACTTCAACAGCCGAGGTCGTAGAGATGCAAGTTGATGGTGGGTGCAGTCGTGGGTTATTGCCAGTTTCCGAGTAGTTGCTTCTGGATTGGATTTGACATCAGGCTGCAAGTGAGTGAACCAACACTGTGGTGCGGCTTACTGTCCCTTCTTCAAATGCATCGGTGATATTAGAGACCGCTATGGTTGCGTTGGAGCCTCGGCGACATTCGTAGAAGATGACCACTCGAACCTGTTGTTCGCCAATCATGCTCGACATGTCACCAAAGTGACGCGCGCAGGCCCTTATGTAGTCATACAGCGAAAGCTTCTGGAACCTTCTACACGATCCCACTGACCCAGGATATTTAATTTTTTCCAGAATTTTCTTAAGATTTCAAAGTTTTGTTTCAAGACTTTTCGGCCAGCCTAATAATTATACCTTTAAGTGATTATAGCTTAGCACTCTTTCAACTATTGCAATTAGAGCAAAAATTATTAAACTGGGGATAAAATTGTCGCTTTCTCTATTGAATAATTGACACATTTTATTTATTTATTTATTTATTTATTTATTTATTTATTTATTTATTTATTTATTTACTCTCTACATGGCTAACCATGCAGAAGAAAAGACACACGTTTTTTCTAATCAAGTTGAGGTCGCTGTAAACAAACAGAACAAAAGAAGCTGGTGAAGAGGAAAACTACTAAAAGCCATCCTGAAGATATCGGTCAAAAAATTTTATATTGCCTTATAGAGTTTGGTAAAATATGTTTCTTTGATAATTTCAAAAACTTAGAGCCAGAACGGCAAGTCAATAACTGAGGTCTTATGTTGCTTTTTGGTCCAGAAAACTGGGTGAAAAATGGATTTTTATGAGTATTTGAGCAGTTGAACTATCGAAATAGATTTTCTAATCCACTAGGTCGTGGCGAGACCTCTAAAAGTTTTCAAAGAAATCCGATAAATGAAAGCTATAAAATTGACTCGTAGCTTAATAGGAATAAAAACCTTTAAATACAAATCTTACTGTTTTTGCACGGTTGAAATTAACGCCGTGTTATATGGGGGGGGGGGGGGTTGTCCCTTGTACAGAAGGCATCAAATACATATTTCCCAGGACTGGACACATTTTGAACGAATTTTCATACCTTTTCAACATTCCCATGGGAAAATTTTCTGTATTCCAGTTTCTTTCCTGGATTAAATATTCAATTTAAACATTGTCAGCAATATGCCGACGAACATCAAAAATTTTCCCTGGAAGTGGTGAAGAAGCTCCGCGAGGTATCTTGGACGCTAATTCTCCTCCACACTTTTAGCTATTCAGGTAAGCCAAAAAGCGCGTGTAGCACAGTCAGAAGAGGTACGACCCGACATTTCCCGCCCAGGCCAACCAAGCTCTACATCCCTCCGGGGTCGGTGACTTTGTGCCAGACTTGTCCAGAATGGACTGAGCACTGATTTCGTCGTCGACCGAACACTGCACGTCATTGTATAAGTGAAGTAGTTCAAATCGTTTCCTCGACATTCCATAGAAAAAGAATGCGCGAAGCATCCTAAAAGAGATTTAGTAACGCAGTTTTTATCCTTTTATTCTTTATTTTACCCATCCAGTAAGGAAGGAAGCGCATTATCAAAAAGCAATGTATGGCAATAGTACAACAGTGGATGCCACTGCATCTTCTACCCTGGTGATCAGCAGAAACATTTTTTCGAATAATAATCTGCCCTCTCTTGCTCTAAAATTATGTCAAAAACAGCATCTCACACCGCTATAGCTTGAAGGACAACGTTATCGAATTAGTGAGGTAAAAAGTGTTGAACAATTAACCATCAACCTTGATTCATGAATAATGACCGCCACAGATTTCCTTCAGCATTATAGCCAAAAAACGGAGCACGGGACGAAGTGGCTAACAAGATCCGAAAAAAGAAATTCTGAGCTGGAAAAAAAGAAAAATCAAATGGAAATTTCGCACATTCCTGGTCTGCAGAGTGAGTAAGTCAGAATTTATAAGTTTATCGCTTTACTAGTTTATTACATTTGTCAAAGGCAAAAATCGTAAGGAAACAACCAAAGCAAGTAAGAAGAAGCAACTAAGACCTTCTCTGAAACTTCAGGTCTGACGGCACAAAACTTTTGCAACGAACTGCTTTCGTGGTCGGCTTAATGTAGCCACTCAAAAAGTAGAACAGACTTTGTTCTCCACAAAAGGACATTTTCCCTAGAAGGTTTAGAACTTTGTTGTCAAACTCCCATCGTTTGACGCCGTTGTAACAGAGTTGCATGCTTTTTGTGTTCTACATTTCTATGGTGAACTATGCTTGACGGCACGAAAAAAACACCTTTTAAGGAATTCAATTTCATCGTAAAAGGCTAGTTCTTGTCTAGATCTTCCGTGAAATATCCTACCCTCCCGTCGAGGTAAGAATATTTCGAGGGTTTACCAGCCATATTCGTTACGCAATACCACGAGAATAGTGGTATAGTAGGCCATAGGTTAGCTTATATATTAAGTTTCATATTAATATAAGGATAAGGATAAAGGACGGCGTTATTCAATTCTCTTTGGGATGCGCCACGCATCCTACTTCTACTGGATGTCGTGGAAGCGATTTGAATGCGTATTTGGCCATACAATGACTTGCGGTGGCCAGCCGATGTACAAGTCAGTGCTTTATCCTTCCCAGACAGGTCTGGTACCAATTCACCGACCACGGGGGGATGGAAGGCTTGGTTGGCCTGCGCGGGAAATCCGAACCAGGAACCTGGTATTGGATGCACGCGACACTCGCGCCTCCTCCGATTACGATACACGCGCCCATATTGTTATATATTACATAATATTATTATATATTATACTATTAAACCAAGACAATGAAATTTATGTTTTTGTTCATTTCAAAGTAGTAACTTTTGCAGAATTAAATTTATAGTACCTCCCTCTTCACTGATGACACATTGAGGAGGTGTTATAATAGAAAAGGTTCGTCTGGATATAGGTGGCGAAACAAACCACATTTAAGAAGGCAAAAATATCTAATTTTAAATCCTTCGCTTTTGCTTTATTTTACTATGTATGGCTTTATATATCGATTTCGCAACAGGTCATGCAAATGGTAAGAGGTCTGCTCATGCCAATGCAACTTACTAGCAATCTACCAGCCGCTTATCTCAAGAAATAGGGAATCTTCAAAACCCCACCTCCGCCACTGTATTCTGTGTCAGTCCCGGCTGGGACACAGGCCAGCCGAGGCTCATCGTAACCCGTTTTTGGTGAGGATGCACACTGTGCACCCCTACCTGTGATAAAGGATAAAGGACGGCGTTACTCAATCTCTTTTAGGATGCGCCACGCATTCTACTTCTACGAGATGTCGTGAAGGCAATTTGAATGCGTATTTGGCAATACAATGACGTGCGGTGGTCAGCCGTTGAACATGTCAGCGCTTTCTCCTTCCCAGAAAAGTCTGGTAGCAACTCACCCACCCCGGAGGGATGGAAGGCTTGGTTGGCCTGGGCGGGAAATCCGAACCAGGAACATGGTATCCGATCGCTCCTCCTCCGATTGCGCTACACCCTCCCGTTCTTGAGACGCAGTTTAAATAAATAAATAAATAAATAATAGAAAACCTCCATCTGACAATATTCAAACACAACCGATAAGGCGTAGAGCATTCTCGCCCGTCAGATGGAGGAGCGGGTTCGAGTCCCGCCTGGCGCCAGAAGTTTTGATCGCAATAAAACATTCCTTGTGACAGCTTACTACTTCGATACCAGCCACTTGAGGCTTAAAGAAACTGATTTGAATTGTTTCTATCAAGACCATCAGCTTAACTGGTTCCACGCTGATATCAGCGGCCAGCTCATCCCGGATACGGGTGAATGCGGCCGGCCCCACGAGGTGTGGATGTTGCTTTCGATCAAACGGCGCCGGTGGTATAAAGGCGTAGAGCATTCCCGCCCGGTCAGTGGGAGGTGCGGGTTCGAGTCCCGCCTGGCGCTAGAAGTTTTGATCGCAAGAAGACATCGTTGTGACAGTTTACAACCTCGATACCAGCCACTTGAGGCTTGAGGAAATTGATTTGAATATTCAACCAATTACGTGGAGCGCTCCCAATTTCTGATGCTTCTAAAAATTAAAAAAGGCCATCTTACACCTCAATTTTATTTATTTATTTATTTTTATTTGTTCAATTAATGCACTCATAGGTGCTTTTTGAGTGAAACAAAATTGACAGCATCAGAAATACAATATAATGCTTCTCGATCCTATTCATCGAATTAGCAAAAAATTCGAATGAAAAAAAAACTGTAGCAGACCAAGCTTCTTATTAATATGGAGGGGCAGAAGGAATGAATACGGCAATTGTTCCGGGATGTATGTCATTTTCACGTCAAATTAGACATTTTTCAAACCAACCTGAACACTTTATAAACAAAATTGGACACTTTTCACGTCAAATTGATACTTTTATGATTTTTATTTTTATTTTTGGGAAATAGTAAATTGAACTTTATTTTAAAGCGCACCAAGGAAGCAATTATGTATTCTAAGCTAACCTATAACTTTTCAAATCAAAACGAACTCTTCTAAATCTAAATTCAAATCTCTTCTTACAAGTCAAACTACAGAAATTCTAAGATGTTAAGAATAATTTTTTATCAATTAAAATTTAAAAACTTTTTGAAACTTTTTACTTTGGCTGCCCGAATGAGTGTGATAAAGATTTTATACACTTTTTATTTCTTGAGAAAAAATTATAAATTAAAATTTAATTTGATGCGCAGCAAAACAGCAATTATGTAGTACATTACATTACTGGATCACTAACCTTCTTCTTCTAACCTCCTTGCTGCTTGATGTAAGCAGTGTTTACATTATCACTCAGGTAAACATTGTGACTTTTTCTCCGAGTGCATAGCGCGATCCAGTTCTTTAATGCATCACATAATTGTTTCCTTGCCGCGTCTTGAAATAAAGTTCAATTTATTATTTTTTGTCAAAAATTAAAAAAATTCGTAAAAGTATTACACTCATTCAGGCAGCTGAAGTAAAAAAATTCAAACCATCTAGGAGAGTCGTAGTTTAACCTGTAAAAAGCTCGCTCCCATTTGGAAGACGCTCAGTTTGATTCCAAAGTTCATAGGCCAGCATAGAAGAGTGTCCAATTTGACGTGAAAAGTGCCCAATTTGGTTTGAAAAGTGTTCAATTTAACGTGAAAATGGTATATATGGATGATGTCTAGTTCTGTGCCGATGACCGGAAACGATGTCTCAAATAAAGTTCACCTAAAGAAACGAACTACGATTTGTGAAACCTATACCCTTCGCCAGGACGGGATCTAGGAACATTGTACAAAGCAGGGCATTTAAGATAAAATGTATGTCTTTTCTTGCTTGATTAACAGTATTAGATCTTTGGTAGTAATCGTGTCGACTCGTTTGAATGCACGTTGTCCTTCAACGTCAAAATTTTCTACAGTACCACGCATGTCCTTTGTTCAACTGCCGAAAAAGCCGCTTTGGAACGCTCCAAAGCGGCTTTTTTTAACTTTTTAAAAATTCACAACTTGTAAAAATAAGGATGTATTTGTGCTCAGCAGTTCGAGCTCTATCTTTTGACATAGAAGTCTCACAATCAGTGGAGTTGAACAATGCATATAGGCCCGACACAATCAATCGAGTGGGCGAGACAACGAGAAACCCTATCGAATGGTATCAAATATGGCTCAATTTCAAGGTATTGATTTTCGATGACGTGATCGTCCGTCTGCCGGTGCATCGAGCAGCCTCGTTCGTCCCCGATGGGAAATTGTTACAAAATCGATTTTTCTGAAATTGGTCGATATTGGTACCGTTCGATAGAACTTTTCGAGCTGTACAGAACGGTATTATTGCTAGTGTCGAAAACGCAAACGTGGGCGAGCAAAGGCCGAAGAAACTTTACAGCTCCCGTCCGCTGCTCTAAAAAAGCAGATGGGGCTAAGGCAGTTTAGGCAGCTGGGTAGCTGTGAGCAAGTTGTCGTAAACTGTCTTCAGTCTTCTGCTCGCACACGCATTTTGAGGCCGTTTTCTCGTCGCGTCTTCTCACAGCACAGTGGTCTACTGAAATGGGAAACAATGCGTCACACAAGCCTCACCCGCATTTTCGCAGCGCTCTAAATTAGTCCATTCATCAGCACGGATGTGCTTCAGATCACGCCAAGAAACTTGTGCTGCCTACAATGTCTTCGGCTTGCAGTCGAGAAAAATCGAACTTGATAGAGATATTGCGCTACGAACTCGCCCGCGCGTGCACTTGCGAGCGGTCGCCCCACTCGATTGATAGGTCTTCTTCCGTATGCTTTGTTTACGGCGCACTCCAAAGACAAGCTGGACAGTCTTAGAACAATTCCTGATTATGCTAGCTAGGAATTTCCGATAAATCTCCTCAAACGGTTACTCTACAATCTGTTGCTCGCTCTACGCCCTCTCGATTGATTGTGTCGGGCCTATATGCATTGTTCAACTCTATTAAGATTTGTATGTCAAATGATAGAGCTCGAACTGCTGAGCACAAATAAATGCTTATTTTTGCTAGTACTTGATTTTTTAAAGTTATTTAAAAAAGCCGCTTTGGAACGCTTCAAAGCGGCTTTTTCCGCAATTGACCAAAGGACATGCGTAGTACTGTATCTAGTTACATAGCTTCTTCATTGCAGCAAAAAAAAAATTCGATAACGTCAAGCTCTACACAACTGTAATCAGCATCTCAACAGGCTGCAAGTTGTCTTTAGACTGCCCCATTCAGGTCTTTTCTAATGCGCCTCAAAGAGGTTCGAATCTAGACTACAAATACAACCGTTCTTTTGAGATGGACGTCATAAGCAAGCGAAAGGCAATAATAAGCTACGAGGCACAGAGAAACCATTCAGGTAAAGCACTCGATAACGGTATGGAATGCGTAGCACTTGGGCAGCTGCGTGTGATACAGTCGAGAGGAGAGTGGAAATCTTGCCCCCCAGTCCGCTAGCCGCTAAATATGTGTTGGAGACCAACTAGGCGGCCATACTGGGGAAGTACAGGGTACTTCAAAAAATCACTCCTCGAATGGCTTTAAAATTAGACCTGGGCTTATTTCAAAGAAAGACGGAAATTTTCTCGTATGCTACATACGGGCGCGTGTAGCGCAGTCGGAGGAGGCGCGACTGTCGCGTGCACCCGATACCAGGTTCCTGGTTCGGATGTCCCGCCCAGGCCAACCAAGCCTTCCATCCCTCCGGGGTCGGTGAATTGGTACCAGACTTGTCTGGAAAGGATGAAGCGCTGACTTGTTCATCGGCTGGCCACCGCAAGTCATTGTACAGGCCAATGACGCATTCAAATTACCTCCGTGATCTCATGTAGAAGCGGAATGCGTGGCGCATTCAAGAGGAATTGATTGACTCCGTCGAAGTACTATCAGCAGTGATAATGCGTAATGCGTTTCACAGACACCCGCTGGACGAGTGCCGTCTTCCTGCAGCCTAAAAGTTTAGAAGACCGAGATTTGCAAACGAGTTACATTGTTGAGTCCGACGCCTGTCAGCGCAGTAAATACCATAACGACCTACACGAAATGTTCTTGAAATGACGAGCTACCGTGTTCGTTGTACGCACTTCAACACAACAAAGCTTGGTACATTTCACGTGTTCACACAACTGCAGCCCTTACAAAACCTCACTACATCCAGCTATTGTTCTCCTCCATCCCTTCGCTCTTACATTCCATGAATACTGCGTCAGCGAACAATAGGCTTGGTTTAATTCTACTAGGTAGAACGTTCAAAATCTACAGTCTTGTATCATTTTGGCAAAAAAAATATAGCGTCACTATAACATTATAGCCGTCCTTGAACGCAGACCAAAAAAAGTCTTACAATGTTCGTGTAATGCTACAATTCTCATAATCTTCTTTAAAGGTCTTTCAGAATGCAGCAATTCTCGTGGCGAGCACTGTTAGGGAACAAGAAGGATACACGTATCAGAGTGTTTTCTAGGTAATACTGTAATTAGCGGCGGTTGACAATGTAGTACGGGGTCCTGGAGTGAGCATATAATCAATTAGCCGTTTGTACTTGGCTGGTTTGTACGAGGCTGGTTACTGTTCGCCAAGATTGGTAGCAGATTTATTCAGGCTGAGGTTTCGGCGCTATCGCCTTCTTCAGAGCCCGGAAAAGTCGAAGAGACAGTTTTAGACTATTCTCCTAAACATCATTTCATTTTACATGAAGAAATCAATAAGGAAAAAAGAAGGACAAAAGCAGATCTCAAGAGCGACAAGTAACGCTAACCTTAACTTGTGGAAAGAGGGAGAGGGAGCGAGAGCAAAGAGGGTGCGCTTTTAGGTAATGTAGAGAAACGCGGTATGAGTAGTTAAGAGTAGGGCCTGCTCAAAACAAGCAAAACAGCTGCTATCCTCTGCAGACGAGTTGTCCGAGACCTTTTTGAAGATTTGAAATTCGGATTTAAAGGGACCCGCGCGCGCTAAAAAGAAGCGCCTAGAGGGCGGTTGGGAAGTGCTTTCATCATCAGTTCGTCTGGATGGCCCCGCCGTGAGCCCGCGTCCGTTTCGCAGCCGTTCTAAAGCTCGGAGTGCCATCGATACCGCCCGGAAAGCGTCGCTCTTCGTGAGATCCGCCGAGCTCCTCATCCGCAGCTGCCCTACTGCTTCCGCTCCGCTTCCCTCTACTTCGCCCGTACCCCAGCTGTTTCCTTTTTCGTGCATTTGTTCACTGTCTTGTTTTTCCTAATCCGATTCTGTGTTCTTGTTATTGTCATAAATTGTTCGTCTCAAACGTGTGTCTCTTGTATCTCAGCCGTTATATCGGTGATACCTAAGTTCGATTTGAACCGTTGCGGTCCACAAACTTCCACTAAAAAGGTTAGCGTTACTTGTCGCTTTTGAGATCTGCTTTTGTCCCTCTTTTTCCGTTTACTTTCCTTCTTTTTACTTTCTTTTTTCTTTCTATAAAATGATAAAATCAAATGATGATTGGGCGAATGGTCTCCAAATATAGAGATTTACTCTCTTTTTTCGGTAGTATCTCTGTTATCTCGTAGCCGATCAGTAAAAATTGTTTTCATAGGAACTTTACCATGAGTCTATGTTTCCATTCTCTTAACTGCCAAATGTTGACACTCCTTCTGTTAACCAGTTCACATAAAAGGATTGTCTAGTATAAAAGAAGAGCGAGCTTCCACTTCGTATGTCTCTTTATTGTAGTTAAATCGTTGTTATTTAAGTGCAATAAAAAAGTTTAATTACCCAAGTTTGAGGTCGTAAACGAAGGCGGTCAAGACCCGCGTGACTACCTCGAAAACGTGTGCACCAAATGTCTCGTCGACTTTCCCAGGCTCTGAAGAAGGCAATAGCGCCGAAACGTCAGCCCGAATAAATCTGCTACGTCTTAGCGAACAACTTAAACCAGCCTCGTACAAACGGAATCAACAATGCCAAAATTCACGGAAATTCGCAGAGCAATCAGTTAGCCGCCCAGTGTTAAACAGACGATATCAGAGAACGTTTTTTCACAGAAAACACCAGAAAAAAATAGCTTTAAAAAAGAATACCGGAATGGGAAAGGTAAAAACGGAAAGCATATGGAAACGTATCTACCATAGGAGAGCGATAGCGCAGTCGAAGAAAGCGCCGGCTTTAGCGTGCGCCGGATTCCAGGTTCTTGGATAGCGTTTCCTGCCCAGGCCAACCAAGCCTTTCGTTCTTCATGATCAATAAATTTGCACCCAGACTTTCTAGGAAGGATAACCACTGGCTTACCCATCGGATGGCCGCTGCAAGCCATTGTTTAGGCGAAATGCGCATTAAGATTGCTTCCAAGACATCTAGAAGAAGCAGAATACGTGGCCTATCCCAAAAACAATTAACGCCGTT
This sequence comes from Heligmosomoides polygyrus bakeri, assembly GCA_947359475.1. Taxonomy (NCBI): domain Eukaryota; kingdom Metazoa; phylum Nematoda; class Chromadorea; order Rhabditida; family Heligmosomidae; genus Heligmosomoides; species Heligmosomoides polygyrus. Next base: position 4,224,735 of record OX375865.1, read on the forward strand.
CTTCACTTTTTCCCTATTTTTTTATTTTTTGCATAAATGTTTTTAAAGTGAAGCGTGAAAAATTATAGCACAAAGAAAAACTTCTTTCTCAACAAGAGGTAACAGAAACAGACGCTCAGCTGCCTACCTTGCTCCAAACGCCTCCTTCGGAGTTTCTCCTCAAAGGGCGATATTACGTAGACCACCTTGTTGCAGGGGCTCTTTCCTTCTTGTTTAGGCCTTCTTACTTTTACTATTCTAAAAAATGCGTTCACTAAAAGTCAGAACAGGATAGGGAAGGATACGGTCTTTAAAAATGTTCCTGTGAAATCTGCCCACTACTCCATAGTATTCATGTAATTTTTACTCCGAAGAATACCAATCTAGGCAGGTGGATTGACAGACCTAAGCACAGATGCAACTTTCCTTATAATTAAGGATAAAAGGATAAAAGGACGGACTATTCAATCCTTCTTGGGATTCCACTTCTGCGAGATGTCGTGGAGGCGTGTTGAATGCGTATTTGGCCACACAATGACTTGCGGTGGCCATCCGATGAACAAGTCAGCGCTTTATCCTTCCCAGACAAGTCTGGTACCAATTCACCGACCCCGGAGGGATTGAAGGCTTGGTTGGCCTGGGCGGGAAATTCGAACCAGGAACCTGGTACCGGGTGCAGGCGACAGTCGCACCTCCTCCGACTGCGCTACGCGCGCCCTTGCTTATAGTTATAGGTTGGAAGCTAAGTTCCATACGTTTTTTTTCTAAATTTCGCTGAAAGCCTTTTTCATAACGTTATATATTAGGTCATTGCATATGAAATGGTCGATTTTGACTGAAATTCTTGACAGATCATAAGTTTGCTTGGAAGCAATCTTGTTAATTGAAATAAGAAACTTCACAAATAGCACACCTTTCCCAACGCGACAGTAGCTTAGATAGTCCATCTTTGAAAAAACCAGAACTATGAGAATTAATAAAACATAAGAAGTCATTTTTTGGAGGGCGCGTATAGCGCAGTCGGACGAGGCGCCGGCTGCACCCGATACCAGGTCTCTGGTTCGGATTTCCCGCCCAGGCCAACCAAGCCTTCCATCCCTCCGGGGTCGGTGAATTGGTACCAGACTTGTCTGGAAAGGATGAAGCGCTGACTTGTTCATCGGCTGGCCACCGCAAGTCATTGTACAGGCCAATGACGCATTCAAATTACCTCCGTGATCTCATGTAGAAGCGGAATGCGTGGCGCATTCAAGAGGAATTGATTGACTCCGTCGAAGTACTATCAGCAGTGATAATGCGTAATGCGTTTCACAGACACCCGCTGGACGAGTGCCGTCTTCCTGCAGCCTAAAAGTTTAGAAGACCGAGATTTGCAAACGAGTTACATTGTTGAGTCCGACGCCTGTCAGCGCAGTAAATACCATAACGACCTACACGAAATGTTCTTGAAATGACGAGCTACCGTGTTCGTTGTACGCACTTCAACACAACAAAGCTTGGTACATTTCACGTGTTCACACAACTGCAGCCCTTACAAAACCTCACTACATCCAGCTATTGTTCTCCTCCATCCCTTCGCTCTTACATTCCATGAATACTGCGTCAGCGAACAATAGGCTTGGTTTAATTCTACTAGGTAGAACGTTCAAAATCTACAGTCTTGTATCATTTTGGCAAAAAAAATATAGCGTCACTATAACATTATAGCCGTCCTTGAACGCAGACCAAAAAAAGTCTTACAATGTTCGTGTAATGCTACAATTCTCATAATCTTCTTTAAAGGTCTTTCAGAATGCAGCAATTCTCGTGGCGAGCACTGTTAGGGAACAAGAAGGATACACGTATCAGAGTGTTTTCTAGGTAATACTGTAATTAGCGGCGGTTGACAATGTAGTACGGGGTCCTGGAGTGAGCATATAATCAATTAGCCGTTTGTACTTGGCTGGTTTGTACGAGGCTGGTTACTGTTCGCCAAGATTGGTAGCAGATTTATTCAGGCTGAGGTTTCGGCGCTATCGCCTTCTTCAGAGCCCGGAAAAGTCGAAGAGACAGTTTTAGACTATTCTCCTAAACATCATTTCATTTTACATGAAGAAATCAATAAGGAAAAAAGAAGGACAAAAGCAGATCTCAAGAGCGACAAGTAACGCTAACCTTAACTTGTGGAAAGAGGGAGAGGGAGCGAGAGCAAAGAGGGTGCGCTTTTAGGTAATGTAGAGAAACGCGGTATGAGTAGTTAAGAGTAGGGCCTGCTCAAAACAAGCAAAACAGCTGCTATCCTCTGCAGACGAGTTGTCCGAGACCTTTTTGAAGATTTGAAATTCGGATTTAAAGGGACCCGCGCGCGCTAAAAAGAAGCGCCTAGAGGGCGGTTGGGAAGTGCTTTCATCATCAGTTCGTCTGGATGGCCCCGCCGTGAGCCCGCGTCCGTTTCGCAGCCGTTCTAAAGCTCGGAGTGCCATCGATACCGCCCGGAAAGCGTCGCTCTTCGTGAGATCCGCCGAGCTCCTCATCCGCAGCTGCCCTACTGCTTCCGCTCCGCTTCCCTCTACTTCGCCCGTACCCCAGCTGTTTCCTTTTTCGTGCATTTGTTCACTGTCTTGTTTTTCCTAATCCGATTCTGTGTTCTTGTTATTGTCATAAATTGTTCGTCTCAAACGTGTGTCTCTTGTATCTCAGCCGTTATATCGGTGATACCTAAGTTCGATTTGAACCGTTGCGGTCCACAAACTTCCACTAAAAAGGTTAGCGTTACTTGTCGCTTTTGAGATCTGCTTTTGTCCCTCTTTTTCCGTTTACTTTCCTTCTTTTTACTTTCTTTTTTCTTTCTATAAAATGATAAAATCAAATGATGATTGGGCGAATGGTCTCCAAATATAGAGATTTACTCTCTTTTTTCGGTAGTATCTCTGTTATCTCGTAGCCGATCAGTAAAAATTGTTTTCATAGGAACTTTACCATGAGTCTATGTTTCCATTCTCTTAACTGCCAAATGTTGACACTCCTTCTGTTAACCAGTTCACATAAAAGGATTGTCTAGTATAAAAGAAGAGCGAGCTTCCACTTCGTATGTCTCTTTATTGTAGTTAAATCGTTGTTATTTAAGTGCAATAAAAAAGTTTAATTACCCAAGTTTGAGGTCGTAAACGAAGGCGGTCAAGACCCGCGTGACTACCTCGAAAACGTGTGCACCAAATGTCTCGTCGACTTTCCCAGGCTCTGAAGAAGGCAATAGCGCCGAAACGTCAGCCCGAATAAATCTGCTACGTCTTAGCGAACAACTTAAACCAGCCTCGTACAAACGGAATCAACAATGCCAAAATTCACGGAAATTCGCAGAGCAATCAGTTAGCCGCCCAGTGTTAAACAGACGATATCAGAGAACGTTTTTTCACAGAAAACACCAGAAAAAAATAGCTTTAAAAAAGAATACCGGAATGGGAAAGGTAAAAACGGAAAGCATATGGAAACGTATCTACCATAGGAGAGCGATAGCGCAGTCGAAGAAAGCGCCGGCTTTAGCGTGCGCCGGATTCCAGGTTCTTGGATAGCGTTTCCTGCCCAGGCCAACCAAGCCTTTCGTTCTTCATGATCAATAAATTTGCACCCAGACTTTCTAGGAAGGATAACCACTGGCTTACCCATCGGATGGCCGCTGCAAGCCATTGTTTAGGCGAAATGCGCATTAAGATTGCTTCCAAGACATCTAGAAGAAGCAGAATACGTGGCCTATCCCAAAAACAATTAACGCCGTTCTTCACTTTTTCCCTATTTTTTTATTTTTTGCATAAATGTTTTTAAAGTGAAGCGTGAAAAATTATAGCACAAAGAAAAACTTCTTTCTCAACAAGAGGTAACAGAAACAGACGCTCAGCTGCCTACCTTGCTCCAAACGCCTCCTTCGGAGTTTCTCCTCAAAGGGCGATATTACGTAGACCACCTTGTTGCAGGGGCTCTTTCCTTCTTGTTTAGGCCTTCTTACTTTTACTATTCTAAAAAATGCGTTCACTAAAAGTCAGAACAGGATAGGGAAGGATACGGTCTTTAAAAATGTTCCTGTGAAATCTGCCCACTACTCCATAGTATTCATGTAATTTTTACTCCGAAGAATACCAATCTAGGCAGGTGGATTGACAGACCTAAGCACAGATGCAACTTTCCTTATAATTAAGGATAAAAGGATAAAAGGACGGACTATTCAATCCTTCTTGGGATTCCACTTCTGCGAGATGTCGTGGAGGCGTGTTGAATGCGTATTTGGCCACACAATGACTTGCGGTGGCCATCCGATGAACAAGTCAGCGCTTTATCCTTCCCAGACAAGTCTGGTACCAATTCACCGACCCCGGAGGGATTGAAGGCTTGGTTGGCCTGGGCGGGAAATTCGAACCAGGAACCTGGTACCGGGTGCAGGCGACAGTCGCACCTCCTCCGACTGCGCTACGCGCGCCCTTGCTTATAGTTATAGGTTGGAAGCTAAGTTCCATACGTTTTTTTTCTAAATTTCGCTGAAAGCCTTTTTCATAACGTTATATATTAGGTCATTGCATATGAAATGGTCGATTTTGACTGAAATTCTTGACAGATCATAAGTTTGCTTGGAAGCAATCTTGTTAATTGAAATAAGAAACTTCACAAATAGCACACCTTTCCCAACGCGACAGTAGCTTAGATAGTCCATCTTTGAAAAAACCAGAACTATGAGAATTAATAAAACATAAGAAGTCATTTTTTGGAGGGCGCGTATAGCGCAGTCGGACGAGGCGCCGGCTGCACCCGATACCAGGTCTCTGGTTCGGATTTCCCGCCCAGGCCAACCAAGCCTTCCATCCCTTTGGGGTCGGTGAATTGGTACCAGACTTGTCTGGGAAGGATAGAGCGCTGACTTGTTCATCGGCTGGCCACCGCAAGTCATTGTATGGCCAAATACGCATTGGAATCGCCTCCACGATATCCCGTAGAATTGGAATGCGCTAGCGCATCCCAAAAGGGATTCAGTAACGCCTTCCTTTATCTTTTATCCTTTAAGAAGTCATTTTCGACATTTTTATAGCTGAATTATTTATATTTCACATGACGATGTGTTTGAAGAAATGATAATCGGTAGGGCACGGATCTGGTGAATGTGCTGGATGTGGCAGAGTTTCGTAGCCCAATTCATCCAGTTTCGGTGCAATAATTTTTGAATGCGGTAGGATTGGACTTCTTCGATTGACCAAAACCGCTGTTCTTCACTCAACTTTTAGTGCATCACTTCAATTTCGGCATAGTACTTCCTCGCTGTCATAGTTGCTCCAGTCTTCAGGAACTTGTAGTGGTCTATACCAGCCACTGTCCACCATACGGTTACCAGGGTCTTCTTTGGGTGGGGACTTGGTTTCGGCACCTCCTTGGGACTGTCATTCTTGTCCAGCCATTGTGTAGAGAGGCGACGACTGTCATAAATGATCCATTTTTCGTCACATGTCACGATCCTGTCCAGAAAGGCTCCCTTAGAGAGCTCAACCTTAACGAAACACATGAGTCGGGGCGCCTTAGCATTGCCTGGCGGCGAGTTCGTGCTGGAGCTGTTCATCCAATTTCTTCCGTTTTCCGATCGCATTCAAGTGGCGACTGATAGCGCTGTCGTCAACGCGAAGATGCTGTGCTGACTCCCTCATAGTTTGAAGAGGATCCACTTCCACCATGGCTTTGAGATGATTAAAGAGTGATGGCGGCCTTCTTCGGTTTTCATCTTCGATACCTTCATTTCCAGATCAAAACCATTCGAACCAGTGGCGAATTGTGCGTTCCTTGGCGAAAGCCTCCCAAATTCAGCGTTGTTGTTTAAGCTGTGTCCACTTTCCTTTCATATAAGTGGAGCCGATATGACGCCCTTCGTGTCCCTCGAGCGAGGAGGATCCATTGGAGCACTCTGGCACGCGACAGGGACGAATGGAGACGCTGCTGGCGCCCGCTCGAGCAAGTCGATGATCAACGGGACGACAGGTGATACAGGTGATAACTGGAGCACCAGAGTTTCACGTTGACTCACACTGTAAAAACGACGTTAAAAACTCGTCAGAAGGCAATAGTGTCACAAAATCTCTAGATAGCAAGATAGTAGATATCCTGCGCCTTCGAAAACCATATACATTTCCCGAAATGGGAACATTCGTAGCCGCGAAAAATCGGTCAGAAATTGAGCTAGCAAATTCGGCATTTTCATGTGCAACAACTTAATCCCCCACAGAAGAAATGAGTTTGTATATCTGAAATAGTGCTTTCCTTCTTCCGCATATAAATTTTGGTTAAATTTTAAGTCAATAAAGAGGCAGTCAGTAAAAATACTACCTTTGTCGACAACTCTTTCTTTCTGATTAGATTTGAGTATTTTACAAGGTTATATATCATTCCCCTTCATGTGCCACCTCACCGCGGTGAAGGGGTGAACATCACTTTGTGATGGCTAACGGCACAAACGGTCACGCAGTGCGCGACGCTTTGTCGTGTATGGGCGGCTCTCCTGTATCCCTAGCCAGGAACATGTGAGTAACCAGACCACCGCTATGGCTCAAACAACCAAACCCGTGCCCCAGTCCTCCGCGCGCCGGAGGTGGACTTCTACGACGTCGGTTGCATCCACCTCCGGCGAGGGGCCATCTAATCTCGGAGTTAAGCTATCAGGACGTCATTGGAATCGGACTACCGGAAACTCCCTCCCACCACGACACGGAAACTGCCTATTCGTCTGCACTTATAACTGTCGTTCGATCGCATCTGAGCAGGATCTTCGGACACTGCTTTACAGAAGCCGCAACATCAAATACGACGTTATCGCCCTGCAGGAAACGAAAGGCAGAACGGAAACCATAAGAAGGACCGACCACAACGAGCTTCTCATTATCGGAGCAAAGGTGGACAGAAAGAATATTGGCGGAGTTGAATTTCTCGTCAATTCGACAGTGCACCACCTAGTAGACTCTTACAAGATCATCAGTCCGCGAGTAGCTGTTCTTCGTCTGGAAACCAAAGATCAAGGAACCATCTCCATCATAAATGGATATGCTCCAACATCTGCGGCCAAAGATGAAGAAAAGGAGGAATTCTACAAGCTGTTCGAAAGGACTGTCAACGACGAGAAGAGCTACTACAAAGTTGTCGTTGGTGACTTTAACGCTATCGTCGGTACGAATGATCACGACGAATGGAGGCTAGGGCCACATGGAACTTCCTCAAGGAACGAAAACGGAGAGCGCCTGATAGACTTCCTATCCGCGTGCCGTCTCTACCATGGAAATTCTATGTTTAAGAAGCCTTCAAACCGACGATGGACCTGGGAAAGCCCAAATGGAGAAACACTTTCGGAGATCGACCATGTTCTTACAAACAGACGCTGGAGTCTGTTCGACGTCTCCGTGCTGCCTTCATTTGACACCGGCTCGGATCACCGTCTTGTCCGTGCGAAGCTGACTCTCAAAAAGAGGATGTTCAAGCGTGACACTCATAAACCGGCACCGGTGAGGATCCCCACATTCAAGTCTGAGGAGTTGGAATGTGCAATAAAGTCGTATGATTGGAATCTTCTTGAAGATCCATCGGAAGACTACGACCTTCTCTCCAAAGGACTGTTGAAATGTGCTAGCAGCTCTTGCGGAGCCACATCACCGCCTGCTTCAAGACTCAACGCACATGCGATTAAGCTCTTGGAGCAAAGAAGAGCTGTTAAACTGGATCCTAATGCTTCCCATCTGGAAAAAGTCACCATCTCGAAGGCCTGTCGAATTGCAGTGAAGGAGTCCATTCAAGCCTACAGAAGATTGAAGCTGTTAGAAGCCGCTGGGAAAGGTTCAAGCATAAAGCGCTGCAAACGAGATCTCTGCGACTAGAAGGCAATAATGTCAGCCCTTGTGGATAAGGATGGAAGAGCGATGGAGGCCATCGTTCAAGAATTCTACACAGATCTGTTCCGCTCTTCCATCACTGTCCCGAAATGCTTGATGCCACCAGCTGAGGAAGTACCTCCCATTCTGGAATCAGAAGTTGCTCATGCCATCAGAAGGATGAAGCCGGGCACTGCTCCCGGACCGGACGGCATTTCTGCTGATCTCCTTCGTGCGGGTGGCAGTGCCCTCTGCTCACTTCTTGCCAAGCACTTCAACCACTACCTTCGACTTGGTAGGATTCCGGATTAATGGAAGGAGTCGAAAACAGTTTTAATCTTCAAAAAAGGTCAGCAGGAGGATATCAACAACTATCGACCCATCAGTCTTCTCTCGGTTGTGTACAAGATCTTCACCAAGATACTGCTTAACCGCATGGAGCGTTGCTTGGATGAATATCAGCCAGTGGAGCAAGCAGGGTTTCGCAAGGATTTCTCCTGCATGGACCATATTCAGACTGTCTCACAGCTCATCGAGAGGAGCCGCGAGTACCACCTCCCACTTGTCCTTGTCTTCGTGGATTACAGGAAAGCGTTCGACTCTGTGGAAATCAACGCCGTTTTGAACGCACTTGTGCACGCTGGTATACCATCGCCCTACATCCGACTTCTCGACGAATGCTTCTCGAACACATCGACTACCATCCAGCTGTTCGATCGAAAGCTTAAAATTCCTATCGGGAAAGGAGTACGGCAGGGAGACACGATTTCTCCTAAGCTATTCACAGCGGCACTCCAGGATGCCATGAAAGACTTGAACTGGGACGATAAAGGCTACCTTGTCGACGGTAAACGGATCAGCAACCTTCGCTTCGCCGACGATATTGTTCTCATCTCTACCAGCACGGCAGAAGTCGAGGAAATGCTGAACGAGCTCAATGTGGCAGGTATGAAGATTGGATTGGACATGAATATGTCCAAAACGCAGTTTATGGTCAACCAGTGGTGTGACACGGGACTCGTAAGGTTAAATGGAGTCGCTCTACAACAGGTCGACTCCTACGTCTATCTGGGAAGAGAGCTGAACATGGATAACGACCTCGCTCCTGAAATCGCCCGCAGGAGACGCGCAGCATGGGCAGCCTTCAGTTCGATTCGCGAAGTCACCGATCAGGTCACGGATCCCGGCCTCAGGGCCTCGAAATTCAACGCCTCTGTACTGCCTGCGATGTGTTACGCGACTGAAACCTGGCCCGACAACAAGACAATCGCCGGAGCGATGCAAACTACGCATCGTGCACTGGAGAGATGTCTTCTAAGGACAAGCCTTCGTCAGCAATGGCAAGAAGGCCTACGAAGCTCGGAGCTACGGGAGAAGTCGCAAATAGCAGACCCGCTGCAGTACATGAAGAAGTCCAAATATCGCTGGGCCGGACACCTGCTTCGACGAAAGGACGATAGATGGAGTCTCCGTGTCACAGAATGGCTCCCGAGAGACCATAAGAGACCACTGGGACGACCGCCAACGCGATGGGCAGACTCATTCTCAAGATCTTTCAGAGAGCGGAGTCTGCCTCACTGGATGCAAACAGCCAGAGATCGAGCGGTCTGGAAGAGTTGTGGTCCCCGCTGAGAAGACCTCCAGCCGACAAAAGGACCATCAAAGTATCAAAGTAAAGTAAGTATATATCATTCGAAGAAAGGTGATTTGTCTTATAGAATATGCGTCAAACATCTGCTCACCTTGATTTTAATAATTTTCATAGTTTTGAAACGATTATTACCAACAGCTGCTTCAATTGTTTTTAATCCATTCTGACAACCTTCAAATTAACAAGATTCAGAATGACCAAATAACAAAAAATACATTTTTAAAGAAAGAAAAACCCCTTTAAAATGATTTATGACACTATGCAAAAAAGTTTGACGAAAAGCAATTATCTCTTTTTGTTTAAACATTTCGATAAAAAAAACTCACGTTCAATTCAGCCACACATCTGATACTTTCTACCTAAGATCAATGGGAAAAATGTACTTGTAAATTAAGCTGCACAACAAAATGAAAGTGATGCCGATGTTATACTACACCCTTCAATATTAGATCCAATTAAACAAAACAGCCTGCAGACGTGCTAAAGGGATAAAGTGACTAAAATGACGAATACAGCCTACAGGGCAATATACGTGACGGTGCTAAGGTAGTCACTGCAATAAATAATGGAAGATTTGCAGCTGTGAAACGCTACACCCAGGAAAGAAAAAGCTGGAAGTACATAGCCCCTAGATCAGCAACAGACTCCAATCAAAATTTCGATTAGGATAAATATCAAACACGAAGAAAATATTCTCTATGGAAACGCAATTTGCGGTGTTTCATTCGCTTCGTCACACGTTCGCAGCCTTCCCAAGACACGCCTTGATTAAGGATTGATGGCTGTCTAAAAAAGTGCACTCGGTAGGAATATCAATGCAAGTCATTTCATAAGGAGAGGTCGAAAGAGTAGCTGTTTTCATGCTGCTTCTTCATAAGTGAAAATCGGATTCCATCACCTGGATCTGATGACATCAAAGAACGTCTCTCCTCTTGGTACTCTTTATGTACAACATAAGCCTCGCAAACATGGTCCACTAAATGAAATGTAGATGAAGAGGAACATGTACATAGAAAACTACAGTACAAGCAAACTCAAGGAATGGTGCCTGACGAGAAAGATCAATTCGCAAACTTATGCAAACGGAGAGGACCGCTTGGCGCAATGGTGGCGCGTTCGACTCCAGATCGAAAGGTTGGGCGTTCGATCCGCTCAGTGGTCAACATTTTTGCACGCGTGCTGGACGCTTGCGCTTTCATCCCAAGGGGCGCAGGAGCGGTGGGGGTCGTCTCCCGTGCAGTAGAAGCGAGAAAGCCTGAATTCTCGAGTGGCTCCGGCCACTGTAGGAGGCCGCAACGCGACGCGATCAAGACCGCTTGGCGCAATGGTAGCGCGTTCGACTCCAGATCGAAAGGTTGGGCGTTCGATCCGCTCAGTGGTCAGGATTTTTGCACGCGTGCTGGACGCTTGCGCTTTCATCCCAAGGGGCGCAGGAGCGGTGGGGGTCGTCTCCCGTGCAGTAGAAGCGAGAAAGCCTGAATTCTCGAGTGGCTCCGGCCACTGTAGGAGGCCGCAACGCGACGCGATCAAGACCGCTTGGCGCAATGGTAGCGCGTTCGACTCCAGATCGAAAGGTTGGGCGTTGGATCCGCTCAGTGGTCAAGATTTTTGCACGCGTGCTGGACGCTTGCGCTTTCATCCCAAGGGGCGCAGGAGCGGTGGGGGTCGTCTCCCGTGCAGTAGAAGCGAGAAAGCCTGAATTCTCGAGTGGCTCCGGCCACTGTAGGAGGCCGCAACGCGACGCGATTAGGACCGCTTGGCGCAATGGTAGCGCGTTCGACTCCAGATCGAAAGGTTGGGCGTTCGATCCGCTCAGTGGTCAAGATTTTTGCACGCGTGCTGGACGCTTGCGCTTTCATCCCAAGGGGCGCAGGAGCGGTGGGGGTCGTCTCCCGTGCAGTAGAAGCGAGAAAGCCTGAACTCTCGAGTAGCTCCGGCCACTGTAGGAGGCCGCAACGCGACGCGATCAAGACCGCTTGGCGCAATGGTAGCGCGTTCGACTCCAGATCGAAAGGTTGGGCGTTCGATCCGCTCAGTGGTCAAGATTTTTGCACGCGTGCTGGACGCTTGCGCTTTCATCCCAAGGGGCGCAGGAGCGGTGGGGGTCGTCTCCCGTGCAGTAGAAGCGAGAAAGCCTGAATTCTCGAGTGGCTCCGGCCACTGTGAGAGGCTGCAACGCTACGCGATTAGGACCGCTTGGCGCAATGGTAGCGCGTTCGACTCCAGATCGAAAGGTTGGGCGTTCGATCCACTCAGTGGTCAAGATTTTTGCACGCGTGCTGGACGCTTGCGCTTTCATCCCAAGGGGCGCAGGAGCGGTGGGGGTCGTCTCCCGTGCAGTAGAAACGAGAAAGCCTGAACTCTCGAGTAGCTCCGGCCACTGTAGGAGGCCGCAACGCGACGCGATCAAGACCGCTTGGCGCAATGGTAGCGCGTTCGACTCCAGATCGGAAGGTTGGGCGTTCGATCCGCTCAGTGGTCAAGATTTTTGCACGCGTGCTGGACGCTTGCGCTTTCATCCCAAGGGGCGCAGGAGCGGTGGGGGTCGTCTCCCGTGCAGTAGAAGCGAGAAAGCCTGAATTCTCGAGTGGCTCCGGCCACTGTAGGAGGCCGCAACGCGACGCGATCAAGACCGCTTGGCGCAATGGTAGCGCGTTCGACTCCAGATCGAAAGGTTGGGCGTTCGATCCGCTCAGTGGTCAGGATTTTTGCACGCGTGCTGGACGCTTGCGCTTTCATCCCAAGGGGCGCAGGAGCGGTGGGGGTCGTCTCCCGTGCAGTAGAAGCGAGAAAGCCTGAATTCTCGAGTGGCTCCGGCCACTGTAGGAGGCCGCAACGCGACGCGATTAGGACCGCTTGGCGCAATGGTAGCGCGTTCGACTCCAGATCGAAAGGTTGGGCGTTCGATCCGCTCAGTGGTCAAGATTTTTGCACGCGTGCTGGACGCTTGCGCTTTCATCCCAAGGGGCGCAGGAGCGGTGGGGGTCGTCTCCCGTGCAGTAGAAGCGAGAAAGCCTGAATTCTCGAGTGGCTCCGGCCACTGTAGGAGGCCGCAACGCGACGCGATCAAGACCGCTTGGCGCAATGGTAGCGCGTTCGACTCCAGATCGAAAGGTTGGGCGTTCGACCCGCTCAGTGGTCAGGATTTTTGCACGCGTGCTGGACGCTTGCGCTTTCATCCCAAGGGGCGCAGGAGCGGTGGGGGTCGTCTCCCGTGCAGTAGAAGCGAGAAAGCCTGAATTCTCGAGTGGCTCCGGCCACTGTAGGAGGCCGCAACGCGACGCGATTAGGACCGCTTGGCGCAATGGTAGCGCGTTCGACTCCAGATCGAAAGGTTGGGCGTTCGATCCGCTCAGCGGTCAGGATTTTTGCACGCGTGCTGGACGCTTGCGCTTTCATCCCAAGGGGCGCAGGAGCGGTGGGGGTCGTCTCCCGTGCAGTAGAAGCGAGAAAGCCTGAACTCTCGAGTGACTCCGGCCACTGTAGGAGGCCGCAACGCGACGCGATCAAGACCGCTTGGCGCAATGGTAGCGCGTTCGACTCCAGATCGAAAGGTTGGGCGTTCGATCCGCTCAGTGGTCAAGATTTTTGCACGCGTGCTGGACGCTTGCGCTTTCATCCCAAATGGCGCAGGAGCGGTGGGGGTCGTCTCCCGTGCAGTAGAAGCGAGAAAGCCTGAATTCTCGAGTGGCTCCGGCCACTGTAGGAGGCCGCAACGCGACGCGATCAAGACCGCTTGGCGCAATGGTAGCGCGTTCGACTCCAGATCGAAAGGTTGGGCGTTCGATCCGCTCAGTGGTCAGGATTTTTGCACGCGTGCTGGACGCTTGCGCTTTCATCCCAAGGGGCGCAGGAGCGGTGGGGGTCGTCTCCCGTGCAGTAGAAGCGAGAAAGCCTGAATTCTCGAGTGGCTCCGGCCACTGTAGGAGGCCGCAACGCGACGCGATCAAGACCGCTTGGCGCAATGGTAGCGCGTTCGACTCCAGATCGAAAGGTTGGGCGTTCGATCCGCTCAGTGGTCAGGATTTTTGCACGCGTGCTGGACGCTTGCGCTTTCATCCCAAGGGGCGCAGCAGCGGTGGGGGTCGTCTCCCGTGCAGTAGAAGCGAGAAAGCCTGAACTCTCGAGTAGCTCCGGCCACTGTAGGAGGCCGCAACGCGACGCGATCAAGACCGCTTGGCGCAATGGTAGCGCGTTCGACTCCAGATCGAAAGGTTGGGCGTTCGATCCGCTCAGTGGTCAGGATTTTTGCACGCGTGCTGGACGCTTGCGCTTTCATCCCAAGGGGCGCAGGAGCGGTGGGGGTCGTCTCCCGTGCAGTAGAAGCGAGAAAGCCTGAACTCTCGAGTGGCTCCGGCCACTGTAGGAGGCCGCAACGCGACGCGATCAAGACCGCTTGGCGCAATGGTAGCGCGTTCGACTCCAGATCGAAAGGTTGGGCGTTCGATCCGCTCAGTGGTCAAGATTTTTGCACGCGTGCTGGACGCTTGCGCTTTCATCCCAAGGGGCGCAGGAGCGGTGGGGGTCGTCTCCCGTGCAGTAGAAGCGAGAAAGCCTGAACTCTCGAGTGGCTCCGGCCACTGTAGGAGGCCGCAACGCGACGCGATCAAGACCGCTTGGCGCAATGGTAGCGCGTTCGACTCCAGATCGAAAGGTTGGGCGTTCGATCCGCTCAGTGGTCAGGATTTTTGCACGCGTGCTGGACGCTTGCGCTTTCATCCCAAGGGGCGCAGGAGCGGTGGGGGTCGTCTCCCGTGCAGTAGAAGCGAGAAAGCCTGAACTCTCGAGTAGCTCCGGCCACTGTAGGAGGCCGCAACGCGACGCGATTAGGACCGCTTGGCGCAATGGTAGCGCGTTCGACTCCAGATCGAAAGGTTGGGCGTTCGATCCGCTCAGTGGTCAAGATTTTTGCACGCGTGCTGGACGCTTGCGCTTTCATCCCAAGGGGCGCAGGAGCGGTGGGGGTCGTCTCCCGTGCAGTAGAAGCGAGAAAGCCTGAATTCTCGAGTGGCTCCGGCCACTGTAGGAGGCCGCAACGCGACGCGATCAAGACCGCTTGGCGCAATGGTAGCGCGTTCGACTCCAGATCGAAAGGTTGGGCGTTCGATCCGCTCAGTGGTCAGGATTTTTGCACGCGTGCTGGACGCTTGCGCTTTCATCCCAAGGGGCGCAGCAGCGGTGGGGGTCGTCTCCCGTGCAGTAGAAGCGAGAAAGCCTGAACTCTCGAGTAGCTCCGGCCACTGTAGGAGGCCGCAACGCGACGCGATCAAGACCGCTTGGCGCAATGGTAGCGCGTTCGACTCCAGATCGAAAGGTTGGGCGTTCGATCCGCTCAGTGGTCAGGATTTTTGCACGCGTGCTGGACGCTTGCGCTTTCATCCCAAGGGGCGCAGCAGCGGTGGGGGTCGTCTCCCGTGCAGTAGAAGCGAGAAAGCCTGAACTCTCGAGTAGCTCCGGCCACTGTAGGAGGCCGCAACGCGACGCGATCAAGACCGCTTGGCGCAATGGTAGCGCGTTCGACTCCAGATCGAAAGGTTGGGCGTTCGATCCGCTCAGTGGTCAAGATTTTTGCACGCGTGCTGGACGCTTGCGCTTTCATCCCAAGGGGCGCAGGAGCGGTGGGGGTCGTCTCCCGTGCAGTAGAAGCGAGAAAGCCTGAATTCTCGAGTGGCTCCGGCCACTGTAGGAGGCCGCAACGCGACGCGATCAAGACCGCTTGGCGCAATGGTAGCGCGTTCGACTCCAGATCGAAAGGTTGGGCGTTCGACCCGCTCAGTGGTCAGGATTTTTGCACGCGTGCTGGACGCTTGCGCTTTCATCCCAAGGGGCGCAGGAGCGGTGGGGGTCGTCTCCCGTGCAGTAGAAGCGAGAAAGCCTGAATTCTCGAGTGGCTCCGGCCACTGTAGGAGGCCGCAACGCGACGCGATTAGGACCGCTTGGCGCAATGGTAGCGCGTTCGACTCCAGATCGAAAGGTTGGGCGTTCGATCCGCTCAGCGGTCAGGATTTTTGCACGCGTGCTGGACGCTTGCGCTTTCATCCCAAGGGGCGCAGGAGCGGTGGGGGTCGTCTCCCGTGCAGTAGAAGCGAGAAAGCCTGAATTCTCGAGTGGCTCCGGCCACTGTGAGAGGCTGCAACGCTACGCGATCGAGACCGCTTGGCGCAATGGTAGCGCGTTCGACTCCAGATCGAAAGGTTGGGCGTTCGATCCGCTCAGTGGTCAGGATTTTTGCACGCGTGCTGGACGCTTGCGCTTTCATCCCAAGGGGCGCAGGAGCGGTGGGGGTCGTCTCCCGTGCAGTAGAAGCGAGAAAGCCTGAACTCTCGAGTAGCTCCGGCCACTGTAGGAGGCCGCAACGCGACGCGATCAAGACCGCTTGGCGCAATGGTAGCGCGTTCGACTCCAGATCGAAAGGTTGGGCGTTCGACCCGCTCAGTGGTCAAGATTTTTGCACGCGTGCTGGACGCTTGCGCTTTCATCCCAAGGGGCGCAGGAGCGGTGGGGGTCGTCTCCCGTGCAGTAGAAGCGAGAAAGCCTGAATTCTCGAGTGGCTCCGGCCACTGTAGGAGGCCGCAACGCGACGCGATCAAGACCGCTTGGCGCAATGGTAGCGCGTTCGACTCCAGATCGAAAGGTTGGGCGTTCGACCCGCTCAGTGGTCAGGATTTTTGCACGCGTGCTGGACGCTTGCGCTTTCATCCCAAGGGGCGCAGGAGCGGTGGGGGTCGTCTCCCGTGCAGTAGAAGCGAGAAAGCCTGAATTCTCGAGTGGCTCCGGCCACTGTAGGAGGCCGCAACGCGACGCGATTAGGACCGCTTGGCGCAATGGTAGCGCGTTCGACTCCAGATCGAAAGGTTGGGCGTTCGATCCGCTCAGCGGTCAGGATTTTTGCACGCGTGCTGGACGCTTGCGCTTTCATCCCAAGGGGCGCAGGAGCGGTGGGGGTCGTCTCCCGTGCAGTAGAAGCGAGAAAGCCTGAATTCTCGAGTGGCTCCGGCCACTGTGAGAGGCTGCAACGCTACGCGATCGAGACCGCTTGGCGCAATGGTAGCGCGTTCGACTCCAGATCGAAAGGTTGGGCGTTCGATCCGCTCAGTGGTCAGGATTTTTGCACGCGTGCTGGACGCTTGCGCTTTCATCCCAAGGGGCGCAGGAGCGGTGGGGGTCGTCTCCCGTGCAGTAGAAGCGAGAAAGCCTGAATTCTCGAGTGGCTCCGGCCACTGTGAGAGGCTGCAACGCTACGCGATCGAGACCGCTTGGCGCAATGGTAGCGCGTTCGACTCCAGATCGAAAGGTTGGGCGTTCGATCCGCTCAGTGGTCAGGATTTTTGCACGCGTGCTGGACGCTTGCGCTTTCATCCCAAATGGCGCAGGAGCGGTGGGGGTCGTCTCCCGTGCAGTAGAAGCGAGAAAGCCTGAACTCTCGAGTAGCTCCGGCCACTGTAGGAGGCCGCAACGCGACGCGATCAAGACCGCTTGGCGCAATGGTAGCGCGTTCGACTCCAGATCGAAAGGTTGGGCGTTCGATCCGCTCAGTGGTCAAGATTTTTGCACGCGTGCTGGACGCTTGCGCTTTCATCCCAAATGGCGCAGGAGCGGTGGGGGTCGTCTCCCGTGCAGTAGAAGCGAGAAAGCCTGAATTCTCGAGTGGCTCCGGCCACTGTAGGAGGCCGCAACGCGACGCGATCAAGACCGCTTGGCGCAATGGTAGCGCGTTCGACTCCAGATCGAAAGGTTGGGCGTTCGATCCGCTCAGTGGTCAGGATTTTTGCACGCGTGCTGGACGCTTGCGCTTTCATCCCAAGGGGCGCAGGAGCGGTGGGGGTCGTCTCCCGTGCAGTAGAAGCGAGAAAGCCTGAATTCTCGAGTGGCTCCGGCCACTGTAGGAGGCCGCAACGCGACGCGATCAAGACCGCTTGGCGCAATGGTAGCGCGTTCGACTCCAGATCCAAAGGTTGGGCGTTCGACCCGCTCAGTGGTCAGGATTTTTGCACGCGTGCTGGACGCTTGCGCTTTCATCCCAAGGGGCGCAGGAGCGGTGGGGGTCGTCTCCCGTGCAGTAGAAGCGAGAAAGCCTGAATTCTCGAGTGGCTCCGGCCACTGTAGGAGGCCGCAACGCGACGCGATTAGGACCGCTTGGCGCAATGGTAGCGCGTTCGACTCCAGATCGAAAGGTTGGGCGTTCGATCCGCTCAGTGGTCAGGATTTTTGCACGCGTGCTGGACGCTTGCGCTTTCATCCCAAGGGGCGCAGGAGCGGTGGGGGTCGTCTCCCGTGCAGTAGAAGCGAGAAAGCCTGAATTCTCGAGTGGCTCCGGCCACTGTAGGAGGCCGCAACGCGACGCGATTAGGACCGCTTGGCGCAATGGTAGCGCGTTCGACTCCAGATCGAAAGGTTGGGCGTTCGATCCGCTCAGTGGTCAGGATTTTTGCACGCGTGCTGGACGCTTGCGCTTTCATCCCAAGGGGCGCAGGAGCGGTGGGGGTCGTCTCCCGTGCAGTAGAAGCGAGAAAGCCTGAACTCTCGAGTGGCTCCGGCCACTGTAGGAGGCCGCAACGCGACGCGATCAAGACCGCTTGGCGCAATGGTAGCGCGTTCGACTCCAGATCGAAAGGTTGGGCGTTCGATCCGCTCAGTGGTCAAGATTTTTGCACGCGTGCTGGACGCTTGCGCTTTCATCCCAAGGGGCGCAGGAGCGGTGGGGGTCGTCTCCCGTGCAGTAGAAGCGAGAAAGCCTGAACTCTCGAGTGGCTCCGGCCACTGTAGGAGGCCGCAACGCGACGCGATCAAGACCGCTTGGCGCAATGGTAGCGCGTTCGACTCCAGATCGAAAGGTTGGGCGTTCGATCCGCTCAGTGGTCAAGATTTTTGCACGCGTGCTGGACGCTTGCGCTTTCATCCCAAGGGGCGCAGGAGCGGTGGGGGTCGTCTCCCGTGCAGTAGAAGCGAGAAAGCCTGAACTCTCGAGTAGCTCCGGCCACTGTAGGAGGCCGCAACGCGACGCGATTAGGACCGCTTGGCGCAATGGTAGCGCGTTCGACTCCAGATCGAAAGGTTGGGCGTTCGATCCGCTCAGTGGTCAAGATTTTTGCACGCGTGCTGGACGCTTGCGCTTTCATCCCAAGGGGCGCAGGAGCGGTGGGGGTCGTCTCCCGTGCAGTAGAAGCGAGAAAGCCTGAACTCTCGAGTAGCTCCGGCCACTGTAGGAGGCCGCAACGCGACGCGATTAGGACCGCTTGGCGCAATGGTAGCGCGTTCGACTCCAGATCGAAAGGTTGGGCGTTCGATCCGCTCAGTGGTCAAGATTTTTGCACGCGTGCTGGACGCTTGCGCTTTCATCCCAAGGGGCGCAGGAGCGGTGGGGGTCGTCTCCCGTGCAGTAGAAGCGAGAAAGCCTGAATTCTCGAGTGGCTCCGGCCACTGTAGGAGGCCGCAACGCGACGCGATCAAGACCGCTTGGCGCAATGGTAGCGCGTTCGACTCCAGATCGAAAGGTTGGGCGTTCGATCCGCTCAGTGGTCAGGATTTTTGCACGCGTGCTGGACGCTTGCGCTTTCATCCCAAATGGCGCAGGAGCGGTGGGGGTCGTCTCCCGTGCAGTAGAAGCGAGAAAGCCTGAACTCTCGAGTAGCTCCGGCCACTGTAGGAGGCCGCAACGCGACGCGATCAAGACCGCTTGGCGCAATGGTAGCGCGTTCGACTCCAGATCGAAAGGTTGGGCGTTCGATCCGCTCAGTGGTCAAGATTTTTGCACGCGTGCTGGACGCTTGCGCTTTCATCCCAAATGGCGCAGGAGCGGTGGGGGTCGTCTCCCGTGCAGTAGAAGCGAGAAAGCGTGAATTCTCGAGTGGCTCCGGCCACTGTAGGAGGCCGCAACGCGACGCGATCAAGACCGCTTGGCGCAATGGTAGCGCGTTCGACTCCAGATCGAAAGGTTGGGCGTTCGATCCGCTCAGTGGTCAGGATTTTTGCACGCGTGCTGGACGCTTGCGCTTTCATCCCAAGGGGCGCAGGAGCGGTGGGGGTCGTCTCCCGTGCAGTAGAAGCGAGAAAGCCTGAATTCTCGAGTGGCTCCGGCCACTGTAGGAGGCCGCAACGCGACGCGATCAAGACCGCTTGGCGCAATGGTAGCGCGTTCGACTCCAGATCGAAAGGTTGGGCGTTCGACCCGCTCAGTGGTCAGGATTTTTGCACGCGTGCTGGACGCTTGCGCTTTCATCCCAAGGGGCGCAGGAGCGGTGGGGGTCGTCTCCCGTGCAGTAGAAGCGAGAAAGCCTGAATTCTCGAGTGGCTCCGGCCACTGTAGGAGGCCGCAACGCGACGCGATTAGGACCGCTTGGCGCAATGGTAGCGCGTTCGACTCCAGATCGAAAGGTTGGGCGTTCGATCCGCTCAGTGGTCAGGATTTTTGCACGCGTGCTGGACGCTTGCGCTTTCATCCCAAGGGGCGCAGGAGCGGTGGGGGTCGTCTCCCGTGCAGTAGAAGCGAGAAAGCCTGAATTCTCGAGTGGCTCCGGCCACTGTAGGAGGCCGCAACGCGACGCGATTAGGACCGCTTGGCGCAATGGTAGCGCGTTCGACTCCAGATCGAAAGGTTGGGCGTTCGATCCGCTCAGTGGTCAGGATTTTTGCACGCGTGCTGGACGCTTGCGCTTTCATCCCAAGGGGCGCAGGAGCGGTGGGGGTCGTCTCCCGTGCAGTAGAAGCGAGAAAGCCTGAACTCTCGAGTGGCTCCGGCCACTGTAGGAGGCCGCAACGCGACGCGATCAAGACCGCTTGGCGCAATGGTAGCGCGTTCGACTCCAGATCGAAAGGTTGGGCGTTCGATCCGCTCAGTGGTCAAGATTTTTGCACGCGTGCTGGACGCTTGCGCTTTCATCCCAAGGGGCGCAGGAGCGGTGGGGGTCGTCTCCCGTGCAGTAGAAGCGAGAAAGCCTGAATTCTCGAGTGGCTCCGGCCACTGTAGGAGGCCGCAACGCGACGCGATCAAGACCGCTTGGCGCAATGGTAGCGCGTTCGACTCCAGATCGAAAGGTTGGGCGTTCGACCCGCTCAGTGGTCAGGATTTTTGCACGCGTGCTGGACGCTTGCGCTTTCATCCCAAGGGGCGCAGGAGCGGTGGGGGTCGTCTCCCGTGCAGTAGAAGCGAGAAAGCCTGAATTCTCGAGTGGCTCCGGCCACTGTAGGAGGCCGCAACGCGACGCGATTAGGACCGCTTGGCGCAATGGTAGCGCGTTCGACTCCAGATCGAAAGGTTGGGCGTTCGATCCGCTCAGTGGTCAGGATTTTTGCACGCGTGCTGGACGCTTGCGCTTTCATCCCAAGGGGCGCAGGAGCGGTGGGGGTCGTCTCCCGTGCAGTAGAAGCGAGAAAGCCTGAATTCTCGAGTGGCTCCGGCCACTGTAGGAGGCCGCAACGCGACGCGATTAGGACCGCTTGGCGCAATGGTAGCGCGTTCGACTCCAGATCGAAAGGTTGGGCGTTCGATCCGCTCAGTGGTCAGGATTTTTGCACGCGTGCTGGACGCTTGCGCTTTCATCCCAAGGGGCGCAGGAGCGGTGGGGGTCGTCTCCCGTGCAGTAGAAGCGAGAAAGCCTGAACTCTCGAGTGGCTCCGGCCACTGTAGGAGGCCGCAACGCGACGCGATCAAGACCGCTTGGCGCAATGGTAGCGCGTTCGACTCCAGATCGAAAGGTTGGGCGTTCGATCAGCTCAGTGGTCAAGATTTTTGCACGCGTGCTGGACGCTTGCGCTTTCATCCCAAGGGGCGCAGGAGCGGTGGGGGTCGTCTCCCGTGCAGTAGAAGCGAGAAAGCCTGAACTCTCGAGTAGCTCCGGCCACTGTAGGAGGCCGCAACGCGACGCGATTAGGACCGCTTGGCGCAATGGTAGCGCGTTCGACTCCAGATCGAAAGGTTGGGCGTTCGATCAGCTCAGTGGTCAAGATTTTTGCACGCGTGCTGGACGCTTGCTCTTTCATCCCAAGGGGCGCAGGAGCGGTGGGGGTCGTCTCCCGTGCAGTAGAAGCGAGAAAGCCTGAACTCTCGAGTAGCTCCGGCCACTGTAGGAGGCCGCAACGCGACGCGATCAAGACCGCTTGGCGCAATGGTAGCGCGTTCGACTCCAGATCGAAAGGTTGGGCGTTCGATCAGCTCAGTGGTCAAGATTTTTGCACGCGTGCTGGACGCTTGCGCTTTCATCCCAAGGGGCGCAGGAGCGGTGGGGGTCGTCTCCCGTGCAGTAGAAGCGAGAAAGCCTGAACTCTCGAGTAGCTCCGGCCACTGTAGGAGGCCGCAACGCGACGCGATCAAGACCGCTTGGCGCAATGGTAGCGCGTTCGACTCCAGATCGAAAGGTTGGGCGTTCGATCCGCTCAGTGGTCAAGATTTTTGCACGCGTGCTGGACGCTTGCGCTTTCATCCCAAGGGGCGCAGGAGCGGTGGGGGTCGTCTCCCGTGCAGTAGAAGCGAGAAAGCCTGAACTCTCGAGTAGCTCCGGCCACTGTAGGAGGCCGCAACGCGACGCGATTAGGACCGCTTGGCGCAATGGTAGCGCGTTCGACTCCAGATCGAAAGGTTGGGCGTTCGATCAGCTCAGTGGTCAAGATTTTTGCACGCGTGCTGGACGCTTGCGCTTTCATCCCAAGGGGCGCAGGAGCGGTGGGGGTCGTCTCCCGTGCAGTAGAAGCGAGAAAGCCTGAACTCTCGAGTAGCTCCGGCCACTGTAGGAGGCCGCAACGCGACGCGATCAAGACCGCTTGGCGCAATGGTAGCGCGTTCGACTCCAGATCGAAAGGTTGGGCGTTCGATCCGCTCAGTGGTCAGGATTTTTGCACGCGTGCTGGACGCTTGCGCTTTCATCCCAAGGGGCGCAGGAGCGGTGGGGGTCGTCTCCCGTGCAGTAGAAGCGAGAAAGCCTGAACTCTCGAGTGGCTCCGGCCACTGTAGGAGGCCGCAACGCGACGCGATTAGGACCGCTTGGCGCAATGGTAGCGCGTTCGACTCCAGATCGAAAGGTTGGGCGTTCGATCCGCTCAGTGGTCAAGATTTTTGCACGCGTGCTGGACGCTTGCGCTTTCATCCCAAGGGGCGCAGCAGCGGTGGGGGTCGTCTCCCGTGCAGTAGAAGCGAGAAAGCCTGAATTCTCGAGTGGCTCCGGCCACTGTAGGAGGCCGCAACGCGACGCGATTAGGACCGCTTGGCGCAATGGTAGCGCGTTCGACTCCAGATCGAAAGGTTGGGCATTCGATCCGCTCAGTGGTCAGGATTTTTGCACGCGTGCTGGACGCTTGCGCTTTCATCCCAAGGGGCGCAGGAGCGGTGGGGGTCGTCTCCCGTGCAGTAGAAGCGAGAAAGCCTGAATTCTCGAGTGGCTCCGGCCACTGTAGGAGGCCGCAACGCGACGCGATTAGGACCGCTTGGCGCAATGGTAGCGCGTTCGACTCCAGATCGAGAGGTTGGGCGTTCGATCCGCTCAGTGGTCAGGATTTTTGCACGCGTGCTGGACGCTTGCGCTTTCATCCCAAGGGGCGCAGCAGCGGTGGGGGTCGTCTCCCGTGCAGTAGAAGAGAGAAAGCCTGAATTCTCGAGTGGCTCCGGCCACTGTAGGAGGCCGCAACGCGACGCGATTAGGACCGCTTGGCGCAATGGTAGCGCGTTCGACTCCAGATCGAAAGGTTGGGCGTTCGATCCGCTCAGTGGTCAGGATTTTGCACGCGTGCTGGACGCTTGCGCTTTCATCCCAAGGGGCGCAGGAGCGGTGGGGGTCGTCTCCCGTGCAGTAGAAGCGAGAAAGCCTGAATTCTCGAGTGGCTCCGGCCACTGTAGGAGGCCGCAACGCGACGCGATTAGGACCGCTTGGCGCAATGGTAGCGCGTTCGACTCCAGATCGAGAGGTTGGGCGTTCGATCCGCTCAGTGGTCAGGATTTTTGCACGCGTGCTGGACGCTTGCGCTTTCATCCCAAGGGGCGCAGCAGCGGTGGGGGTCGTCTCCCGTGCAGTAGAAGAGAGAAAGCCTGAATTCTCGAGTGGCTCCGGCCACTGTAGGAGGCCGCAACGCGACGCGATTAGGACCGCTTGGCGCAATGGTAGCGCGTTCGACTCCAGATCGAAAGGTTGGGCGTTCGATCCGCTCAGTGGTCAGGATTTTGCACGCGTGCTGGACGCTTGCGCTTTCATCCCAAGGGGCGCAGGAGCGGTGGGGGTCGTCTCCCGTGCAGTAGAAGCGAGAAAGCCTGAACTCTCGAGTGACTCCGGCCACTGTAGGAGGCCGCAACGCGACGCGATTAGGACCGCTTGGCGCAATGGTAGCGCGTTCGACTCCAGATCGAAAGGTTGGGCGTTCGATCCGCTCAGTGGTCAGGATTTTTGCACGCGTGCTGGACGCTTGCGCTTTCATCCCAAGGGGCGCAGGAGCGGTGGGGGTCGTCTCCCGTGCAGTAGAAGCGAGAAAGCCTGAACTCTCGAGTAGCTCCGGCCACTGTAGGAGGCCGCAACGCGACGCGATCAAGACCGCTTGGCGCAATGGTAGCGCGTTCGACTCCAGATCGAATGGTTGGGCGTTCGATCCGCTCAGTGGTCAGGATTTTTGCACGCGTGCTGGACGCTTGCGCTTTCATCCCAAGGGGCGCAGGAGCGGTGGGGGTCGTCTCCCGTGCAGTAGAAGCGAGAAAGCCTGAATTCTCGAGTGACTCCGGCCACTGTAGGAGGCCGCAACGCGACGCGATTAGGACCGCTTGGCGCAATGG
This sequence comes from Heligmosomoides polygyrus bakeri, assembly GCA_947359475.1. Classification (NCBI taxonomy): domain Eukaryota; kingdom Metazoa; phylum Nematoda; class Chromadorea; order Rhabditida; family Heligmosomidae; genus Heligmosomoides; species Heligmosomoides polygyrus. The sequence goes on from OX375865.1 coordinate 4,248,973, forward strand.
TAGCGCGTTCGACTCCAGATCGAAAGGTTGGGCGTTCGATCCGCTCAGTGGTCAGGATTTTTGCACGCGTGCTGGACGCTTGCGCTTTCATCCCAAGGGGCGCAGGAGCGGTGGGGGTCGTCTCCCGTGCAGTAGAAGCGAGAAAGCCTGAACTCTCGAGTGGCTCCGGCCACTGTGAGAGGCCGCAACGCGACGCGATTAGGACCGCTTGGCGCAATGGTAGCGCGTTCGACTCCAGATCGAAAGGTTGGGCGTTCGATCCGCTCAGTGGTCAAGATTTTTGCACGCGTGCTGGACGCTTGCGCTTTCATCCCAAGGGGCGCAGGAGCGGTGGGGGTCGTCTCCCGTGCAGTAGAAGCGAGAAAGCCTGAACTCTCGAGTGGCTCCGGCCACTGTAGGAGGCCGCAACGCGACGGGATTAGGACCGCTTGGCGCAATGGTAGCGCGTTCGACTCCAGATCGAAAGGTTAGGCGTTCGATACGCTCAGTGGTCAAGATTTTTGCACGCGTGCTGGACGCTTGCGCTTTCATCCCAAGGGGCGCAGGAGCGGTGGGGGTCGTCTCCCGTGCAGTAGAAGCGAGAAAGCCTGAATTCTCGAGTGGCTCCGGCCACTGTAGGAGGCCGCAACGCGACGCGATTAGGACCGCTTGGCGCAATGGTAGCGCGTTCGACTCCAGATCGAAAGGTTGGGCGTTCGATCCGCTCAGTGGTCAAGATTTTTGCACGCGTGCTGGACGCTTGCGCTTTCATCCCAAGGGGCGCAGGAGCGGTGGGGGTCGTCTCCCGTGCAGTGGAAGCGAGAAAGCCTGAACTCTCGAGTGGCTCCGGCCACTGTAGGAGGCCGCACGCTACGCAATCAAGACCGCTTGGCGCAATGGTAGCGCGTTCGACTCCAGATCGAAAGGTTGGGCGTTCGACCCGCTCAGTGGTCAGGATTTTTGCACGCGTGCTGGACGCTTGCGCTTTCATCCCAAGGGGCGCAGGAGCGGTGGGGGTCGTCTCCCGTGCAGTAGAAGCGAGAAAGCCTGAACTCTCGAGTGACTCCGGCCACTGTAGGAGGCCGCAACGCGACGCGATCAAGACCGCTTGGCGCAATGGTAGCGCGTTCGACTCCAGATCGAAGGGTTGGGCGTTCGATCCGCTCAGTGGTCAGGATTTTTGCACGCGTGCTGGACGCTTGCGCTTTCATCCCAAGGGGCGCAGGAGCGGTGGGGGTCGTCTCCCGTGCAGTAGAAGCGAGAAAGCCTGAATTCTCGAGTGGCTCCGGCCACTGTAGGAGGCCGCAACGCGACGCGATCAAGACCGCTTGGCGCAATGGTAGCGCGTTCGACTCCAGATCGAAAGGTTGGGCGTTCGACCCGCTCAGTGGTCAGGATTTTTGCACGCGTGCTGGACGCTTGCGCTTTCATCCCAAATGGCGCAGGAGCGGTGGGGGTCGTCTCCCGTGCAGTAGAAGCGAGAAAGCCTGAATTCTCGAGTGGCTCCGGCCACTGTAGGAGGCCGCAACGCGACGCGATCAAGACCGCTTGGCGCAATGGTAGCGCGTTCGACTCCAGATCGAAAGGTTGGGCGTTCGATCCGCTCAGTGGTCAGGATTTTTGCACGCGTGCTGGACGCTTGCGCTTTCATCCCAAGGGGCGCAGGAGCGGTGGGGGTCGTCTCCCGTGCAGTAGAAGCGAGAAAGCCTGAACTCTCGAGTGGCTCCGGCCACTGTAGGAGGCCGCAACGCGACGCGATTAGGACCGCTTGGCGCAATGGTAGCGCGTTCGACTCCAGATCGAAAGGTTGGGCGTTCGATCCGCTCAGTGGTCAAGATTTTTGCACGCGTGCTGGACGCTTGCGCTTTCATCCCAAGGGGCGCAGCAGCGGTGGGGGTCGTCTCCCGTGCAGTAGAAGCGAGAAAGCCTGAATTCTCGAGTGGCTCCGGCCACTGTAGGAGGCCGCAACGCGACGCGATTAGGACCGCTTGGCGCAATGGTAGCGCGTTCGACTCCAGATCGAAAGGTTGGGCATTCGATCCGCTCAGTGGTCAGGATTTTTGCACGCGTGCTGGACGCTTGCGCTTTCATCCCAAGGGGCGCAGGAGCGGTGGGGGTCGTCTCCCGTGCAGTAGAAGCGAGAAAGCCTGAACTCTCGAGTGGCTCCGGCCACTGTAGGAGGCCGCAACGCGACGCGATTAGGACCGCTTGGCGCAATGGTAGCGCGTTCGACTCCAGATCGAAAGGTTGGGCGTTCGATCCGCTCAGTGGTCAAGATTTTTGCACGCGTGCTGGACGCTTGCGCTTTCATCCCAAGGGGCGCAGCAGCGGTGGGGGTCGTCTCCCGTGCAGTAGAAGCGAGAAAGCCTGAATTCTCGAGTGGCTCCGGCCACTGTAGGAGGCCGCAACGCGACGCGATTAGGACCGCTTGGCGCAATGGTAGCGCGTTCGACTCCAGATCGAAAGGTTGGGCATTCGATCCGCTCAGTGGTCAGGATTTTTGCACGCGTGCTGGACGCTTGCGCTTTCATCCCAAGGGGCGCAGGAGCGGTGGGGGTCGTCTCCCGTGCAGTAGAAGCGAGAAAGCCTGAATTCTCGAGTGGCTCCGGCCACTGTAGGAGGCCGCAACGCGACGCGATCAAGACCGCTTGGCGCAATGGTAGCGCGTTCGACTCCAGATCGAAAGGTTGGGCGTTCGATCCGCTCAGTGGTCAGGATTTTTGCACGCGTGCTGGACGCTTGCGCTTTCATCCCAAGGGGCGCAGGAGCGGTGGGGGTCGTCTCCCGTGCAGTAGAAGCGAGAAAGCCTGAATTCTCGAGTGGCTCCGGCCACTGTAGGAGGCCGCAACGCGACGCGATTAGGACCGCTTGGCGCAATGGTAGCGCGTTCGACTCCAGATCGAGAGGTTGGGCGTTCGATCCGCTCAGTGGTCAGGATTTTTGCACGCGTGCTGGACGCTTGCGCTTTCATCCCAAGGGGCGCAGGAGCGGTGGGGGTCGTCTCCCGTGCAGTAGAAGCGAGAAAGCCTGAACTCTCGAGTAGCTCCGGCCACTGTAGGAGGCCGCAACGCGACGCGATCAAGACCGCTTGGCGCAATGGTAGCGCGTTCGACTCCAGATCGAATGGTTGGGCGTTCGATCCGCTCAGTGGTCAGGATTTTTGCACGCGTGCTGGACGCTTGCGCTTTCATCCCAAGGGGCGCAGGAGCGGTGGGGGTCGTCTCCCGTGCAGTAGAAGCGAGAAAGCCTGAATTCTCGAGTGACTCCGGCCACTGTAGGAGGCCGCAACGCGACGCGATTAGGACCGCTTGGCGCAATGGTAGCGCGTTCGACTCCAGATCGAAAGGTTGGGCGTTCGATCCGCTCAGTGGTCAGGATTTTTGCACGCGTGCTGGACGCTTGCGCTTTCATCCCAAGGGGCGCAGGAGCGGTGGGGGTCGTCTCCCGTGCAGTAGAAGCGAGAAAGCCTGAACTCTCGAGTGGCTCCGGCCACTGTGAGAGGCCGCAACGCGACGCGATTAGGACCGCTTGGCGCAATGGTAGCGCGTTCGACTCCAGATCGAAAGGTTGGGCGTTCGATCCGCTCAGTGGTCAAGATTTTTGCACGCGTGCTGGACGCTTGCGCTTTCATCCCAAGGGGCGCAGGAGCGGTGGGGGTCGTCTCCCGTGCAGTAGAAGCGAGAAAGCCTGAACTCTCGAGTGGCTCCGGCCACTGTAGGAGGCCGCAACGCGACGGGATTAGGACCGCTTGGCGCAATGGTAGCGCGTTCGACTCCAGATCGAAAGGTTAGGCGTTCGATCCGCTCAGTGGTCAAGATTTTTGCACGCGTGCTGGACGCTTGCGCTTTCATCCCAAGGGGCGCAGGAGCGGTGGGGGTCGTCTCCCGTGCAGTAGAAGCGAGAAAGCCTGAACTCTCGAGTGGCTCCGGCCACTGTAGGAGGCCGCAACGCTACGCGATTAGGACCGCTTGGCGCAATGGTAGCGCGTTCGACTCCAGATCGGAAGGTTGGGCGTTCGATCCGCTCAGTGGTCAAGATTTTTGCACGCGTGCTGGACGCTTGCGCTTTCATCCCAAGGGGCGCAGGAGCGGTGGGGGTCGTCTCCCGTGCAGTAAAAGCGAGAAAGCCTGAACTCTCGAGTGGCTCCGGCCACTGTAGGAGGCCGCAACGCGACGCGATTAGGACCGCTTGGCGCAATGGTAGCGCGTTCGACTCCAGATCGAAAGGTTGGGCGTTCGATCCGCTCAGTGGTCAGGATTTTTGCACGCGTGCTGGACGCTTGCGCTTTCATCCCAAGGGGCGCAGGAGCGGTGGGGGTCGTCTCCCGTGCAGTAGAAGCGAGAAAGCCTGAATTCTCGAGTGGCACCGGCCACTGTGAGAGGCCGCAACGCTACGCGATCGAGACCGCTTGGCGCAATGGTAGCGCGTTCGACTCCAGATCGAAAGGTTGGGCGTTCGATCCGCTCAGTGGTCAGGATTTTTGCACGCGTGCTGGACGCTTGCGCTTTCATCCCAAGGGGCGCAGGAGCGGTGGGGGTCGTCTCCCGTGCAGTAGAAGCGAGAAAGCCTGAACTCTCGAGTGGCTCCGGCCACTGTAGGAGGCCGCAACGCTACGCGATTAGGACCGCTTGGCGCAATGGTAGCGCGTTCGACTCCAGATCGGAAGGTTGGGCGTTCGATCCGCTCAGTGGTCAAGATTTTTGCACGCGTGCTGGACGCTTGCGCTTTCATCCCAAGGGGCGCAGGAGCGGTGGGGGTCGTCTCCCGTGCAGTAAAAGCGAGAAAGCCTGAACTCTCGAGTGGCTCCGGCCACTGTAGGAGGCCGCAACGCGACGCGATTAGGACCGCTTGGCGCAATGGTAGCGCGTTCGACTCCAGATCGAAAGGTTGGGCGTTCGATCCGCTCAGTGGTCAGGATTTTTGCACGCGTGCTGGACGCTTGCGCTTTCATCCCAAGGGGCGCAGGAGCGGTGGGGGTCGTCTCCCGTGCAGTAGAAGCGAGAAAGCCTGAATTCTCGAGTGGCACCGGCCACTGTGAGAGGCCGCAACGCTACGCGATCGAGACCGCTTGGCGCAATGGTAGCGCGTTCGACTCCAGATCGAAAGGTTGGGCGTTCGATCCGCTCAGTGGTCAGGATTTTTGCACGCGTGCTGGACGCTTGCGCTTTCATCCCAAGGGGCGCAGGAGCGGTGGGGGTCGTCTCCCGTGCAGTAGAAGCGAGAAAGCCTGAACTCTCGAGTGACTCCGGCCACTGTAGGAGGCCGCAACGCGACGCGATCAAGACCGCTTGGCGCAATGGTAGCGCGTTCGACTCCAGATCGAAAGGTTGGGCGTTCGATCCGCTCAGTGGTCAGGATTTTTGCACGCGTGCTGGACGCTTGCGCTTTCATCCCAAGGGGCGCAGGAGCGGTGGGGGTCGTCTCCCGTGCAGTGGAAGCGAGAAAGCCTGAACTCTCGAGTGGCTCCGGCCACTGTAGGAGGCCGCACGCTACGCAATCAAGACCGCTTGGCGCAATGGTAGCGCGTTCGACTCCAGATCGAAAGGTTAGGCGTTCGATCCGCTCAGTGGTCAAGACTTTTGCACGCGTGCTGGACGCTTGCGCTTTCATCCCAAGGGGCGCAGGAGCGGTGGGGGTCGTCTCCCGTGCAGTAAAAGCGAGAAAGCCTGAACTCTCGAGTGGCTCCGGCCACTGTAGGAGGCCGCAACGCGACGCGATTAGGACCGCTTGGCGCAATGGTAGCGCGTTCGACTCCAGATCGAAAGGTTGGGCGTTCGATCCGCTCAGTGGTCAGGATTTTTGCACGCGTGCTGGACGCTTGCGCTTTCATCCCAAGGGGCGCAGGAGCGGTGGGGGTCGTCTCCCGTGCAGTAGAAGCGAGAAAGCCTGAATTCTCGAGTGGCACCGGCCACTGTGAGAGGCCGCAACGCTACGCGATCGAGACCGCTTGGCGCAATGGTAGCGCGTTCGACTCCAGATCGAAAGGTTGGGCGTTCGATCCGCTCAGTGGTCAGGATTTTTGCACGCGTGCTGGACGCTTGCGCTTTCATCCCAAGGGGCGCAGGAGCGGTGGGGGTCGTCTCCCGTGCAGTAGAAGCGAGAAAGCCTGAACTCTCGAGTGACTCCGGCCACTGTAGGAGGCCGCAACGCGACGCGATCAAGACCGCTTGGCGCAATGGTAGCGCGTTCGACTCCAGATCGAAAGGTTGGGCGTTCGATCCGCTCAGTGGTCAGGATTTTTGCACGCGTGCTGGACGCTTGCGCTTTCATCCCAAGGGGCGCAGGAGCGGTGGGGGTCGTCTCCCGTGCAGTAGAAGCGAGAAAGCCTGAATTCTCGAGTGGCTCCGGCCACTGTAGGAGGCCGCAACGCGACGCGATTAGGACCGCTTGGCGCAATGGTAGCGCGTTCGACTCCAGATCGAAAGGTTGGGCGTTCGATCCGCTCAGTGGTCAGGATTTTTGCACGCGTGCTGGACGCTTGCGCTTTCATCCCAAATGGCGCAGGAGCGGTGGGGGTCGTCTCCCGTGCAGTAGAAGCGAGAAAGCCTGAATTCTCGAGTGGCTCCGGCCACTGTAGGAGGCCGCAACGCGACGCGATCAAGACCGCTTGGCGCAATGGTAGCGCGTTCGACTCCAGATCGAAAGGTTGGGCGTTCGATCCGCTCAGTGGTCAGGATTTTTGCACGCGTGCTGGACGCTTGCGCTTTCATCCCAAGGGGCGCAGGAGCGGTGGGGGTCGTCTCCCGTGCAGTAGAAGCGAGAAAGCCTGAATTCTCGAGTGGCTCCGGCCACTGTAGGAGGCCGCAACGCGACGCGATTAGGACCGCTTGGCGCAATGGTAGCGCGTTCGACTCCAGATCGAAAGGTTGGGCGTTCGATCCGCTCAGTGGTCAGGATTTTTGCACGCGTGCTGGACGCTTGCGCTTTCATCCCAAGGGGCGCAGGAGCGGTGGGGGTCGTCTCCCGTGCAGTAGAAGCGAGAAAGCCTGAATTCTCGAGTGGCTCCGGCCACTGTAGGAGGCCGCAACGCGACGCGATCAAGACCGCTTGGCGCAATGGTAGCGCGTTCGACTCCAGATCGAAAGGTTGGGCGTTCGATCCGCTCAGTGGTCAGGATTTTTGCACGCGTGCTGGACGCTTGCGCTTTCATCCCAAGGGGCGCAGGAGCGGTGGGGGTCGTCTCCCGTGCAGTAGAAGCGAGAAAGCCTGAACTCTCGAGTGGCTCCGGCCACTGTAGGAGGCCGCAACGCGACGCGATTAGGACCGCTTGGCGCAATGGTAGCGCGTTCGACTCCAGATCGAAAGGTTGGGCGTTCGATCCGCTCAGTGGTCAGGATTTTTGCACGCGTGCTGGACGCTTGCGCTTTCATCCCAAGGGGCGCAGGAGCGGTGGGGGTCGTCTCCCGTGCAGTAGAAGCGAGAAAGCCTGAACTCTCGAGTAGCTCCGGCCACTGTAGGAGGCCGCAACGCTATGCGATCGAGACCGCTTGGCGCAATGGTAGCGCGTTCGACTCCAGATCGAAAGGTTGGGCGTTCGATCCGCTCAGTGGTCAGGATTTTTGCACGCGTGCTGGACGCTTGCGCTTTCATCCCAAGGGGCGCAGGAGCGGTGGGGGTCGTCTCCCGTGCAGTAGAAGCGAGAAAGCCTGAATTCTCGAGTGGCTCCGGCCACTGTAGGAGGCCGCAACGCGACGCGATCAAGACCGCTTGGCGCAATGGTAGCGCGTTCGACTCCAGATCGAAAGGTTGGGCGTTCGATCCGCTCAGTGGTCAGGATTTTTGCACGCGTGCTGGACGCTTGCGCTTTCATCCCAAGGGGCGCAGGAGCGGTGGGGGTCGTCTCCCGTGCAGTAGAAGCGAGAAAGCCTGAATTCTCGAGTGGCTCCGGCCACTGTAGGAGGCCGCAACGCGACGCGATTAGGACCGCTTGGCGCAATGGTAGCGCGTTCGACTCCAGATCGAAAGGTTGGGCGTTCGATCCGCTCAGTGGTCAGGATTTTTGCACGCGTGCTGGACGCTTGCGCTTTCATCCCAAGGGGCGCAGCAGCGGTGGGGGTCGTCTCCCGTGCAGTAGAAGCGAGAAAGCCTGAACTCTCGAGTAGCTCCGGCCACTGTAGGAGGCCGCAACGCGACGCGATCAAGACCGCTTGGCGCAATGGTAGCGCGTTCGACTCCAGATCGAAAGGTTGGGCGTTCGATCCGCTCAGTGGTCAGGATTTTTGCACGCGTGCTGGACGCTTGCGCTTTCATCCCAAGGGGCGCAGGAGCGGTGGGGGTCGTCTCCCGTAAAGTAGAAGCGAGAAAGCCTGAATTCTCGAGTGGCTCCGGCCACTGTAGGAGGCCGCAACGCGACGCGATCAAGACCGCTTGGCGCAATGGTAGCGCGTTCGACTCCAGATCGAAAGGTTGGGCGTTCGATCCGCTCAGTGGTCAGGATTTTTGCACGCGTGCTGGACGCTTGCGCTTTCATCCCAAGGGGCGCAGGAGCGGTGGGGGTCGTCTCCCGTGCAGTAGAAGCGAGAAAGCCTGAATTCTCGAGTGGCTCCGGCCACTGTAGGAGGCCGCAACGCGACGCGATCAAGACCGCTTGGCGCAATGGTAGCGCGTTCGACTCCAGATCGAAAGGTTGGGCGTTCGACCCGCTCAGTGGTCAGGATTTTTGCACGCGTGCTGGACGCTTGCGCTTTCATCCCAAGGGGCGCAGGAGCGGTGGGGGTCGTCTCCCGTGCAGTAGAAGCGAGAAAGCCTGAACTCTCGAGTGGCTCCGGCCACTGTAGGAGGCCGCAACGCGACGCGATTAGGACCGCTTGGCGCAATGGTAGCGCGTTCGACTCCAGATCGAAAGGTTGGGCGTTCGATCCGCTCAGTGGTCAAGATTTTTGCACGCGTGCTGGACGCTTGCGCTTTCATCCCAAGGGGCGCAGGAGCGGTGGGGGTCGTCTCCCGTGCAGTAGAAGCGAGAAAGCCTGAATTCTCGAGTGGCTCCGGCCACTGTAGGAGGCCGCAACGCGACGCGATTAGGACCGCTTGGCGCAATGGTAGCGCGTTCGACTCCAGATCGAAAGGTTGGGCGTTCGATCCGCTCAGTGGTCAGGATTTTTGCACGCGTGCTGGACGCTTGCGCTTTCATCCCAAGGGGCGCAGCAGCGGTGGGGGTCGTCTCCCGTGCAGTAGAAGCGAGAAAGCCTGAATTCTCGAGTGGCTCCGGCCACTGTAGGAGGCCGCAACGCGACGCGATTAGGACCGCTTGGCGCAATGGTAGCGCGTTCGACTCCAGATCGAAAGGTTGGGCATTCGATCCGCTCAGTGGTCAGGATTTTTGCACGCGTGCTGGACGCTTGCGCTTTCATCCCAAGGGGCGCAGGAGCGGTGGGGGTCGTCTCCCGTGCAGTAGAAGCGAGAAAGCCTGAACTCTCGAGTGACTCCGGCCACTGTAGGAGGCCGCAACGCGACGCGATCAAGACCGCTTGGCGCAATGGTAGCGCGTTCGACTCCAGATCGAAAGGTTGGGCGTTCGATCCGCTCAGTGGTCAGGGTTTTTGCACGCGTGCTGGACGCTTGCGCTTTCATCCCAAGGGGCGCAGGAGCGGTGGGGGTCGTCTCCCGTGCAGTAGAAGCGAGAAAGCCTGAATTCTCGAGTGGCTCCGGCCACTGTAGGAGGCCGCAACGCGACGCGATCAAGACCGCTTGGCGCAATGGTAGCGCGTTCGACTCCAGATCGAAAGGTTGGGCGTTCGATCCGCTCAGTGGTCAGGGTTTTTGCACGCGTGCTGGACGCTTGCGCTTTCATCCCAAGGGGCGCAGCAGCGGTGGGGGTCGTCTCCCGTGCAGTAGAAGCGAGAAAGCCTGAATTCTCGAGTGGCTCCGGCCACTGTAGGAGGCCGCAACGCGACGCGATCAAGACCGCTTGGCGCAATGGTAGCGCGTTCGACTCCAGATCGAAAGGTTGGGCGTTCGATCCGCTCAGTGGTCAGGGTTTTTGCACGCGTGCTGGACGCTTGCGCTTTCATCCCAAGGGGCGCAGGAGCGGTGGGGGTCGTCTCCCGTGCAGTAGAAGCGAGAAAGCCTGAATTCTCGAGTGGCTCCGGCCACTGTAGGAGGCCGCAACGCGACGCGATTAGGACCGCTTGGCGCAATGGTAGCGCGTTCGACTCCAGATCGAGAGGTTGGGCGTTCGATCCGCTCAGTGGTCAGGATTTTTGCACGCGTGCTGGACGCTTGCGCTTTCATCCCAAGGGGCGCAGCAGCGGTGGGGGTCGTCTCCCGTGCAGTAGAAGAGAGAAAGCCTGAATTCTCGAGTGGCTCCGGCCACTGTAGGAGGCCGCAACGCGACGCGATTAGGACCGCTTGGCGCAATGGTAGCGCGTTCGACTCCAGATCGAAAGGTTGGGCGTTCGATCCGCTCAGTGGTCAGGATTTTGCACGCGTGCTGGACGCTTGCGCTTTCATCCCAAGGGGCGCAGGAGCGGTGGGGGTCGTCTCCCGTGCAGTAGAAGCGAGAAAGCCTGAACTCTCGAGTGACTCCGGCCACTGTAGGAGGCCGCAACGCGACGCGATTAGGACCGCTTGGCGCAATGGTAGCGCGTTCGACTCCAGATCGAAAGGTTGGGCGTTCGATCCGCTCAGTGGTCAGGATTTTTGCACGCGTGCTGGACGCTTGCGCTTTCATCCCAAGGGGCGCAGGAGCGGTGGGGGTCGTCTCCCGTGCAGTAGAAGCGAGAAAGCCTGAACTCTCGAGTAGCTCCGGCCACTGTAGGAGGCCGCAACGCGACGCGATCAAGACCGCTTGGCGCAATGGTAGCGCGTTCGACTCCAGATCGAATGGTTGGGCGTTCGATCCGCTCAGTGGTCAGGATTTTTGCACGCGTGCTGGACGCTTGCGCTTTCATCCCAAGGGGCGCAGGAGCGGTGGGGGTCGTCTCCCGTGCAGTAGAAGCGAGAAAGCCTGAATTCTCGAGTGACTCCGGCCACTGTAGGAGGCCGCAACGCGACGCGATTAGGACCGCTTGGCGCAATGGTAGCGCGTTCGACTCCAGATCGAAAGGTTGGGCGTTCGATCCGCTCAGTGGTCAGGATTTTTGCACGCGTGCTGGACGCTTGCGCTTTCATCCCAAGGGGCGCAGGAGCGGTGGGGGTCGTCTCCCGTGCAGTAGAAGCGAGAAAGCCTGAACTCTCGAGTGGCTCCGGCCACTGTGAGAGGCCGCAACGCGACGCGATTAGGACCGCTTGGCGCAATGGTAGCGCGTTCGACTCCAGATCGAAAGGTTGGGCGTTCGATCCGCTCAGTGGTCAAGATTTTTGCACGCGTGCTGGACGCTTGCGCTTTCATCCCAAGGGGCGCAGGAGCGGTGGGGGTCGTCTCCCGTGCAGTAGAAGCGAGAAAGCCTGAACTCTCGAGTGGCTCCGGCCACTGTAGGAGGCCGCAACGCGACGGGATTAGGACCGCTTGGCGCAATGGTAGCGCGTTCGACTGCAGATCGAAAGGTTAGGCGTTCGATCCGCTCAGTGGTCAAGATTTTTGCACGCGTGCTGGACGCTTGCGCTTTCATCCCAAGGGGCGCAGGAGCGGTGGGGGTCGTCTCCCGTGCAGTAGAAGCGAGAAAGCCTGAACTCTCGAGTGGCTCCGGCCACTGTGAGAGGCCGCAACGCGACGCGATTAGGACCGCTTGGCGCAATGGTAGCGCGTTCGACTCCAGATCGAAAGGTTGGGCGTTCGATCCGCTCAGTGGTCAAGATTTTTGCACGCGTGCTGGACGCTTGCGCTTTCATCCCAAGGGGCGCAGGAGCGGTGGGGGTCGTCTCCCGTGCAGTAGAAGCGAGAAAGCCTGAACTCTCGAGTGGCTCCGGCCACTGTAGGAGGCCGCAACGCGACGGGATTAGGACCGCTTGGCGCAATGGTAGCGCGTTCGACTCCAGATCGAAAGGTTAGGCGTTCGATCCGCTCAGTGGTCAAGATTTTTGCACGCGTGCTGGACGCTTGCGCTTTCATCCCAAGGGGCGCAGGAGCGGTGGGGGTCGTCTCCCGTGCAGTAGAAGCGAGAAAGCCTGAACTCTCGAGTGGCTCCGGCCACTGTAGGAGGCCGCAACGCTACGCGATTAGGACCGCTTGGCGCAATGGTAGCGCGTTCGACTCCAGATCGGAAGGTTGGGCGTTCGATCCGCTCAGTGGTCAAGATTTTTGCACGCGTGCTGGACGCTTGCGCTTTCATCCCAAGGGGCGCAGGAGCGGTGGGGGTCGTCTCCCGTGCAGTAAAAGCGAGAAAGCCTGAACTCTCGAGTGGCTCCGGCCACTGTAGGAGGCCGCAACGCGACGCGATTAGGACCGCTTGGCGCAATGGTAGCGCGTTCGACTCCAGATCGAAAGGTTGGGCGTTCGATCCGCTCAGTGGTCAGGATTTTTGCACGCGTGCTGGACGCTTGCGCTTTCATCCCAAGGGGCGCAGGAGCGGTGGGGGTCGTCTCCCGTGCAGTAGAAGCGAGAAAGCCTGAACTCTCGAGTGGCTCCGGCCACTGTAGGAGGCCGCAACGCTACGCGATTAGGACCACTTGGCGCAATGGTAGCGCGTTCGACTCCAGATCGGAAGGTTGGGCGTTCGATCCGCTCAGTGGTCAAGATTTTTGCACGCGTGCTGGACGCTTGCGCTTTCATCCCAAGGGGCGCAGGAGCGGTGGGGGTCGTCTCCCGTGCAGTAAAAGCGAGAAAGCCTGAACTCTCGAGTGGCTCCGGCCACTGTAGGAGGCCGCAACGCGACGCGATTAGGACCGCTTGGCGCAATGGTAGCGCGTTCGACTCCAGATCGAAAGGTTGGGCGTTCGATCCGCTCAGTGGTCAGGATTTTTGCACGCGTGCTGGACGCTTGCGCTTTCATCCCAAGGGGCGCAGGAGCGGTGGGGGTCGTCTCCCGTGCAGTAGAAGCGAGAAAGCCTGAATTCTCGAGTGGCACCGGCCACTGTGAGAGGCCGCAACGCTACGCGATCGAGACCGCTTGGCGCAATGGTAGCGCGTTCGACTCCAGATCGAAAGGTTGGGCGTTCGATCCGCTCAGTGGTCAGGATTTTTGCACGCGTGCTGGACGCTTGCGCTTTCATCCCAAGGGGCGCAGGAGCGGTGGGGGTCGTCTCCCGTGCAGTAGAAGCGAGAAAGCCTGAACTCTCGAGTGACTCCGGCCACTGTAGGAGGCCGCAACGCGACGCGATCAAGACCGCTTGGCGCAATGGTAGCGCGTTCGACTCCAGATCGAAAGGTTGGGCGTTCGATCCGCTCAGTGGTCAGGATTTTTGCACGCGTGCTGGACGCTTGCGCTTTCATCCCAAGGGGCGCAGGAGCGGTGGGGGTCGTCTCCCGTGCAGTGGAAGCGAGAAAGCCTGAACTCTCGAGTGGCTCCGGCCACTGTAGGAGGCCGCACGCTACGCAATCAAGACCGCTTGGCGCAATGGTAGCGCGTTCGACTCCAGATCGAAAGGTTAGGCGTTCGATCCGCTCAGTGGTCAAGACTTTTGCACGCGTGCTGGACGCTTGCGCTTTCATCCCAAGGGGCGCAGGAGCGGTGGGGGTCGTCTCCCGTGCAGTAGAAGCGAGAAAGCCTGAACTCTCGAGTGGCTCCGGCCACTGTAGGAGGCCGCAACGCGACGGGATTAGGACCGCTTGGCGCAATGGTAGCGCGTTCGACTCCAGATCGAAAGGTTAGGCGTTCGATCCGCTCAGTGGTCAAGATTTTTGCACGCGTGCTGGACGCTTGCGCTTTCATCCCAAGGGGCGCAGGAGCGGTGGGGGTCGTCTCCCGTGCAGTAGAAGCGAGAAAGCCTGAACTCTCGAGTGGCTCCGGCCACTGTAGGAGGCCGCAACGCTACGCGATTAGGACCGCTTGGCGCAATGGTAGCGCGTTCGACTCCAGATCGAAAGGTTGGGCGTTCGATCCGCTCAGTGGTCAGGATTTTTGCACGCGTGCTGGACGCTTGCGCTTTCATCCCAAGGGGCGCAGGAGCGGTGGGGGTCGTCTCCCGTGCAGTAGAAGCGAGAAAGCCTGAACTCTCGAGTGACTCCGGCCACTGTAGGAGGCCGCAACGCGACGCGATCAAGACCGCTTGGCGCAATGGTAGCGCGTTCGACTCCAGATCGAAAGGTTGGGCGTTCGATCCGCTCAGTGGTCAGGATTTTTGCACGCGTGCTGGACGCTTGCGCTTTCATCCCAAGGGGCGCAGGAGCGGTGGGGGTCGTCTCCCGTGCAGTGGAAGCGAGAAAGCCTGAACTCTCGAGTGGCTCCGGCCACTGTAGGAGGCCGCACGCTACGCAATCAAGACCGCTTGGCGCAATGGTAGCGCGTTCGACTCCAGATCGAAAGGTTGGGCGTTCGATCCGCTCAGTGGTCAGGATTTTTGCACGCGTGCTGGACGCTTGCGCTTTCATCCCAAGGGGCGCAGGAGCGGTGGGGGTCGTCTCCCGTGCAGTGGAAGCGAGAAAGCCTGAACTCTCGAGTGGCTCCGGCCACTGTAGGAGGCCGCAACGCTACGCAATCAAGACCGCTTGGCGCAATGGTAGCGCGTTCGACTCCAGATCGAAAGGTTGGGCGTTCGATCCGCTCAGTGGTCAGGATTTTTGCACGCGCGCTGGACGCTTGCGCTTTCATACCAAGGGGCGCAGGAGCTGTGGGGGTCGTCTCCCGTGCAGTAGAAGCGAGAAAGCCTGAATTCTCGAGTGGCTCCGGCCACTGTAGGAGGCCGCACGCTACGCAATCAAGACCGCTTGGCGCAATGGTAGCGCGTTCGACTCCAGATCGAAAGGTTGGGCGTTCGATCCGCTCAGTGGTCAAGATTTTTGCACGCGTGCTGGACGCTTGCGCTTTCATCTCAAGGGGCGCAGGAGCGGTGGGGGTCGTCTCCCGTGCAGTAGAAGCGAGAAAGCCTGAACTCTCGAGTGGCTCCGGCCACTGTAGGAGGCCGCAACGCGACGCGATTAGGACCGCTTGGCACAATGGTAGCGCTTTCGACTCCAGATCGAATGGTTGGGCGTTCGATCCGCTCAGTGGTCAAGATTTTTGCACGCGTGCTGGACGCTTGCGCTTTCATCCCAAGGGGCGCAGGAGCGGTGGGGGTCGTCTCCCGTGCAGTAGAAGCGAGAAAGCCTGAATTCTCGAGTGGCTCCGGCCACTGTAGGAGGCCGCAACGCGACGCGATTAGGACCGCTTGGCGCAATGGTAGCGCGTTCGACTCCAGATCGAAAGGTTGGGCGTTCGATCCGCTCAGTGGTCAAGATTTTTGCACGCGTGCTGGACGCTTGCGCTTTCATCCCAAGGGGCGCGGGAGCGGTGGGGGTCGTCTCCCGTGCAGTGGAAGCGAGAAAGCCTGAACTCTCGAGTGGCTCCGGCCACTGTAGGAGGCCGAACGCTACGCAATCAAGACCGCTTGGCGCAATGGTAGCGCGTTCGACTCCAGATCGAATGGTTGGGCGTTCGATCCGCTCAGTGGTCAAGATTTTTGCACGCGTGCTGGACGCTTGCGCTTTCATCCCAAGGGGCGCAGGAGCGGTGGGGGTCGTCTCCCGTGCAGTAGAAGCGAGAAAGCCTGAATTCTCGAGTGGCTCCGGCCACTGTAGGAGGCCGCAACGCGACGCGATTAGGACCGCTTGGCGCAATGGTAGCGCGTTCGACTCCAGATCGAAAGGTTGGGCGTTCGATCCGCTCAGTGGTCAAGATTTTTGCACGCGTGCTGGACGCTTGCGCTTTCATCCCAAGGGGCGCAGCAGCGGTGGGGGTCGTCTCCCGTGCAGTAGAAGCGAGAAAGCCTGAACTCTCGAGTGGCTCCGGCCACTGTAGGAGGCCGCAACGCGACGGGATTAGGACCGCTTGGCGCAATGGTAGCGCGTTCGACTCCAGATCGAAAGGTTGGGCGTTCGATCCGCTCAGTGGACAAGATTTTTGCACGCGTGCTGGACGCTTGCGCTTTCATTCCAAGGGGCGCAGGAGCGGTGGGGGTCGTCTCCCGTGCAGTAGAAGCGAGAAAGCCTGAACTCTCGAGTGGCTCCGGCCACTGTAGGAGGCCGCAACGCGACGGGATTAGGACCGCTTGGCGCAATGGTAGCGCGTTCGACTCCAGATCGAAAGGTTGGGCGTTCGATCCGCTCAGTGGTCAAGATTTTTGCACGCGTGCTGGACGCTTGCGCTTTCATCCCAAATGGCGCAGGAGCGGTGGAGGTCGTCTCCCGTGCAGTAGAAGCGAGAAAGCCTGAACTCTCGAGTGGTTCCGGCCACTGTAGGAGGCCGCAACGCGACGCGATTAGGACCGCTTGGCGCAATGGTAGCGCGTTCGACTCCAGATCGAAAGGTTGGGCGTTCGATCCGCTCAGTGGTCAAGATTTTTGCACGCGTGCTGGACGCTTGCGCTTTCATCCCAAGGGGCGCAGGAGCGGTAGGGGTCGTCTCCCGTGCAGTAGAAGCGAGAAAGCCTGAACTCTCGAGTGGCTCCGGCCACTGTAGGAGGCCGCAACGCGACGCGATTAGGACCGCTTGGCGCAATGGTAGCGCGTTCGACTCCAGATCGAAAGGTTGGGCGTTCGATCCGCTCAGTGGTCAAGATTTTTGCACGCGTGCTGGACGCTTGCGCTTTCATCCCAAATGGCGCAGGAGCGGTGGAGGTCGTCTCCCGTGCAGTAGAAGCGAGAAAGCCTGAACTCTCGAGTGGTTCCGGCCACTGTAGGAGGCCGCAACGCGACGCGATTAGGACCGCTTGGCGCAATGGTAGCGCGTTCGACTCCAGATCGAAAGGTTGGGCGTTCGATCCGCTCAGTGGTCAAGATTTTTGCACGCGTGCTGGACGCTTGCGCTTTCATCCCAAGGGGCGCAGGAGCGGTGGGGGTCGTCTCCCGTGCAGTAGAAGCGAGAAAGCCTGAACTCTCGAGTGGCTCCGGCCACTGTAGGAGGCCGCAACGCGACGCGATTAGGACCGCTTGGCGCAATGGTAGCGCGTTCGACTCCAGATCGAAAGGTTGGGCGTTCGATCCGCTCAGTGGTCAAGATTTTTGCACGCGCGCTGGACGCTTGCGCTTTCATCCCAAGGGGCGCAGGAGCGGTGGGGGTCGTCTCCCGTGCAGTAGAAGCGAGAAAGCCTGAACTCTCGAGTGGCTCCGGCCACTGTAGGAGGCCGCAACGCGACGCGATTAGGACCGCTTGGCACAATGGTAGCGCTTTCGACTCCAGATCGAATGGTTGGGCGTTCGATCCGCTCAGTGGTTAAGATTTTTGCACGCGTGCTGGACGCTTGCGCTTTCATCCCAAGGGGCGCAGCAGCGGTGGGGGTCGTCTCCCGTGCAGTAGAAGCGAGAAAGCCTGAACTCTCGAGTGGCTCCGGCCACTGTAGGAGGCCGCAACGCGACGGGAATAGGACCGCTTGGCGCAATGGTAGCGCGTTCGACTCCAGATCGAAAGGTTGGGCGTTCGATCCGCTCAGTGGTCAAGATTTTTGCACGCGTGCTGGACGCTTGCGCTTTCATTCCAAGGGGCGCAGGAGCGGTGGGGGTCGTCTCCCGTGCAGTAGAAGCGAGAAAGCCTGAACTCTCGAGTGACTCCGGCCACTGTAGGAGGCCGCAACGCGACGCGATTAGGACCGCTTGGCGCAATGGTAGCGCGTTCGACTCCAGATCGAAAGGTTGGGCGTTCGATCCGCTCAGTGGTCAGGATTTTTGCACGCGTGCTGGACGCTTGCGCTTTCATCCCAAGGGGCGCAGGAGCGGTGGGGGTCGTCTCCCGTGCAGTAGAAGCGAGAAAGCCTGAACTCTCGAGTGGCTCCGGCCACTGTAGGAGGCCGCAACGCGACGCGATTAGGACCGCTTGGCACAATGGTAGCGCTTTCGACTCCAGATCGAATGGTTGGGCGTTCGATCCGCTCAGTGGTCAAGATTTTTGCACGCGTGCTGGACGCTTGCGCTTTCATCCCAAGGGGCGCAGCAGCGGTGGGGGTCGTCTCCCGTGCAGTAGAAGCGAGAAAGCCTGAACTCTCGAGTGGCTCCGGCCACTGTAGGAGGCCGCAACGCGACGGGATTAGGACCGCTTGGCGCAATGGTAGCGCGTTCGACTCCAGATCGAAAGGTTGGGCGTTCGATCCGCTCAGTGGTCAAGATTTTTGCACGCGTGCTGGACGCTTGCGCTTTCATCCCAAATGGCGCAGGAGCGGTGGAGGTCGTCTACCGTGCAGTAGAAGCGAGAAAGCCTGAACTCTCGAGTGGTTCCGGCCACTGTAGGAGGCCGCAACGCGACGCGATTAGGACCGCTTGGCGCAATGGTAGCGCGTTCGACTCCAGATCGAAAGGTTGGGCGTTCGATCCGCTCAGTGGTCAAGATTTTTGCACGCGTGCTGGACGCTTGCGCTTTCATCCCAAGGGGCGCAGGAGCGGTAGGGGTCGTCTCCCGTGCAGTAGAAGCGAGAAAGCCTGAACTCTCGAGTGGCTCCGGCCACTGTAGGAGGCCGCAACGCGACGCGATCAAGACCGCTTGGCGCAATGGTAGCGCGTTCGACTCCAGATCGAAAGGTTGGGCGTTCGATCCGCTCAGTGGTCAAGATTTTTGCACGCGTGCTGGACGCTTGCGCTTTCATCCCAAGGGGCGCAGGAGCGGTGGGGGTCGTCTCCCGTGCAGTAGAAGCGAGAAAGCCTGAACTCTCGAGTGGTTCCGGCCACTGTAGGAGGCCGCAACGCGACGCGATTAGGACCGCTTGGCGCAATGGTAGCGCGTTCGACTCCAGATCGAAAGGTTGGGCGTTCGATCCGCTCAGTGGTCAAGATTTTTGCACGCGTGCTGGACGCTTGCGCTTTCATCCCAAGGGGCGCAGGAGCGGTGGGGGTCGTCTCCCGTGCAGTAGAAGCGAGAAAGCCTGAACTCTCGAGTGACTCCGGCCACTGTAGGAGGCCGCAACGCGACGCGATTAGGACCGCTTGGCGCAATGGTAGCGCGTTCGACTCCAGATCGAAAGGTTGGGCGTTCGATCCGCTCAGTGGTCAGGATTTTTGCACGCGTGCTGGACGCTTGCGCTTTCATCCCAAGGGGCGCAGGAGCGGTGGGGGTCGTCTCCCGTGCAGTAGAAGCGAGAAAGCCTGAACTCTCGAGTGGCTCCGGCCACTGTAGGAGGCCGCAACGCGACGCGATTAGGACCGCTTGGCGCAATGGTAGCGCGTTCGACTCCAGATCGAAAGGTTGGGCGTTCGATCCGCTCAGTGGTCAAGATTTTTGCACGCGCGCTGGACGCTTGCGCTTTCATCCCAAGGGGCGCAGGAGCGGTGGGGGTCGTCTCCCGTGCAGTAGAAGCGAGAAAGCCTGAACTCTCGAGTGGTTCCGGCCACTGTAGGAGGCCGCAACGCGACGCGATTAGGACCGCTTGGCGCAATGGTAGCGAGTTCGACTCCAGATCGAAAGGTTGGGCGTTCGATCCGCTCAGTGGTCAAGATTTTTGCACGCGTGCTGGACGCTTGCGCTTTCATTCCAAGGGGCGCAGGAGCGGTGGGGGTCGTCTCCCGTGCAGTAGAAGCGAGAAAGCCTGAACTCTCGAGTGGTTCCGGCCACTGTAGGAGGCCGCAACGCGACGCGATTAGGACCGCTTGGCGCAATGGTAGCGCGTTCGACTCCAGATCGAAAGGTTGGGCGTTCGATCCGCTCAGTGGTCAAGATTTTTGCACGCGTGCTGGACGCTTGCGCTTTCATCCCAAATGGCGCAGGAGCGGTGGGGGTCGTCTCCCGTGCAGTAGAAGCGAGAAAGCCTGAACTCTCGAGTGGTTCCGGCCACTGTAGGAGGCCGCAACGCGAAGCGATTAGGACCGCTTGGCGCAATGGTAGCGCGTTCGACTCCAGATCGAAAGGTTGGGCGTTCGATCCGCTCAGTGGTCAAGATTTTTGCACGCGTGCTGGACGCTTGCGCTTTCATCCCAAGGGGCGCAGGAGCGGTGGGGGTCGTCTCCCGTGCAGTAGAAGCGAGAAAGCCTGAACTCTCGAGTGGTTCCGGCCACTGTAGGAGGCCGCAACGCGACGCGATTAGGACCGCTTGGCGCAATGGTAGCGCGTTCGACTCCAGATCGAAAGGTTGGGCGTTCGATCCGCTCAGTGGTCAAGATTTTTGCACGCGTGCTGGACGCTTGCGCTTTCATCCCAAGGGGCGCAGGAGCGGTGGGGGTCGTCTCCCGTGCAGTAAAAGCGAGAAAGCCTGAACTCTGGAGTGGCTCCGGCCACTGTAGGAGGCCGCAACGCGACGGGATTAGGACCGCTTGGCGCAATGGTAGCGCGTTCGACTCCAGATCGAAAGGTTGGGCGTTCGATCCGCTCAGTGGTCAAGATTTTTGCACGCGTGCTGGACGCTTGCGCTTTCATCCCAAGGGGCGCAGCAGCGGTGGAGGTCGTCTCCCGTGCAGTAGAAGCGAGAAAGCCTGAACTCTCGAGTGGCTCCGGCCACTGTAGGAGGCCGCAAC
The DNA here is from genome assembly GCA_947359475.1 of Heligmosomoides polygyrus bakeri. NCBI lineage: Eukaryota > Metazoa > Nematoda > Chromadorea > Rhabditida > Heligmosomidae > Heligmosomoides > Heligmosomoides polygyrus. The sequence goes on from OX375865.1 coordinate 4,269,395, forward strand.
GCGACTGGATTAGGACCGCTTGGCGCAATGGTAGCGCGTTCGACTCCAGATCGAAAGGTTGGGCGTTCGATCCGCTCAGTGGTCAAGATTTTTGCACGCGCGCTGGACGCTTGCGCTTTCATCCCAAGGGGCGCAGGAGCGGTGGGGGTCGTCTCCCGTGCAGTAGAAGCGAGAAAGCCTGAACTCTCGAGTGACTCCGGCCACTGTAGGAGGCCGCAACGCGACGCGATTAGGACCGCTTGGCGCAATGGTAGCGCGTTCGACTCCAGATCGAAAGGTTGGGCGTTCGATCCGCTCAGTGGTCAGGATTTTTGCACGCGTGCTGGACGCTTGCGCTTTCATCCCAAGGGGCGCAGGAGCGGTGGGGGTCGTCTCCCGTGCAGTAGAAGCGAGAAAGCCTGAACTCTCGAGTGGCTCCGGCCACTGTAGGAGGCCGCAACGCGACGCGATTAGGACCGCTTGGCGCAATGGTAGCGCGTTCGACTCCAGATCGAAAGGTTGGGCGTTCGATCCGCTCAGTGGTCAAGATTTTTGCACGCGTGCTGGACGCTTGCGCTTTCATCCCAAGGGGCGCAGCAGCGGTGGAGGTCGTCTCCCGTGCAGTAGAAGCGAGAAAGCCTGAACTCTCGAGTGGCTCCGGCCACTGTAGGAGGCCGCAACGCGACTGGATTAGGACCGCTTGGCGCAATGGTAGCGCGTTCGACTCCAGATCGAAAGGTTGGGCGTTCGATCCGCTCAGTGGTCAAGATTTTTGCACGCGCGCTGGACGCTTGCGCTTTCATCCCAAGGGGCGCAGGAGCGGTGGGGGTCGTCTCCCGTGCAGTAGAAGCGAGAAAGCCTGAACTCTCGAGTGACTCCGGCCACTGTAGGAGGCCGCAACGCGACGCGATTAGGACCGCTTGGCGCAATGGTAGCGCGTTCGACTCCAGATCGAAAGGTTGGGCGTTCGATCCGCTCAGTGGTCAGGATTTTTGCACGCGTGCTGGACGCTTGCGCTTTCATCCCAAGGGGCGCAGGAGCGGTGGGGGTCGTCTCCCGTGCAGTAGAAGCGAGAAAGCCTGAACTCTCGAGTGGCTCCGGCCACTGTAGGAGGCCGCAACGCGACGCGATTAGGACCGCTTGGCGCAATGGTAGCGCGTTCGACTCCAGATCGAAAGGTTGGGCGTTCGATCCGCTCAGTGGTCAAGATTTTTGCACGCGCGCTGGACGCTTGCGCTTTCATCCCAAGGGGCGCAGGAGCGGTGGGGGTCGTCTCCCGTGCAGTAGAAGCGAGAAAGCCTGAACTCTCGAGTGGTTCCGGCCACTGTAGGAGGCCGCAACGCGACGCGATTAGGACCGCTTGGCGCAATGGTAGCGAGTTCGACTCCAGATCGAAAGGTTGGGCGTTCGATCCGCTCAGTGGTCAAGATTTTTGCACGCGTGCTGGACGCTTGCGCTTTCATTCCAAGGGGCGCAGGAGCGGTGGGGGTCGTCTCCCGTGCAGTAGAAGCGAGAAAGCCTGAACTCTCGAGTGGTTCCGGCCACTGTAGGAGGCCGCAACGCGACGCGATTAGGACCGCTTGGCGCAATGGTAGCGCGTTCGACTCCAGATCGAAAGGTTGGGCGTTCGATCCGCTCAGTGGTCAAGATTTTTGCACGCGTGCTGGACGCTTGCGCTTTCATCCCAAATGGCGCAGGAGCGGTGGGGGTCGTCTCCCGTGCAGTAGAAGCGAGAAAGCCTGAACTCTCGAGTGGTTCCGGCCACTGTAGGAGGCCGCAACGCGAAGCGATTAGGACCGCTTGGCGCAATGGTAGCGCGTTCGACTCCAGATCGAAAGGTTGGGCGTTCGATCCGCTCAGTGGTCAAGATTTTTGCACGCGTGCTGGACGCTTGCGCTTTCATCCCAAGGGGCGCAGGAGCGGTGGGGGTCGTCTCCCGTGCAGTAGAAGCGAGAAAGCCTGAACTCTCGAGTGGTTCCGGCCACTGTAGGAGGCCGCAACGCGACGCGATTAGGACCGCTTGGCGCAATGGTAGCGCGTTCGACTCCAGATCGAAAGGTTGGGCGTTCGATCCGCTCAGTGGTCAAGATTTTTGCACGCGTGCTGGACGCTTGCGCTTTCATCCCAAGGGGCGCAGGAGCGGTGGGGGTCGTCTCCCGTGCAGTAAAAGCGAGAAAGCCTGAACTCTGGAGTGGCTCCGGCCACTGTAGGAGGCCGCAACGCGACGGGATTAGGACCGCTTGGCGCAATGGTAGCGCGTTCGACTCCAGATCGAAAGGTTGGGCGTTCGATCCGCTCAGTGGTCAAGATTTTTGCACGCGTGCTGGACGCTTGCGCTTTCATCCCAAGGGGCGCAGCAGCGGTGGAGGTCGTCTCCCGTGCAGTAGAAGCGAGAAAGCCTGAACTCTCGAGTGGCTCCGGCCACTGTAGGAGGCCGCAACGCGACTGGATTAGGACCGCTTGGCGCAATGGTAGCGCGTTCGACTCCAGATCGAAAGGTTGGGCGTTCGATCCGCTCAGTGGTCAAGATTTTTGCACGCGCGCTGGACGCTTGCGCTTTCATCCCAAGGGGCGCAGGAGCGGTGGGGGTCGTCTCCCGTGCAGTAGAAGCGAGAAAGCCTGAACTCTCGAGTGGCTCCGGCCACTGTAGGAGGCCGCAAGGCGACGCGATCAGGACCGCTTGGCGCAATGGTAGCGCGTTCGACTCCAGATCGAAAGGTTGGGCGTTCGATCCGCTCAGTGGTCAAGATTTTTGAACGCGTGCTGGACGCTTGCGCTTTCATCCCAAGGGGCGCAGGAGCGGTGGGGGTCGTCTCCCGTGCAGTAGAAGCGAGAAAGCCTGAACTCTCGAGTGGCTCCGGCCACTGTAGGAGGCCGCAACGCGACTGGATTAGGACCGCTTGGCGCAATGGTAGCGCGTTCGACTCCAGATCGAAAGGTTGGGCGTTCGATCCGCTCAGTGGTCAAGATTTTTGCACGCGTGCTGGACGCTTGCGCTTTCATCCCAAGGGGCGCAGCAGCGGTGGGGGTCGTCTCCCGTGCAGTAGAAGCGAGAAAGCCTGAATTCTCGAGTGGCTCCGGCCACTGTAGGAGGCCGCAACGCGACGGGATTAGGACCGCTTGGCGCAATGGTAGCGCGTTCGACTCCAGATCGAAAGGTTGGGCGTTCGATCCGCTCAGTGGTCAAGATTTTTGCACGCGTGCTGGACGCTTGCGCTTTCATCCCAAGGGGCGCAGGAGCGGTGGGGGTCGTCTCCCGTGCAGTAGAAGCGAGAAAGCCTGAACTCTCGAGTGGCTCCGGCCACTGTAGGAGGCCGCAACGCGACGGGATTAGGACCGCTTGGCGCAATGGTAGCGCGTTCGACTCCAGATCGAAAGGTTGGGCGTTCGATCCGCTCAGTGGTCAAGATTTTTGCACGCGTGCTGGACGCTTGCGCTTTCATCCCAAGGGGCGCAGCAGCGGTGGGGGTCGTCTCCCGTGCAGTAGAAGCGAGAAAGCCTGAACTTTCGAGTGGCTCCGGCCACTGTAGGAGGCCGCAACGCGACGGGATTAGGACCGCTTGGCGCAATGGTAGCGCGTTCGACTCCAGATCGAAAGGTTGGGCGTTCGATCCGCTCAGTGGTCAAGATTTTTGCACGCGTGCTGGACGCTTGCGCTTTCATCCCAAGGGGCGCAGCAGCGGTGGGGGTCGTCTCCCGTGCAGTAGAAGCGAGAAAGCCTGAACTCTCGAGTGGCTCCGGCCACTGTAGGAGGCCGCAACGCGACGGGATTAGGACCGCTTGGCGCAATGGTAGCGCGTTCGACTCCAGATCGAAAGGTTGGGCGTTCGATCCGCTCAGTGGTCAAGATTTTTGCACGCGTGCTGGACGCTTGCGCTTTCATCCCAAGGGGCGCAGGAGCGGTGGGGGTCGTCTCCCGTGCAGTAGAAGCGAGAAAGCCTGAACTCTCGAGTGGCTCCGGCCACTGTAGGAGGCCGCAACGCGACGGGATTAGGACCGCTTGGCGCAATGGTAGCGCGTTCGACTCCAGATCGAAAGGTTGGGCGTTCGATCCGCTCGGTGGTCAAGATTTTTGCACGCGTGCTGGACGCTTGCGCTTTCATCCCAAGGGGCGCAGCAGCGGTGGGGGTCGTCTCCCGTGCAGTAGAAGCGAGAAAGCCTGAACTCTCGAGTGGCTCCGGCCACTCGAGAATTCAGGCTTTCTCGCTAAGGACGCAGTGGTCAGTGGTCAAGATTTTTGCACGCGTGTTGTCTACGCAAACGCCATGTAAGGGGCTGATTTGAGCGGTGTACGATCTATATATATGCTCTATACGATCGCCATGGACGATAGGCGTTTAAGAGAACTCTTAATACTAGCGATACCTTCATGCAGAGGAGCGTCATAGAATCACCTCTGTCGTGCTGATTATTCTGTCGGGGTGTGTATGTCTAACTTAGTAAACTAAATTCATATGTGAGATACTGCGTGACTGATGGATAAACACTTCATTTATTTCTCATTTTGCTTCTTTAGGTTTAAGTGCTTTGCTATTGAAAATCATACCTCAATCATTTATTTGAAAACACATCTCTTAATAATCCGTAAACGATTTCTTGTCACAATGTAAGACGAGGTGTAGGTCCTCAAGCTATATTTTGAAGAAATCCTGCTCTTCTTTCAATGACGACGCCGGTGTTGACGAGGGAGTGTTTGCAGGAGAGCTCTTTGCGATACCTTTGCCTTTCTTCATGCTATTAAGCTTTTTGAGTGGTTCTGTTGGATAGTCTCTGTATATACTTCTGACCTTCGCCATCATTACAAACTGGCATGCCATCAGCGATGACATCGCCAGCGATAGCATCAACAGATGAAGCGTTAGCCTGCGACTGAAAGTGGTGTGTTTCTGGATCCATTCACAAACGCCGTAGGGACAGGGAAAGCTTGAGGTTCGAGAATCAAAGAGGAGGGGTCGTACTCTCTCTTTTGCAGAGGATTGTCTACTGCTCTTTCTGCGTTTTATTCGGTGCTTCTACCCTCTAGTAGGTTGTTCTTTGCAGGTGTGGCTTCGACACTGGAGAGATCACGTGAAGCTTTGCTCATTGAAGGAGACATGTATAACTACAAAATTGATTTCTTAAGGTTTTTAGTGCTGATTGTTCTACAGTTAATAAAAAAAGATACCAGTGAGAGGTATACAATTGTGTAGAGTTCCCAAGATGCCATGGATACGACAGTTTTCTACATGAAGGAGCGACATCTGCGTCCGAAGTTGCGCTCAATTAAATCTCGAGCGTTAGTTACTCTGCTTGACATAATTGGTTTCCCTACACGATTTTTTTGAAACGGAGCTTCGAAACGACAGCAGAGCTGCAACCAAAAGATGGACTTAAGGATAAAGGATAGAGGACTGCGTCACTCAATCCCTCTTGGGATGCGCCACGCATTCTACTTCTACTGGCTGTCGTGGAGGCGATATGAATGCGTATTTGGTCATGCAATGACTTGCGGCAGCGAGCCGATGAAGAAGTCAGCGCTATATCCTTCCCAGACAACTCTGGTACCATTTCACCGACACCGAGGGAACGAAGGCTTGGTTAGCCTAGGCGGAAAATCTGAACCTGAAACCTGTTATCGGGTGCGCGCGACAAACGAGACCTCCTCCGACTGCGTTTCATCCGCCTTACGATGAACTTATCACGAAAATTTAGTAATTTTCTCTTATCTGAAGGAAACAACATTAGAAAGTGAAATCGTACCTCATAAAATTTCTAGCGGCGTGTATCATACAGAAGAAAAATTAAGGTCCTGCGCTGCGATGTTCGATAATTTTAGAAGGATCGTATTCAGAATTCTCTTTTTTCATGAAAATAAAATTATTTTCTACCTAAAGAACACTACCTATACAATTGAAATTCTGCCAGAAAAGTCTTAAATCTTGCTCAATAAGTAGTAAAAATCATGATTTTTTTGAATGGAGCAGATTGGATGGACCTCTAGAAGATTTTGCACCGACGCCACTGGAGCGACAAAATTAGACGTTCACACAAATGATCATAACTCTGTCAGATTTTCGAAATTCGACATCTCTAGGATTTATGCTTTTTTTAAAGATAGCGATGCTATCATCTAAATCTGTTCTCCATAGAATTGCTAGTATATATGATCAAAGCTGACTTAGGAGCAATTGTTACAAAACAAATTTTTAATTTTTTGAAAATGACTGGAAAGCTGCTATCAAAAATCATTGTTTAAAACTGCAGAACCGTCAGTCTTCAAAACTTTGAAGAACTCTACTTTGCGGTAAAGAAGTGTCTTCTTCAATGAACAAAGCTGCTCGCGAATCTCTACAGTGGCGAAGCCACAGTTGGAAAGAAGGCCTATTAAGGGGTACAAAAACCACATGAAACGTTGAAAAAATCAAAACACACGAAACAAAACAGTGGACACGAGTAGGGGTCGTACGAAATCCACTCCGGAAGGAAGGGAGGAGGTCTCAAATCGAATGGCCCCACGCTTGAGCACGCGTAGTGCCATTCGTCAGTAAATTTCTTTCCTCTCTCGATCGCTGAAGCAGAGCAACTCACAAAAGCTCGTCGTCGGTCAGTAAAGGTGGTTCGGCCTGAAATGAGCAGTTAAGTGCCTTTCACCCTTCACTTTTTATGACAAAAATGGTTTTCAACCCGAATATCTCAGTGTGCCTATAGCACGCATAGAATGTTAGATCTATAGAGTTTCGGTCGGTTGGAAGCTACTTTGCGTCTGTGTTACTATTGAAGCAGTTTATTGTCTCAGTAGGGTCCTCTCGAATTTATGTACCATTTTCACGTCAAGCTGGAGCCGGTTTCCTCAATGACTTACAGCAATTTAACAGAGAAAATTACAGCCGAAATCCCTGATTACACGACTTATCAAGCGATGTGGTGGGGGATATGCCGCGCTATCTGAGTTTTTCGCTGTGAATTCTCTGTTAAAGTTATGTAAGTCGTTGACGAATCCGACTTCTGTACACTTTTAAAAAATCAAATTAAAGACTGGTCTACCCAAAATTGATGTTTTTCAAATCAAAGTAAAGCTCTTCCGTATCGAAACGTGCTTTCTATAGGTTCAACTACAGACTCCCAAAGATGGTTAGAATAATTTTTTGTTCAAAAAAATTTCCCACAACCTGTGTCAAAAATTGAATGCTTAGAGAAAGAGAATCAATTAAGCTCAACAAAGCCGCATTCGTTTAGTGCATTAAACGACAAAATCGCGCCATGCACTCCAGAAGTTTGTCGCGATGTTTATTACATTGACAGTGTAAATGCCTCTTACATGAAGCACCTAAATGAGGATATGTGCATGTGCTCACAATTGTATACGTTGCATCGTTTACTGCTGTGAAACTTTATGAAAACTGAAACGTCGAAAACAAAAATAGCGATGTCTTAGACGAGGTTTCGAGGCCCAATCCCCTCTTTTGGCACTAAACGCAGCCGCCTTCCTGTTTTTAAAACGAGCTATAAGCCACTATTTTTCCTCAAAAAGTTAGAAAATTATAAAAGTTTAATCAATAAGTTCCCTAATTGGGTAGGTGAGTTTTAACTTCACAGAATCGTTCCAAATTTGCCTTGAATAAAATTTCTTCTAACTCTTTTAGAGAGTTTCTGGTTTAGCGGAAGAAGCTCATTTCAATTTGGAAGAGTTCGCTTTGACTTTGAAAGGTTTAAGCTCGCAATTAATTGCTAATTTATAATCACAACGGCTGAAAACTAAACGTGCTTTCCTTACAATCTTTTAGTATGTCATTTTTACACACAGCCCTAATTATCGACTTTACGCCATCCTTCCCTTTCCGTCCTAATGACTTACATTCTTCAAATCAAATTCAAAGAAACCCACGTCTTCAGAGTCTTCTGCCACTCTGCGAGCAGTCTCCGTCGGCACGAGTTCATCTAAATCATTATCGCCGGTCTACGGAATGTCTTGTAATGATCTTGAGCTCAGTTCTCGTTGGTCATGTGCAACATCTGTCGTGTTCACATCAAATGGTTGACGGTTCGAGTCCTGCTTGGTGCTACTAAACTATCCGCCCCTCTGTGATCGATAAGCTGGTGCTACAGTAGCCTTCGAAGGATGAAAGATTGGTTTCTTTTCATCCATCAGCAGGTCTCCAAAAACCATTGCGTAGGTCAAATAAGCTGTCATGCCCTCTCCACAAGTAGATCTAGTACAATTAGTGGGGCAAGCAGTAGAGAGTAGAGAAGCGTGTTCATACTGTATCTGCTCCCTTATATGGCCTCTTTCCCAACCAGTTGAAAGCCGAGATGAATTTCTTTAATCAACTGTGCATAAGGCTCTCACTTTAAAAATGTTGCGATAATTTATCTTAACGTTTCTTTATCTGTACTACCTGTCCTCCCGTTGATCACAGAGTTACTCGAAGGTGCCTCAGCTACGTCTCCATTCGTCCATTTCGCGTGCTAGAGTGTGCCAATGTACCCTATTTGCTCGAGGGACACGAACAACTTCATATCACCCGTTCAAGTATTCCACGAAGAAGCCCAACAGCGTTTTTGAGGAGTCCTGATGTTCCTTGAACATCATGCGGAATCCAGACGGTGTCTGCGAAGCATGGTGAGCACATCTAATTCACGACGATTGGGCCTGTCCGAGACGAGGGCCAAGAGCCAAATCTGGATGAAGGATGTTGGGATGGATCTCTCGTTCTAGACCTGCAGCGAAAGGGATGCACAGCACGCTCCACAAATGGATAAAAAACGGGGATTACCTTCTATTCATTTTAGCGGCGAGTGCGCGTGTGGCGCAGTCGGAGAAGGTGCGGGCTGTCGCGTGCACCTGATAGCAAGTTCATAGGTCGGATTTCCAGTTCAGGCCAACCAACCCTTTCATCAATTGGGGATCAGTGAATTGGTAATGTGTGTCGCGAATGCGATGATCGATCCTTCTAATTTCCATGCTCCGCGGTCACCGGTCCCGTAGCGGCACCCTGATGAGGTACCTGCGGAGCGGCTGCAGCCTCTCCGCACGGGTTCGTATGTTAGGTGTCTCCCCGAGTTACGGTAGCGCGCCGCCGCCCTCGATTACGGTAGCGTGGCGAGTTGTTGAGCCCGGCTCGGTATAACGGATGAACAGAGTAGACTGTGCTCCGTGAAGCAGGTTTTCTGTAGGTGGAGAGTAAAGACTTTGCATTTTTTGCCGGGCGCGTGCAGCGCAGTCGGAGGAGCCGCCGGCTGTCGCGTGTACCCGATACCAGGTTTCTGGTTCGGATTCCCCGCCCAGGCCAACCAAGCCTTCCACCCCTCTGCGGTCGGCGAATTGCTACCAGGTTTGTCTGGGAAGGATAAAGCGCTGACTTGTTCATCGGCTGGCCACCGCAAGTCATGTATGGCCAAATACGCACTCAAATCGCCTCCACGACACCCTATAGAAGTGAGGTGCGTGGCGCATACCAAAAGAGATTGAGTAACGCCGTCCTTTATCTTTTTTATCCTTTATTTGTTGCCTTTCTTTCTCTTTGATCTTCTAGTTTTCATATGCTTTGGAAAGCTGAGGGACTCCTAACGCCTTACAATACACTTCAAGGAAGGCAGGAAAGATCAAACTAACCACATCCACGCGCTAGTAAAGATGTGCGCTCAACTAACAAACTATAAAACAAGCAAAGGAAAGCACATAGGAAAGTTGAAAAGAGGGCATGGCCTGAGCGAAACCTATCAAGCCGTCGAAGACTAAAGAAGTATAGAAAATCAGGGAACTTGATGTGTTGCTTTTTCACCATTTCGTCTATGCAATCGAGGGACTCAAAACTTACGCAAAAGAAATGGTAAAATGCGAGTTCTGCTCAACTCGCCTCATTTCGTAGCGAAATCTCGTCCGAGGCGGGCGCATCACCCGGTCAGCCTACGGTAAAGGCCGCCACAGACTTCTGCGGGCCGCTCGGAGGCGCCGCTGCCCTATGCTTAACCATAGGGCAGAGACGCAGAGCTCGCCTCCAGCGGCGCCGCCAGCGGCGCCGCAGAAGTCTGTGGCGGCCTTAATCGAGCGCGTCGCTCCGCCCTCTGCAGTAGTGGAGACACCTAAGGCCTATGTCATACCAACGCTCACCCCGAGCGACGCCTAATGATATGCACCCATATCGATCCCATCGCGCCGCCCGATCGATATGGGAGCATATCATTAGGCGTCGCTCGGGGTGAGCGATGGTATGACATAGGCCTAACGTAACGCACCCTCTCCGCACCATATTGATCGCTGCTGCCCCGTCCGCTACGGGCGGGCGGCTGTCAGTCTTATGGTTAGTTACTTTCGCCGGGGTCCTGTGCGGTCGCGTCGACCTTTCGGTATCATGCGTCCAACATCCTGCTCCAGGAGTGGCCTACGAGCCTTGCCGTAGAACCGTCAACTATCCAGAGCCAGCTGTAGGCAAGGGTGGCTGCGAGCCTGATAGGGAGGCTCGCCTTCCATCGATTCCTCCGACATCTGTATCTGTGACGCTGACGTGACATTTCTAATCTCACTCCACCTCAGCGACGATCGCCTGTTCTGTCTATATCTGTCTGGTATCGTATTGGTATGCTGCATATATGCGGGTTGGAAGTAAACTTGCATTGTTGCCGGTGTCTATTGGAGATGAGGAACGAGTCTGGTAAGTTCTTAGCATGCACGGTCATTCCAGTTGGCGTCGTGCCAGGTCTCGCACTGTGTGGACCCGGGTAAATCGTCGTAATGGTATTGTATTGCTGCGCTCTTTGTATTGGCCCTGTACTATCACTTCAAGAATGGTACAGGTCGGTTCGGACCCGGTCTGTAGTGCGCCAAATGCACCTGTGAATTGGCCACGCCCTAAGATAGGCTCCGCCTCCTCAGTCCTGGGGTACCACACAGCGCCACCAGCCGGACGCGGTGCATGCGGTCTTGCGCTCCCCTCCTTGGGCAACGCAGTCCTAATGGGATATAGCTGACAAATACTGGCCGCCGATTCGCAACAGTGTGGGTCGCATTCTACTTCTACGTAATGGGATTGTGTAAAGCCGTCCTTTAACGTTTACATAGTCTCTCAGTGTTATTCATTCTCGTAGTTCAGATATACCTGACACCCTTCCCAGGTGGGTGAGGGCGTTCTGCCTGAAAGCGGCGCGGGCAAAGGCGTTGGACAATGCCTGCGGAGACAATTAGCGTCGACTCGCGCAGTGACACCCGCCGCTTCGCACTCAGACAGACAGCTCTCGCCGCGGAGGCAATGGTGACCCTGCCAACTACAGGAGCCTGTAGGTCGACCAGATTTGCTGTGATTACAATCGATAGAGGGATAGGAGGCTCAGACGGCCTGCGTTCGCAGTCCAGAATATAGGACTGATCTGAACCCTACCATCGTCTATATCAGATATTCAAGCTCTATCGAATGAGCCTGTTGATATTGAGCCAGGAAAGAATATTGTCTTAATAACAACATTTTTTTAGGCGCTATTTAAAAATATCATTTTTTGTTTATATCAGAATTAACTACGAGGCATGCTTCCAGGCTGTTGATGTGAACTTTACCATCTCCTGCATTATGTCCTGTCTAGATAACCCTTAAGGCGACTTTTAAGCGTCGTTCATTTTCCTTAGATAGCAGTTTTTATTTATATTAGAATTAGTTGCAAGGCATGCTTCCAGGCTGAAATTGTGCGAGAAATATAGTTAGATGGACGAGAGACCTTCTATGAGCACCCCAACGCTCAACCTTTATGAAAACGACATGATTTATTTATGATTTTTCAATGCGTAGAACAGTCTGAAACTGCTCAACGAGTTCAATTTGATAGTCGGTGGACCTCCTAAGAACATCGAAGTATCACCTGTATCACCTGTCGTCCCGTTGATCATCGACTTGCTCGAGCGGGCGCCAGCAGCGTCTCCATTCGTCCCTGTCGCGTGCCAGAGTGGTCCAATGGATCCTCCTCGCTCGAGGAACACGAAGAGCGTCATATCGGTCGTTCAGGGCTTTCACGAAGAAGTCCGACCAACGCGTTGGTGGGCGTCCTGGTGTTCTTTTGACATCCCGCGGAATCCAGTCTGTGACGGCTCTCGTCCAGCGGGTGTCTGCGAATCGCATTACGTGGCCGGCCCACCTAATTTTCGACGACTTGGCCCATGCGACAGCGTCTCTGATCTTCGAACGTCGGCGAAGCTCGGAACTCCGGAGGCCTTCTCTCACTTGCGTGAGTCGTGTAACTCCGAGCATCGTCCTCTCGATTCCACGCTGCGCGACGCTGATCGCGTGTTCATCCTGCTTTCGTATAGCCCAGGTCTCTGAGGCGTATGTTAGGGCAGGAAGAACAGTGGAGTCGAATAGGTGGGCACGGAGTCGGACGTTCTTCGTTTTCTTCACGACTTCTTCGACGCTCTTGAAAGCTCCCCAAGCCGCTCGTTTCCTCCTGCTCAGCTCTGGTGCTAGGTCGTTGGCCATGTTGACTTCGCGACCCAGATACACATAGCTGGAGCATTCGGAGATGTTCGTTCCGTTGAGCGAGAATGGGGCATCAGAAACCCATCCGTTCTTCATGAACATCGTCTTCGTAAGATTCAGCTGCAGTCCAACGCTTCCACATACACGATCGAAGTCGGCCAGCATTCGCTCCGCCTGAGTGATGCTCGGTGTTATGAGCACGGTGTCGTCAGCGAAGCGAAGATGGTGCAGTTGCCGGCCGTCGACCTTCACTCCCATGTCATCCCATTCTAGTTCGCGCATGACGTTTTCGAGGGTGGCGCTGAAGAGCTTCGGGGATATGGTATCCCCTTGTCGAACCCCTCTCTTCACGTCAATGACGACGTCGTTGTAGAATGGTGAGATCTTGGTCGTGAATCCACTGTACAGCTCTCGAAGGACTCTGATGTACTGAGTAGGAACGCCCTGGGTGAGCAGGGCTTCCATAACCGCTTCAGTCTCGACGGAGTCGAATGCCTTCTTCAGGTCAATGAACGTAAGGCAAAGCGGCAGCTTGTACTCTCGCGACACTTCGATGAGCTTCGTAATGGTGTGTATGTGGTCGATCGTGCTGAATCCTCTCCGAAATCCTGCTTGTTCGCATGGCTGTCCTTCGTCCAGCGTTCTACTAATCCTATTCAGGATGACTCGAGTGAACAGCTTGTAGACTACCGACAGCAGGCAGATCGGGCGATAGTTGCCAATGTCGTGCACGTCTCCCTTCTTGTACAGCAAGACGGTCTTGCTGGTCTTCCACTGAGATGGAACCTTGCATTCGGATAGGTAGCGTGTGAAGAGCCGCGCCAAGGTGTTGATGAGCGCTGGCGGGAGGTTCTTCAGGTGTTCAGCTCTGATCCTGTCAGGACCGGGTGCTGTACGTTTCTTCACCGACGAGATGGCGTGTCGGATCTCGGAAGGGAGAACAGAGGGGATAACGTATCCATCCTGCGGAAGATGGCGTAGGGGCAGGTGGACGTGGCTATCGAAGAGATCGGAGTAGAAGTCGTGGATGACTTTCTCCATGGTCCTTCTGGAAGAGGTGACGGTTCCGTCAGGACGTCGGAGAGCGGTCATCTTGGTCTTGAAGTTGGCGAAGTTCCGGCGGGCATTGCGGATGCTCAGCCCTGCCTCTGCTGCTTCAGCCAACACTTCCGCCCTTCTCTCCTTCAGATCTTCCTTTATCGCCGCTCTGCATAGCTTTGCAAGCTCGGACGTCAGTTGATAGTTGCCTGACGCTCGTGCTGCTCCACGTTGGCGTATCAGCTCGAGAGTTTCCGGAGACAGGCGTCTCTTGGTGGTCTTCAAGCTCTCGGCTCCCTTAGCACTATCGTGGAGATGGTGCACGAAGCGATCGTATTCCTCGTCGACGTTGTCCATGACGGCATCTTCCCAAAGGCCGACAAGAGAGGTGTAGAGATCCCAGTTGATGGTCGTTCTGGGACTCCTCTTCTTGAACTTCGCGGCCTTCTCTCCTTGACGCGAAAAGCGGAACCTCGCGCGAAGGAGGCGGTGGTCCGATCCCGTGTAGAACTTGGGGACAACGGAGACATCGGTCAGGCAATACTTGCGATTGAAGATGATGTGGTCGATCTCGTTGTGGAACTGGCCACCGGGGGATTCCCAGGTCCATCGTAGGGAGGGAGGCTTCTGGAACTGCGAGTTTCCATGGATGGTCTTGGTCGACATGATAAACTCAGACAGCCTTTCACCTTGCTCGTTCCACTCCAAACCGTGGGTTCCGATGTGAAGTTCTTCCAGCGACCTTCGTGGCCCGATCTTGGCATTGAAGTCGCCGACGATCACCTTGTAGAAGGTGTGATCTTCCTTATAGAACTTCTCCAGCTCCACGTAGAAGGCCTCGACGTCTTCGTCGTCGTAGTCGGATGTTGGGGCATACGCGACGAACACAGTCAAGGCTGGCACGGAGCCACATCGCTTCAGTCGCAGACGTCCGATTCGGCTTGTCAGAGACTCGTACGAATCGATGTTCATGGCCAAGTGCGTGTTGACGAGGACACCAACGCCGCCTACTCCCCTGCTGTCGCATGTTCCGAGGAACAGTTCTTCTCCGGAGTCGTAGGCGGCGTGTAGGGGGTGGTGTCTTCTCGTCTCGGTCAGTCCGATGACGTCGTACTTGATCTTCCTGGCTTGCATCATCAGGTCCTCGACGGATGCTTCCGACGCAAGCGTGCGGGCGTTGTAAGTACAGATCGTCATCCTAGTCCTTCTCAGTTTGCGCAGCCTGGTTAGGCCCTGAGATTTTAGCAGCCTCTCCGTACTCGTCCTTCCCATCGCTGCAGAAATGGGGGCTCTTTCGGGGTCAGGGGAATGAGGCCCTTTAGTGCTGCTGTGTTTGACTGGAATACAACACGGGTAGCTAGTCAGGCTCTGTCGTGCGGGCGGGGTACTCCGGGCAGCCAGCCAGACTGCCCGAAGGGACGGGGCGAGACTTAAGGCGGCCTCGAATCGCCTTACATGTACTCCCAGTCTACCGAGTGCAAGCTTTTGGCCGAGCCGACACAGTTACAATCCGCACAGTCACGGACACATCCACGCACACTGTGCACGAACATGCCGCTCCCACGCACAAGGAACGCATCGACCCGACACAGCAGGAGCAAGGAGTCCATCCCCTGCATCCCACCTGCGTCTCTGGGCAGTACACGGTCGCATTTGGTTCGCGTTTAATTCCCCTATCCACCACCCGGGGACGCGCCACGTGGCCCTGCGACAAGCGGCCCGAGATCCCTCTTAACAAGAGAGCCCGAAGGCTCTCTATCGAGGGAGATCCGTGGAACATCGAAGTACTCCAGTTTTTTTCAAAGATATGAAGATTTTTTTTTGCTGTTACATAGCTTAGCCTCACCATCATCTCCCACGGTTGTTGTTTCAGCGGTAGTAGGCGTTGTCGCGGTGGTGGCTGCTTCTGTTGCTGTTGTGATGGTGGTGGCGGTGGTAATAGTGGTTGAGGTGGTAGTCGTCTTAGTCCTTCGCTCTTTCTTCGTCGTAGTCGTGTCCGGCAGAGGAGTAGGACGCGGACGCGGAGGCGGTCCACCCAGCAGTACACCAACAGCTGTCTGCTTTATGCACTGCAGTTCAACAAAGTGAATAAAATGATCGGACTTGTCCAGTGTCTGCTGAAATTCAAAGAAATGCGAAAGTTCTTGCGAAAGTTCTCAAAAATTGTTTATTTTAAGGCTTCATTAGGAACCTACCGTAATTCCTGGCAAAAAATTTTCGCCACACATTTTCTCGCTTCCTGTACAGTGACACTCGATCGTCTCTCCCGCAGTCAATGCCGTCACGTTCTCTCGTGCAACGAAAGGTCCAACGCGTTGTCCTTAGGAGGAAATGTTGACATGAATGCGCCAACCCCAGAGAAACTCCTTGTTGCCTCATAGTATCCCTATATAGGGGAAGGTGGTAGTGCAGACGGGGAAGGTGACGGTTGTCGCAGGCCCTCCAGATCGACTGAAGTTCTTGGTTTCGGTTTCTCGCCAGGTCCAGCGAAGCCTTCCATCCCTCCTGGGTTGAGGATACTGTACTGGACTTTTCTGGGAAGGACAAAACTGAGCTGTCCGTCGGCTATACACCGCAGATCATTTCACTATATGGGCCAAACGCGCTTACAAATTTTTCTCCACGATATCTCGTAGAGGCAGAATGCGTCGCGCAGGATCGACCAAGGTCATACTATCATCCTTTTTCGGTTAGTATGGAATCCACTGTGTCGTTGGTGAAGCTGCCGCGTTGGTTCAAGCTCACTCACTCACGTTGACGTCTAACAGCTGACTTTTTAAGCACTCATATGTGAGGGCACATGTCAAATTTACAGCAGATTTGTCGTGTTTGCTCAATCTGTCTTAAATTTGTCTATATTCTGTATAGATTTGTGCATTGGTGCACCCAGTTAGCGCTCACGAATCTTAATCCTGCTACGGGATTTAGGCCAAATACGCATTCAAATTGCCTCCGCGATATCCCGCAAAAGAGAATGCGTGGCGCATCCGAAAAGCGATAGATCAACGCCGCCCTTTATCCTTTATGATGAACTACTGCTTGGACGTAGCGCTGTTATTGTTCGCTGTTCTACTATTACTTTCAGTAGTCTTTGAAAAAATCGATCTCGAAAGCAGAAGCTGGAATGGGTTCAAAACCGAACGAATCCTCGGAGACATCAGAGAGTGACCTCTGAGGCGTTTCAGTCGTAGATACCCATTCAGAATTGAGCAGGTTTCAACTGTCTATGGTAGCGTTTCTGAATCCATCATGGAAGAGGAGGCAATCGGTCCGTCCACTACTGCCATTCTCGAGAGCCAGGAGTTTTGAACAAAGCCAGGAGTTTTCAGGATTGAGAAAGGAGGGGGAAAATATCTGGTAGCTCACTGTCGGAAATTGCTTCCTGTACCTTCCCATTTTTAGCAATGTAAGGTATCTTCAAAAGTTTCAAGTACACTTACTTGTGGGAGTATATCGCAAGCAAGGCGTGTCCTGAATTACGACAGCATCTTTAACGTGCGCGTCCAGATACAAAACTCTTGTAGATTTTTCAAAGATATAGCACATACGTAGTAGTACTGTGATATTCCAGCTCGGAGCTCGATTTTGGCACATGGGGATTCTTGTGTGAAATGCGACTGTTCGATCACATTAACTCGAATGCAGTGATTGTGCTGTAGTTTCCGGTATACCTTAAATATTTATGAATATATAGCACAAGTTATAACGATCGATTTATTTTATTTATATAAAAACGGACTGGGCTGACGACGATCGTTCGCAGCGCTTTTCCCGCTCGCGGGCGTGCGGCAGACACCCCCCGGGATCCTTTAGGCCCCTGTATCTTAGGCCCCGTTTTTACTTCATCGCCGCGCGACGCGATGGCCACGCAATAAGACCAAATTGATTGACCGCGGCGAGACCTGTTTTATCTTTCTATCTCAAACTTCTCAGCTTCGTTTCGGGTACAAGGCGCCCGGATTTCGGCCACGAGGTAGTGTCTCTCCCAGCCTTGATTATTTCTGCCTTTCTGGTACTGCCAAACTCTCTCAACGAATTTTGCCTCTATTTCCCCCGCCCATTCTCTGCTATTCTCTACCATCGCCCTCCCTAGTTGCCCTATTTCGCCCGATATTCACTGCTGATATTCTGCTTACATCTTCTCGCTGTTCAGTAGTTACGTTCAGGCATGCTTTAAGGTATTTCCATTCATCCATTGAATTTGTTCTATGCGGCGGACTCGCGGCAGAACTCATGAAGCCTCTCGCCCATTTATTTCTTACACTGGCTCACATTGCATACTATTTACTGACTGACGGTGTCTGGTTTCGACACTGGAAGATGATGAAAAGGAGTCATGGGTTGGGATATGGTGAAACCTATGAGCCATGGGTTTGGAGGATATCTTCATTCATCAGTGCAGGCGTCAGTGACACGACATGCTTCCCAGACACTGTCCCGTTCTTCAATAAGCTCATGAAGCTAACAAATGCTTCACGGTCATTATATCCCTGAACTTTGCGTTTTTCCCTTTTTTCCCTTTTTTTACAATACTCAATCAAAACTTCCTATCCTTCTTTGCTAATAATACTTGGTCTTTTCTGTTTCTCTGGTTTTGTTTCTTCTGCTCGAGCCTGCTTTCGTGCTTAGATGTACTAACATTATTGTTCCGCTTATAGTCGGCAGCATCCAGTTTCGAAACCAGATCTAGATTTAGATCAAGCTAGGGAGGAGGGAGGTTAGACCATGTGTGTTCTTTGGGTGTGCAGCCAAGTTTAGATGGCGTTTCGACTTACTCGTTATAGCTTTACCAGTACAGTCCGATGTTGTTCTGCTAGACGATTCGGAGGTATGCATGGCACCAGCTCTGACTATAGTCTCTATGGTCGTTCGATCGGTAATCCAGTCTATACTTCAGAAGCCGATGTCGCTGCCAAGGCGAGGAAATGTGTGCACAATTGCTTGCATGCAAGTACGTAATGGCGCGTAATCGCGGACCGCGTCGCTGACTGTTCGGAGTGCTCATCATCGTCCGAAACAGCGCGACGTGGTGGGACGCATTGCTCCATTCGAATTGCCTTTCGCGGCGATGGAAGTATGAACAGGGCCTTAGGCCTTAGCTTGAGCGAAGAAAACGTAGACCTATGAATGGGGAGCGTACAACGGGTACAGAAGGCGACGCCGTGAAGCGTTCGTCTGAATTCTGAAAGCGCGTCACCGACGTCCTACAATGTGCGTCCGGATCCAGACGGCTTGTCGGCGACGTCGTGAAACGAGTGCTATTGTGCATGAGAAGGTTGCGGAACAGTCTGACAAACAGAGGTGCTGAGCAGCATAAACCAATGACATTACTGCACTGTCCGAAGAGGATACCTGCGTAGAGCACAAAGAAGGTTAGCGACCTCATGTCGTAAAGTACTTAGGTGAATGATTCTCATGTTAGTGATTCTGCAAGGTAGTGCGAAGTGCACAAGTACGAGGTACGCTGATAGGCGTGTCGGAGCCTTTGTTTATACTGATTAAGGATAAGGCTAGATGTAAAAGCAAGGAGAAACGTAGCGATACAGTACGAGCCGCCCAATGAACGATGCTGTCTGTACCCTCTCTGCCTAAAGATCGCGATTGGCGATGGAGCGCGGAAACTTTTAGGCACCCTCTTAAGGCCCCACACTTGCGACGAACGGCCAAGAAAACGATGAGTCGCGCTACCCACCGATGAGTCACTCTAGATCCCGGCCGCAAAGACTAGAGCGCATGCAGGCTTTGCCGCCACCGTCCGCCGCTCGTCGCTGAGTTCGCCGCCTCCGCTAGCCGCTGGCGCGACAATAGCAAACTTCTATTTAATGCCCAAAATTGCACCTTTGCCGGCCCGTAGGTTTCTCGAAGAGTGCAGAACCTAGCTGCGGACACCCCCTGAACGAAGAGAGCAGTTCCACACAAGCACCTTGGATACACCACGCCCAGGAGTCACTTGAAGATCTGTAAACAACTAATGTGTGATGCTCTACGAGGCAGTTCATATCCGATAAGTAAGGAAGCGTAAGCGACTACGAACGTGTCCAAAAGTTTCCGCGCTCCATCGCCAAACGCGATCTCTAAGTAGACAGGGCAAAACAGCATTGGACCAGTATCCGGTTGTGTACTACATATAACGGTACTCGGAAGTAAATAACCTGTGAAAGAGGAATGAACTTTCAGAGGATTGCCAAGCTTTCCAAACGCAAGTCAGCGAGACTCACATATATTCCGTGGTTCTCCTCGCTCAGATCGCAGTAGAACTGATTTGCAGCCGTGACATCTTGTGATCTACAAAGCACAAGAAGAACTGCCAGACGCGTAGAGATCATGCAGATTGAAAATGGGGCATACTCGATTTATTTTGATTAAGAACTCAGTGCTGAGAGTACATCTATCTTGAAACGGTAAACAATGGCTTTTCCGCATTTCTGCGATTACGTGAATGAAGTACCTCTTATCATAAGCCAGTGCTTTGACACACCTACCGCAGTTCTTCCCGATTCCCCATTTGAATACTTACCTGCCAGACCTATCCTATTCGGGCGGGGCACACAATCAACACAAAAACTTTTTAACCAATTGGCTTAAGACTCATGGAGCGGCTTAAAGAGAAGAAAGGGAAAAAATGGGGCCAAAAAAACGAACAAACAAAAACAAACAAATCAGAGTTGTTGCAAAGACGTCTCGGCGGACAAGGTGCTTTCAAACACAGCCGTCGCCACCTGACATGTTATAACCCAGATCCAACATAGTGAGGCGGCACATTACTTTGTCTGTTTACAACCGCAGCAGGACCTAATCCAATTTTTTGTACTTATAAAGCACCGTTCCCCTGGTGTCGTGAGGTTGCCGCGTTTCCGTAGTCGTTGCCGCGTTAACATGTTTCCCAGCAACCCCGCGGCACCACGGGCCCTTTCCTTCATAAGTACCCAATTTTTTGTGAATTTTTTCAGCTAGGGTCCTATTCTTCCTCTATAAGCCGCTCCGTGAGTCAATTTGTTGCACAATTGTTAATTATGTGCCCCCCCCCCCTCAACTAGAATAGATCCATACTGTCTTCATGCGTGCAAGGCCTATGGTACACTTCCACGGGAATGTAGCGGCACGTCCTCGTGCCGAGAGTGGGAAGTAGGTCAGCCCCTCATCGTCCGTCGGCGGCAATCCGCGGGCGACGGGCGTAGCGAGGTGCGGGGATTCTAGCACAATTCGCGCCCGTTCGCGGACACTCCCGATGTCGTACGCCTTAAGCGGCTTTCACACTTCCGTTGCTGCTGTTGCGCAACCGATGCCGTAATGATGAAGCATAGCGCAGAGACGCAGAGGAGCAACAACAGCAACGAGGGGGGCTTTCACACTGCTGTTGTCGCAACCCCGCATCAGCAACATCGGCATCGGTTGCGCAACGGTTGCGCGGGCTCAGCAGCAAGCAATGATCGCCATCATTTCTTGTTGCTGATGCTCGTCAACTACCACAGGTCTTATCTCATTATCTTATCTCACGAATTGCGGCTGCAGTAAGCATCGAACTCCACCCCTTTTTCGTTGCTCGTCACTGCAACAGCAGCAACGGCAGTGTGAAAGCCGCTTTATGTCGCATGCACAGGAGGGGACCCGTTCTTCCCCAGCATTCGGAGCGGTGGCACTAATTAGCGGTAGCTGCCATCGCGGACGAGTTCACGCGCTCGAGACTGGGGAGTAGAACGGGCCTCCACCCAACCATCAGCTGTTAACACCGATGGTATAGACAGGATATTCTGCGCTGTATTCGTCCTGTTTCTCCCGTTTTCATCGTCCGCACTACAATCACATGCTACTTCATCAAGGTTTCCTTGTTTGATACCAATAGGACTGTTCGAGCTGTGGAGCCAAGATTGTTAACCACGCTTTATTCGGCTGACGTTTCGACGTAACCGCCTTCTTCAGAGCCTGGAAAAGTCAAATGAGGTTTGAAAGGTTACTCGTCCAAGAACTATTTCAAGTCACAGGAGTTTCCGGAATTAATAGGAAAAGGAGACGAAAGGGGAGTGAGACAGCCCAACCAATCTTATGGAAGCAGCCAAGGGGTTGGTGCGTCACCCTCGGATGGAGACAGTTTGTGTGAATGAGACTACCGCCTAAGGTCAACCCCTCATCCGGAATTAATAGGAAAAGGAGACAAAAGGGAGTGAGCCAGCCCAACTAATCTTATGGAAGCAGCCAAGAGGCTGGTGCGTCACCCTCGGATGGAGGCAGTTTGGGTGAATGAGACTCCTGTGACTTGAAATAGTTCTTGGACGAGTAACCTTTCAAAGCTCGCTTGACTTTTTCAGGCTCTGAAGAAGGCGGTTACGCCGAAACGTCAGCCGAATAAAGTGTGGTTAACAAACTTGGCTCCACAGCCCGAACAGACCAACGTCATGCCAAGATTCAACGACAGTCGATCATGGAGTATGTTTCCTTGTTTTTCTGGCTACAAAAACCCTTCTTGATAAGCAAGATAGTGCAATGCCCTCGAATGGCCACTCAGGTAACAAATGAATGATCACCAAACTTGGATGTAAGTTGTTTTACTTATTTTTGTTACCGTTTGGAATTTGCTCCTTTTCTCTGTTTTAACTTTCGATATTTTCACGAAGTTATCACCATATTCATCTTGAACCATTCACCTTTTAAGGGAACTATGACATTTTTCTAAGCAGCACGATGCACGTCTAAAGCGGGAGATCCATAGTGTGCCTTCTTAAACTCCTGAATGTAGTCCTGTGATTTTGGTCAACGTTCTTAGTTCAAAAGTTTTTAGACACACTCTCCTGACATTTTCCCGCTTCACAGAATAGGTCCCCGCTCTAGACTTGCACCCAGTGTCATACTGATCCCTCATTTAGAAGTTGGTCTCCTGTATTGGAGTAACTGTTTGATTCTTAAGAAAACCTAACGTGTAGGTTAACTAAAACACTGTTCTCTAAAAAGTAGAACCTCACATTCACAGAAGCCAGTGGTAGATCTGTACAGCATAATATACTATTCTAGCCTCTTATAAATCACGGCGAAACCTTCCCGTTGAACTTCACATTCCATGCAACAACGATCACGTTCGACTGCCTCGTGCTGACTTCATGGGGAACTCCGTAATCACGTCAGAGCCGAGCGCCTGCTGCGTGAACTCGTCCGCGATAGGCGCTCCTCGGGCAATTAGGCCACCCCTGCGTGCTGGGGGAAGAACCCGCCCCATGCACACTTTGCAGTGGGCAGTGGGCAGCTTGTCTACGCCCACATTCGACTGCAGCACATGGAACTGCGCAAGCCCAAGCTCATTCCTCGGTGTCACCCCGCTGCGGCCGCGTGCTGGCAGCATTGCTGCAATGGAATTGTGCTCACCCTCGTCACTGTTTCCTCCGTTACCAAAGTGCAACTCCGCCATTCCGCGCTATGCCTCAGCGTGACTGCCGCGCCGCCGCTACAGGCTTAAAGGTGCCATGTTAGGTCTGTCAAGTGGTGTCCTGCGTCTACAGAAAAGATTCGTCAAGTGCTAGAGTTGTGTCCATTTGTGTCACAGTAAAAAACATTACACTTGGCACATTACTTTCGGTGAAAGCATGTAGTAGCAATCCTCTAGTTGTGTACATTTGTCCATGAACTGGAGAGGCACATTTTTTCATGTTCTTGTACACGATAGATTTCTCCTCTGAAACTTTCTAAAAAATTCTAAAGATGCGATCGTAGACAATCCTGTAAATAAGCATAGGTATGTTTTTCGGGTCCAAATTCAGTAGCTTTTTACAAATGCATTTGATGCCGTATTATTTTATGCTGTCGATTGGATGGATCTGAACAATTTGTTTGCCAGAGCAGGACAACATTTCAACTGATTTTCATATTTTGCTCTGAGAATTTTATCAGTGTGTCTTCCACTATTTTATTACCTCCATTTCCCATACCTCGTTTTATAGACTCCATTTTTCTATCTTGAACTGTACCTGCAGCGATTAATCAAATGCAAAGAGTGATCATGTGGAAGCAGCTAGAATTTGTACTCCTCCATTTCTTTCGCAGTTTATCATACCTTTTTGGTCATGATACGCATTCCACAACATTTAGTCACAAAAAAGAAACCGCGAGTAAACGTTAGTGCTGCACATGTTGAGGCGTCAAAATATACGAGTGCAAACCAAACGTAAGTGAAATTCTATCTTCCCTTATTCACGTAGGCGGCTCAGAAAGATATTATTGATACCTTGAACACTAAGCTACATTGTTGAAAATATCTTTCAAACTTTGCCTCTAACTAGCCCCATCTATTCTGACGATGAGTAGGGCCTGTCATTTTAATAAACTCAATCTCTACATCGAAGAGAGCTATGTCAGCAATTTTTTGCTGATGTTTTAGATAAATCTTTTCTATGGAAGAACCTAACTTGTAATTTAATTATATCTTGATGCTTTTGATATTCAAAATGTTAAGCTCTATAACATAAAAATCAGACATTTGGGTCATTTGGGTTATTATCAAAAGTGGGCTGAACTCTCCAAGTTTTGGGAGATAGTCGCAGTCGCAGAAGTCGCAAACGCAAAATGCATCGGTTTCCATTCGCCATTCTTTTTTCTTTCCACCTTTTCAATTTTTATTTTTTACCCTCTATTCTAATTTTATTTTCAATTTTGCTGATTTTTTAGTGCAATGCTTGCTTTCTTTTCCATCGAAAGCCACTCAGTATTTTATATTCCATGTAAATCAAAAACAGTGGATTGGAACCGAACGATAAAATGTTCATCAACACCTTTTAAAAGGAGAAAATGAGAAAGCGAATGCACATATGCGTAAGAGAAGTGGCGTTAGCTAAAGTTCTAACAAAATGTGTCCTAATAAGGATGGTTTTCCAATATTTTCCTATTATGCTCTTGAGCCATTGCGTAGAAGGCGTTGAGTTCCTGATCTTCTCGCATAGACCAATGAGCTCTCATCGCACTTCGCAGATTCGTGATCAGGACGTATTGGCACACCAGCACAGTCGACATGATAAGCGAGAGCAACACCAGTCGAATTGAAAGCTGCGCACTGAAATGTTGACTCTTTATCCAGCTTCGGGACGCCTTGATAGCGGCCGTGAAGATTAGTTGCTGGAATTATTCAGTTACATCAGGGTGAAACATAGAGCGAGTAAAACTTTACATCAATGTTTCTGACTGAACTCATCAATTAGATGTTGTTTCATAGAAGTTCTTTCAACTAACCTTCCTCTCCTCCACGGGTGTGCCGACCCCGGGACTCTTCAGCCTTTTGGGCGACCATGGGCATCCAGACTCGATGTGGATTCCCATGAGGCGCCCCATCTCGCGGCCTGCCCACCCCTCCTCCAGCATTGATCCGGGGCGGAGACTGACTATGCGCGGGGCGCGCACTCGAGCCGGTGCCCGCGCATAGTCGGGTGCCAGTCAACACGTGCGCTGCTCAGAGCAGAGCGCGTCTTTGAGGTCTCTTTCGCCCGTTCGATCTGACTCCACTCAATCCAGTCGGAGCTTTCCCCCACGACCTAGTTATTGTCTCGCTCCAATCAGTGCTCCGACTGCATAGGGGACAGATCCCCCGGTCCTACCAAGAAGGACGCCTCGGATTAAGGCAAGCCGCGCAGTCAATCCATGAAGTGCCCATCCTCCTTTGCGTCTCTGCCCTATTGCATCACTCCCTTTTTGCTCTAGTCTTCGGAGTGTTAAATGGCTCATTATCGGCAGCTCTAGGGACCTTCCTCAACTGGTCATATGGGGCACGCTTGGGTTCCTCGTTGGCGTTAATAATCTATTCTACACGTTAATAATCTATCCTTATATCCTGTCTTGCAATTGGCGTGCAATAAACCTGCATTGATCTCGGGTGTGCATTGGAGAAGTGGGGTGAATCTTGAAGTCACATGGTTGTTCAGGTTTTGTTTATTGTTATATTTTTCTTGTATGCTTGTTGGGCTGGTTCGGAATAAAAAACTAAGGGGACTTGCGGGGAAGGGCCTAGAGCTATGTACAGCCACCTCGCGTGGCCCATCACGTGAACAGTGTATACCGGGGTTATCAATGCAGCCGCAATCCCCAATTGGTGCTTGCTTGGCTGCGACCAGTATAAGGAACACAGTACAAGCGGAACGGAAGAAACGAACTAAAGGAGCCCACAATACAAAACTCTGGTATGCCATTCCACCTCCCTCGGAGTGCGGGCTTTGATAGTTTAAGAACCCCCAGTGGGCCAGGTTTGTGTCCCACGAGTTAACGGCACAGCAACTGCACTGAGACCATCGACTTGCAACAGCTGAGGTGGAACCTAATAAACCTTCAAATATATGGAAGCGGTTTGTTTCACGGCCAATTAACAAAAATTTTGTGCAAGAAAAGCTTTGTTTATGGTCTCCTACTCGAACTGCTACTTGCCTATAAATCTGCTTTTTTTCCGGCAAACCGGGCGCTCATTTCAACGTTATTCAGCGGCTCGCGCTGAGCTTCTTCTAATATTGCTTACAATCCCAGTTGATGCATTTTTCATTTTTCGTCTCACTTCATCTCTTACAAACTTAGGACACATTCTCCCTCTCAGTCACACAGTTCAAATCTAAGAGCTTGAATTAGCGACTTTCAGCTGATCCTTCCACACTTTTTCTATTTATGACAAGTCCTACACTCGGTAGCACGCCAACCCTTACCGGTTTTTCAGTACAGGGTTTCAGGCTGTCGTCTACTGTACTAATGATCCGTAGTAAGGGTAGTAAGGACAAGGGTAAGCGATGGCGTTAATCAATACCTTTCCGGAAGTGCCAAGCATTCCACTTCTATACCATATCGAGGAGGCAAGCTTAGTGCGTATTTGGGATATACCGTGACTTGCGATCGCCAAACAACAGAGATCCCTCTGTTTTTGCCGTTCCAGACAAGTCAGGCAGCAACCCATCGACCTCGAAGGGAGGGAAGCCTTGGTTGGCCTCGGTGGGAAATCCGAACCGAGAACCTGGAATCGGTTATGTGCGGCACCCGTCACCTGCTCGCCTACCACATGCCCGTTGACAATTCATAGCCATCTTTTAAATCCATCGGTGAGTTAGCTTTTTCTAATCGGATCATTTGACATCTGTGAATCGCAAATTACTCTCTCTAAGAAATTGAGTTTACAGAAAAGTTACTCTCTCCGTAAGGTCAAGTGTGGGAAAAGCTATTGCCTCTGTGTTTATGTTGCGCAAAATGGCAAATTCTTAAGACCCACCGTAGATGCTCCTCCTTGAATTCTATATGAGTGTGCTGCAAAAATGATTTGCTGCTGATCGTATTTGACAAATAAGCCATAAAAACTTAAACTCAATTTTTCTTTGAAAGCGCTTACGTTCTTTTTTATGCTGATATGATGAGTGGTGTTTATAACTGTAAAATGTTTGCAAGGTAACTGTAGTGGAGGTATATTAACACTCGTTACTATGCCTTGCTAACCGTCGCTTCTTTTCATTCTTTTACTGGAAATTTGTTTCACGGCCGCATCCGCTATGTTTTTAAGCTCACCAGATGCCAGATGGCTGGTGATTTCGTTTTTCTGAAACCATGATTATTCAGCCTTCTGAGGTTATTATTCAGCCTTCTGAGGCTACGTACCGGAATTTTTCCAACAAAATTGTCGTCGCATTTTGAATCAGTGCAGTGACACTCGACTACATGCCTTGAATGTGCCTTTGTGTTTGCTAAAAGAATGCCATCAGACTCACTATAGGTTTCTAGAGAAATAGTTAATGTGTTGAAAAACGTGGCAAAAAAATTAAACGATTATTGGTTACAGATGGATTATGAAACTCTTTTAGAATTTCTAGCTATCGCTATTTTATAGCTAATCGAGACCCGCTGTGTCCTACAACAACCACTCGGTGGTCGCACGCATCAGCTCCGCAGCAGGAGCTCACTGGCACTCAATTGTGCATAGCTCCAAAATTCTAAGTAATTATTCATTACCGCTGTTTCAGTCACACCAATTTGCAACCGATTCTGTTGCAGTTGTTCCATACTTAGGACTTGGTGTTCCATAAAGGAGGTTTGGTCGGTGCTCTGGATGGCTATGATTGGCTGATGTGCACCCGTCATAAAATTCTGAGGACGAATGTAGTGGGCTAATAACAATGGATAGGTTTACCAGCAAGCTTCACCAGTGATCAAAGAGCAAGCTTTGCATTCATGATATGATATAAACCTGTGATTATATAATCACCCCATCATTCACCTTCCTGGGGCCAGATTCATCATTGACTTACAGCAATTTAACAGATAAATTTACAGTCGTAACCCCTGGGGCCGTATGCTATTCTCGCCCGACTCGGGGATGGTACCCGGCGCGAAAAATCCGGGTATCATCCCCGAGTTTCGATCATCCCCACCCCACCTTATGCACATCTCCGGGGCGTCCCCCGGGGATGGCAGAGATGGCAGAGTAGGGTAGAGAAGCAGAGGATTCCGACTGGAGTACCACTATCATGGCTGTGAGCCCCTCATAGCTAGTGGATGAGCTGAGTATTCTGCACCACAGTATTTACCATGCAGTGTTTAGAGAGATGCGTTTTCACAGAGGGGGTCCACACTATGTAGGACACATGTAACTTATTGAACCCAAAGTGGTACAAAATCAGTTGAACACAGAAGATTACAGCAAAAGTGTGCTCTTCGAAGATCTGCTAAATCGTGTTTTTCCATGAATTGCATGAAGTGGCAAGTGCTCTTTTTTCACTCGAGTTAGTATTTCATCCACTGAGAAGGCATTATATATTTCATCCAAATATCCCGTACCCTTTTTCATCAAATTTTCTCAAATGTAGTTAATTTCCCAAATGTCCTGTCTGTTTAGGAAAGTTTTCTGATTTGTATTTGAATGCCTTTCCCAAAGAATTGAGAAATGGTACAAAAAAGTTCATTCCAAGCTTTAAGAGCACGAGCTGAAAAAGATTCTTGAACCTTTTTGAGTGCGAATTTGGCATTTGACAGAGGCCACAGTTTTTTACAACTGCAGAGAATCATTCAGGTGAAACGAACACAATATCAACTTGTTTAAAACTTCAGCACAGTTTTGCATGAACAAAAAGGCTATTTGTGGGAAAACTCCATTTTCCTACCAGCTTATCTTTTTCTAATCTCTAAGAGACTGAAACTGTTCGCGTGAAATGGGAGTATTACTTATATTTATTTTAGTGGCTCCTCTTCATTGAAAAAATAATAGTTGACCCGATGCAGTGCCCTAAAAAGTTCGGCCTCCTATCACGTTTCCTTTGATTTCCGGAAGTTGTATACCAATCGCGAACTAATTACGAATACCTGAATTGTGTCCAACAAGATATTCCACACTGTTACGGGTGCATTGAAGTGCTCCCTTCATCGACTAGTGTTCAACTCAATGTGGGAAAGTGATTGTCGTAGTAAATATTCGCAACCGATGAGACGCGCCGCAGCAGCTGATCGCAAATATCACGCCCCGATGCTAGTTTCCCGCTCCAGCGTCGTATTTCCACCGCGTCTCGGCCTCTCCCCGAGCAATTTTCTAGGGGGATGCCGTCCCCGGGTTTTGATGACGTCACCCGTCCCCGAGAGTGCTCGGGGAGAGATGTGCATACCGGGGAGGTGGTCGGAGACCGCCTCATACCCGGCCGGGGACGGTTGGGGAGAGAATAGCATACGTCCCCTGATAGCGCGCTTATCAAGCGATATGGTGAGCGATAAACTGTCTGCGAGAAGTTGTCTGAGCTTCCCGCTGTGAATTCTCTGTTAGAGTTATGCAAGTCGTTAATGAATCCGACTCTGCATGCCCTTTTGAATTCTACTAGGGTGTCCCACACGGAATGTCGCTTCAGACCGAAAAGTTAAATTCATACGAAGAAATTAAAACCAAACTTAATTCGGTAATATATTTTCCACAATTATCAACAACCTTTCCCCAACGTATACGCAAAGATTAGATCCGCCTACAAAGAAATGAGCTGACCGCGAATCGAGGAAGTTGGTCAACCAGAATTTCGTCGTAGTTGGCGAACTTGCTGCAGGTGGTGTGGAGCCAAGGTGTGCTGCATTGAGCGAAATGTGGTATGTGGTAGTCGGATGGGGCAATGTCAGGGTGTACAGCGGATGAGGCAAAACGGTCCAACTAAGTTCCTCAATTTTCTGCTGAACGACTTTTGCGGCATGAGGCTTCAGATGAGCATGCAGCAAGTTAGTAGAGGACGTGTCAACTCGATTTGGTTTTAAATTTGAGGCAGGATTTGAAATAGTATTTAGAGCAGACAAGCCCCTCTGCAAGCTCTCGACTCGATCTTGTCGAAACAGCTTCAACGGCAGTCCGTGAAAGGTCGGTATCTAGGATAGGCGCTTGTCTTCTGTGCTTTTCGTCTTCAAGACTTTCGTCGCCGGTGGCAAAACGTCGATACCACCGCTCGCATTGTCTTTTGGAAACGAATTCTTCGTCAAATGCAGCTACCAACGAACGGGGCGATTCCGCAGCGGATTGATTTTTTCAATTTGAAGTCGTAGAGCAGGCACGCGCGCACAATCCTTTTCTGGTCGTTGTAGTCTGTAGGCTATAATTTTAGAAGACGATGAAGGAATGAAGTAGGGAAAACAGGAAATGTAGAAGATGAAACGCCGTTAAGAACTAACTCTAAGCAACCTCACAACCGGTAACAATAAGTGTAAAAAGAAGGCCTCAATGCAAACGACATTCTATGTGGGACAACCTGATAGGTAATGCTTCAGTTTCTACCCTCTACCCACACAACCTTTTTCAGAGGCGGCGGCAAGACCACTCTCGGTGGTAACGCCCATTCTCTAGACCAGGCTCAAGGCAACTATGGGCCTGTTCATACTTCGCGACAAGAGCGACTTGTCGCCCGTGCAAAATATGCATATCGATTAAAACCGAGCGCGCGCCGCCGAAAGGTGTTCATACTCGAGCACCGGCGCTGTCGCTCCAGTCGCTCTTGTCGCTCTTGTCGCCTGTTCATACTTCCATTCGTCGCCCCAGTCGCTCCAGTCGCTCCCGGCCGCCGCCGGGAGCGACTGGAGCGACTGAGGCGACGAATGGAGTCTGGTGTACGTAATTACACCGCACTAGTGCTGGAAGACGCACTAGTGCTGGAAGGAAACGATTCCTGTTCTGCTGTTCTTCGTACAAAGGTAAGGAGTGCTTTTATGTTTCGTTTGAGTGTCAGGGCGGAAATAGGGTCGGGGGGGGGGGGGGGAGGGAGGGACGCGGCGCGTAGCTACATACAGCGCGTGTGAATGCAGTTTTATTTCCTTGTTTCGATTACTTATTCGTGTTTTATCTGCTTTCGAATTGGGCAAGGGAGGGAACTCCAGGATGTAGGCAATTTTAACACAGGCGCGTCACTCGAGTCACACCCTGGAGTTCCTTCCCCTGCCCAAATCTGTGCTCTCCTCCGTCACAAAGTAGATGCTATGGTGCAATTACGTACACCACACTACGTCCGTCGCCCCAGTCGCTCTCGTCGCTCTTGTCGCTGCTGTCGCGAAGTATGAACAGGCCCTATGCCGAGGACTCCACCCTCAATGGTCGGGGTCAGCTGTGATTGGGTAGCTGAATTGAGGGCATATTGTGGCACATGCTCTCTTGGTGCTGCAAATTAGAGCCTGCACTACAAGGACATGTGACATGCGGTCTCGCAGCTGTCGCCGACTACAGTATGGGCGGACGAGACCTCGTGAAGTTTCAAATTCGGTATGAGGAGAGGGGCCTCGAAGTGCGAGGACGATCGATGTTCGATTCGTTGTTTTTCTTCAATGCGTTCTTATTAGTCGTTCTGTCGGAGCTTGTTCGCTTTGGTGTCGGAGCTTAGTTCCCCGTTGTGTCTTTGTGGTAAAGTATGCCAAAGTAAAGTCATTCATTGATCCGGCATCTGGAAAGAGGATGGGAACGAACAACCCTGTTTGACATTAACCCTACCAATTAACTATCACTGTTATTACCACCTCACAATAAATGCAGATCTGTCTGTGGATTATATGAGCATATGTATAAAGAAAATGATAAAGGACGGCGTTACTCAATCGTTTCTGGGATTTGCAGCGCATCGGACTTGTACAGTACGTCATGGAGGGGCAAATTGAGCACGCATTTGGCCTGTGTAATGTTTGCGGTAGACAACTAATGGAGGATTGTTTTATTCTTATCCGACAAGGTTGACACCAATCCATCGATTCTAGAATGACTTCATTGACCTGGGGTCGGATTCATCAACGACTTAACATCTTTAACAGAGAATTCACAGCGAAAAAATCAGATAACGCAGCTTATCGCTCACCATTTCGCTTGATAAACCACGCAATCAGGGATTTCAGCTGTAATTTCCTCTGTTAAATTGCTGTAAGTCGTTAACAAATCCGGTCACTGGATGGAAATCCCGGATCAAGGAAACCGATTAGGGGTGCAGACGACAATCTGCTCCTTCTAAACCTGCGCTACTATGCGCCCAGGCGATTGTACTTTCTGAAATGTTGGAGCAGTGGACCCCGCGTCTCTAGCGGAGTGTAGTGTTTGCACCGTGGTTAATACAAGCGAACGAAGTGGAGAAAAACGCAGGAAAGAATTTTCACTACTACTCACGATTGGCTTCATGTTTCTTCAAGCACCATCCACGCTAGAAAAGCATGATTATCGACTTCTCGTAATGCTGATACGATTATTTGGAGAAGAATGGTTTATCTTACATCTTTGAACGGGGAGAGCCCAAATTTGATCTGGAAATCAGACTGGCTCTGCGGTAAGTTGGGGTTTGAAGTGTAGATGGCTTTAAAACATGTCCTGCCTCTCCATTCTGTTCTGCTCTGTAATAAAACATGTTGGTTGTGGAGCAATGAAGGTTCAAGTTGATACAAGTTGTGAAGACTATTACGATCCTCCTCAATAAAATTCTTATAGGTACAAGGATTGGAGGTGGAAGGGAAATTCGGCATCACCGAGATAACCAACTCTAAATAACTTCGGATAACCTTTATGTGGCCTGCAATGAGAATAGCATAGCAGCTCTTCTGAGTGAAAAATTTGCGCATAGTTTTACTTTGAACAATAGGAATCACACTAGTTCTTTCTGTGTGCTTATTTTCATTTTAGCAGTTCCTTCCACAACTGCTTACACTAGCCCCTCTTTCTTCTATGTCACATACGGGTGCTTTTTCTAAACGTATTTTAAGCTAATCTTTTTGTTTTTATTAGGCATACTCAAGTTTTCCGATCACCTGAAGAAGATTGCATCCCACCGCTCCATTGTGCTTAGAGCTTAAAGCTCACTCGGAAGAGCAGAGGATGGAGAATCACAACTCATGAAATAGTAGGAATGTAGGCTTCATTTTTGTAAAGTCTTTAAACCCAAGGAGTTAGGATCCCTGAAAGTCTAGTATTGAGTTGCACTGTCCGCATGCACGTAACACGTTCGTGTGCGCCCTATGTGGAGATAAGGGAGGTGGTCAAAGTTACTGGTGCAAGCAAGTAGCTCTGTGACAGCGGAATGACGGTGGTTCATAGGTGTAGAATCGGGTGCTCGATTCCAGCGCTTTTTCGGACTTTTTAATGTTTTAATGTTCATCCCTTGTTTGGCATCTATCATCTTCCCAACTTTCCCTATGCATATATTCCACTACAGGATGCAAAGTACGTGTTCAATAAGAGATTTTCATCAGCTCCTACTCTATATGCGACGCTTCGTACTTTCTGCAGATTTTTGATAGGACCCTTAGCTACATGGGGAATGATCTTTCCCAATTAGACATAAATAAAGCAATTATAAGGGTATATGATGGCACCAGTGAACAAGTCGAGAATGTTCGTCCAGTCGATCTCACCTACCTTTCCCACAAGTTCAAAGAAGGACAGCTGATTGTTGCACAAGCCCAGTTGTACCCTACTGCCGTCGAAGGTGTACAACTAGACATACTGATGATGACGGACAGGTAGCTACTGTAGTCCCAGCAGGTCAGCGAGTACAGGTCACCGTCTTATTCTAACGTATCACTAGACGGCGGCGCGTTAGTCATGAAACTCGTCTGGTGAGCAGACAAACTAAAATTGTTGAATATAGAGGAGTTTCATTGAACATAGGGGCGCAGAGACATCTTTCGAAAAGTTGATCACGACAGTTCGCCGTGACATGAGTGTACGCCATCTTAGTATGCGATTGTCATGGGTGAATCTGAAGCGGCACTATTACGCTTTCGCAACTCCTAGCTCATTGGTCGAGGTCGAGAAGGGGAAAAAATTCCGCTCAAACTCAGTTTAAGGGGTTATCTGGGGCGTTGATCACGAATATGATATCCACTTTTGAACTTTCGCTCGATTACGGTAGTTTGGCATGTGTGCTTGCGACCCCACAGGGGTTCCTAGCTTCCTGGGTTCAAGGACTTTGCAGAAATGGTATCCACTTTTCTACCATTTGAAGGTGGTGGCTCTTATGGTGGAATTTATTTTCGCCATTTAAACATACACTTGAAACTACCCCGTTAAGAAAAAGATAAGGATAATGAACGGCGTTAGTCAGTCGCATTTGGGACATGTCACGCATTTGTCTCATCAACTCGCTGTGAGATGTCATTGATCTCTTTCTAGGTGTCATTGGCTTGGTCATCTCGCACCATGTGTAGTGCGCGAAAACCTATAGACCTTCCTTTCTGGGGATCGGCTCTTCTTCTTCGTTACAGTGAGGGGAGCCTCTTCCTCATAGAAGGTTCTTCTTCTTTAATATGTAGGTTGGGCAGTGTAGTAGCAGGCTCTATAGCTTTCGCTGCTCATCAAAAACGCCGTTGCAACACAGTGTCTTCCAATTCTGCAGTTTTCTGTAGTGCGCTGAAACCATACCTTGAAGAGCGAAGCGAGATCAGTGTTGCACTCCTGAGATGCGTCACTTCCATTTGCACCCGTATCACTGCCAACTGCAATAACGACGAGAATGTAGAACCGCAACATTGGACTGATGAGTATAAATGAGACATTCTTGCTCTATAACATCAACACCGCTTAAGATGTTTAGATCCAGAGCGATGATGCATGGCGTGATGATAAGCTTCCATGCCGACAAGTTACAAGATGTAGCTATATAGGAGCATCTTCTTACGCCCGTCGCTCTACTATAAAGTCTCTAGCAACTTTTAGAACATGACATGCTCCTTCCCCTCCCTGATTGTAAAGTTAGATGGCTGACAATTCTTGCCCTTGGAAATCGGCCATGCTCTCGTATACGAATACGAAGTCTAATTATGGTAATATTGTTAAATGTTTCCTCGATATTCCGTGAAAACCGAATGCGTAGCGCACCAAAAACTGGGATCGGTTATCGCTGACCTTTATCATTATCCTTACTTAAACGCTATCGCTATCGAAAACCACATCAAAAATAATAATAGAAATAAATGTGAACATATTTTCGCACCACCCGCTAAAAGTACACAGCACTGCTTACACTGCTTACACTAATCTCCATTCGGCATCCCGCCGTATCAAAATCCGTCACTTCGCAAGAGAATTACGGTTCGGAATACTGCGTACTGTGGCGCTAACTAGAGGAACCGCTTCATAAGGCGCAATGGGAGGCGTTACCTTTGGTGCCTTCTTTTACTGCAGAAGGCACGCGCTTGACTACGGTGTACTGACCGGGTCTCGCGCCCGCCTCGAACGAGATTTCCCTACGAGATGAGGCGAGTGGAGCAGAGCGCGCACTGCTGCTTTGGAGGAGTCAATTCTAGGGCGGCGATTCGCTCGGTAACTCGGCTCTAGTATCGTCATCTCTTTTCTAGCTCAATTCGGGAACAGCTTTGCGCTGCCTTCGAAACTGATTTATTTATTTATTTATTTATTTATTTATTTATTTATTTATCCGTATGAACGAATGCAGTTCCGGAACGTCGATAATGTCGTCGGATACGGTGTTGGCTACCCGATATATATATATATATATATATATATATATATAGAGAGAGAGAGAGATGGTAGAATATATAAATATGTATATATATAGAGAGAGATATGTAGTGAACATGTAGTAGTTCGAAGAGTGTAGTAGTTCACAAGGAGAATATAGACGGTAGCACTCAGTATATAACACAGCCAGCATGTAATGGGCACAGTAGACAGTACTTCCTTCAATTAGATTTAGCATCTAATTGAAGGAAGTACTTAGTTTGAAAAACTGGTAGCACATTTTTATAGCCATGAACCGTGAGGGCGAATTTTATCGATTGGAGCCACGGCAGACGTGAGCTCAAACTGTTTAGGAAAACGAGAAAGACTTCTAATCTCAAGGATTCACTTAAGGTTAGATGCGCTGCTACTGTTTTAGCAGCAATAAACGTAAAGCAAAAGTAGAAAGTACTACCATGTAGATGTGGCTAATTCAATCTTTATTTTCTTTGCTAAAGTGTATTACAAGGTGAAACCTCCTCCCCTTCCCAGGTGTGAGTCAACGCTCTAAAGCGTATGAATACCAGAAATGCAAAAAGAAAGCAGGCAAAAAAAGATTAAAGTCCTCAATCACCACCCTACCGACGGAAAGTTTGCTCTACAGCGCGCACTCTGCTCTTTTCATCCACATAGCTCTCCTGAGGTGGGCTCAACAACACGTCACGCTACCATGGGCGATAGCGGGCGGCGGCGGACTGCTACCACAACTCAGGGAGACACCTGACTTAAGGCCCCCACAGGCTTCTGCGGCGTTGCCGCTCGCCGATGTGATGAAGGATAGGGCAGGGACGCCGCCGGCTCTGCGTCACTGCCCTATGGTTAAGGATAGGGCAGCGGCAACGTCGCAGAAGTCTGCGGGGCCTTTACGAAACCATCATCACAGTCGTCCGCTTTTTCGTCAGCGACAAATGCTAAAAATTTCATCGAATTGAAAACAGAATTTTCCAGCAGCGAGCAGTTTAAAGTCGACCATGCCCCTCAGCATAGTGACCTCGCAGTGCGAGGCACTGCGACTGCACTCGCGGCAAGTGACGGGCAGGAGGTACACCCGCTCCTGCTGGGGGCGTGCGATCTTCCTCTCATGCCCCTTGCTCACCCTACCCCCTAGGCTTCACCGAGAGTCTAACGGCTGCCTTACGAAACCTTTGACATGCAAAACAAAAGTTCCTGGTCCGGAGAACAGCGGTGTACCTCTTAACGCGCTACCTATCGCGGCACATCGCGGCATGAGGCATCGCGACGACCCGTCTGCAGCGATCCCACCACAGAGGGTGTGGGTCCCACCACGGTAGAAGTCGCCCACTTTAAAACGCCTTTGATGCAATCTCGTCATGGGGTCACGAGAACGAGATGGGTATTGGTTTGGAAAAAATCAAGATTATGCGTATAAGTAAGGACAACACCCACATATTTTCAGTATTTTCAGTTTTCAATTAATGGTAGGATTTGAAAAGGCACAGCTTGTTTGCAATCTAGGAGTGGCGTACTCACATCCACTATCTTTTGACAAGTATTCAAATAAGATAGTGCAATTGGCTAACTCTAGAGCAAACTTCATTCACGAAAGTTTTCGATAAGAAAAGTCAAAGTTCTCTTTCAGTTGTTTGTAACTTATGTTTGTTCCATACTGGAACACCGTCCTATGGTATGGAGCTCTTCCTCCCGTGCTGTTGTTGAGAGTACTGAAAACGTTTAAGTTAAATTCACGGAAAAATTTTTTGCCCGGAAGGAATCATTTTCATGTCGTACAAGGAGGCTGTCGTATTTGGGCGAAAACACGGAAATGAGAAGAAAGTTGTCGGACTAGGAATTTGCTTACAAAATGTCGTGTGGGCTAGTTAATTAGATTTTAACCTGTTCTTTACCGGATCGGCTACTATTGCGCACACGCGTGGGCATGATTACAGAATTTTGAAGGTGAAAACAAGGGCAGAGGAGTTACACGACTCATTCACGCAGAGAGTAATTTCCCTATGGAACGGTTTACCACTGTCTGTGGTTAATTCAGGTTCTGCTTCTTCTTTTCGTGAGAAGGTCAGGAAATAGATGGTAAGTCGTGGATGGTTTTAAATAATTTCAGGTTCCGCTCAGCAGATGTGTTCCTCGAGTTTCCGTTATTTTTTGCCGTTTTGCTCTTTTATTGCTAAAATTGGTACATTTTCCATGATGACTCTGTTTGTTACTAAAATTTTGCCTTTATTGCATGTTCTTTTTTCATGCCTTCTTTCGTTTGTTCCCCTCACATTCACATGGATTCCTATCAGAGCAGTCAACTAGCGAACTACTGTGGAGTGCAGCGGAGTTTGGCGGACCTACTAGCTGTTATTCGAAGTTCTCTACACACTCTCGAAGGACTTTCAGTGTTGGCGGCCGCTGCCCTGCTCCGCTGCTTTCTTCCAGTACCCTATGCTGTAATGCACTGTCTCCCTTTCCACGTTCCCCTCTTATCAATTCTTTTGGCTATTTATTACTACAATTTTTGTGTTTTGTCTCTGAAATAAATCAAATCAAATCAAATCAAAACGGACGAGGTAGCGGTGCGGTGCCAAAATATTCTGTTTCTGGCTTTAAGCCATACTGCGTTAGCGTCTTCGGCCCAAGGCCCCGTTCACACTTCTCAACGGCAGTAACAAGAGCAAAGGCAGCGCCCGGAAAGCATGAGCAGGCGGCAGCAGCGACAAAAACGATTGGAGCAACGAACGTATGTGGTGTACGTAATTAAGTAAGTACTCCACACTACGTCCATCGCTCCAGTCGCTCCTGTCGTTCCCGTTACAAGTATGAACAAGCGACTGCGGCGATGAGAGCGACGGGAGCGACAAGGATAGTGACAGATCGAGTATAAACAAATTATCTCACTCGGTTTTAATCGATTTGCATGTTTTGCCCGAGCGACTAATCGCCCTCGTCGCGAAGTACAAACAGGCCTCAACCTGTATTGCACCAACAACTGTTGCTTCCTCTCGCTTTCTAGAGTGAGGCCCTTGATAAAATGTTTGAACTAAAGGCTGTCGCTGTGCAGGCGAACTCATGAACCACGAGCGTGCGGCATGTCTGGAAGGAAAAGCAGTAAGTACGAAACCGATAACTGTTATAAACAATAACAATTAGGAGCACGAAGAATGACAAAATTTTATTTTTTCGCAACATAGAACTTTGTGTTAATGACAGCAGTAGTAGAGCAATGTACAAAGCAGTCCAAATTTACATGTTATTCTAATTCTACAAGACGGCTTTGGCTCACTGAATCTTATATACTTCATCTAATTTTTGTTTAACACGGCTGTACAAGGAAGTCATATACGTCCTAGGATAGACGATGCCTTGAATTCCAACTGGTTCTTGGTCGCCCTTGCTTATGCTGACAACATTGATCAAGAAGTGATCCCGCCTGAAAACACTAACATAAGATGCCAATGGATGGTACGCATCTAAACCTTCGAGGTGTTAGGCTCTAGTGAGGCAGCATTCAAGCATTTTGTTTGTCAAAGAGATATGTAGAGATGTAAAAACTACAGAGTGATGAAACGCTCAGCATGCCTTGAATTTTATCCTTTGTGTCCTTCTGCCGGTACCAGAATTTCAGATTCAGAGAGAAGCACAATCGATTCATAGCTCATTGGCACTCAGATGCCTTGAAGCCAACATTGTATTTGGGAGCTTAAACTGACAATTCTTGTACTTCTTTGTGAGTTCATAGTCTTGAGAACTTTAGGTTGGACGTAAATAATGTTATTTCGTGGGTGGTTTGATCTTCTTGAATTTTTTGTTGATAATGGAATTAGAATTGAACAGCATGCGGTCAGATTTTTTGTTTGCCATTCGCCCATCCTTGCTGCTATCCTTGCTTAGTACTTCAGCCTCATAATAATTTACACCAAGCATGTGTTCGCCTGTATTCGCTTCCCAAAGAGATTCTCCTTCATGACCAGGCAGTTTAAATCGCTACGATGCCAATAAAGAACCCCTTCGGGCGATTCGATGGAATTAATCTCAATTTTTATAAACAAAAATTGGACACAAGTAATAAAAGAAAGCTTTTCGCTACAAAAACCGTTTATTATTAGGTTGATCGAAAAGCAACACTTTACGCTAGTGCCTGTTAAATTTTAAAGCTCTTACAGTATTGATCTTGTGTGGTGTCGTCACAGTACATTCTCGAAGCTTTCTCAAGCAACTATATAAGGCCTCGTCGGGTAGGAATACAGCGACAATGTCAGCGATAAGCAGCTGCATCCTACGACCTATCTTCTAGTACGAATTTCTGCAAGGCCCCGCAAGGACTGCAGCCTCCAGCATCTGTGCTGCATTCGAGGAGGAAGTCATTCACTGTTCCACAGTAGCGCGTTGGTATCAGCGCTTCAAGGCAGGAGATATCTCTCTCGAAGGTCGACGTTGTTCCGGACGCCGCTCTGCTGTGGAAGAAGACAGCTTGCTCGAGGCCTTCAAGGTGGAACCAAATTCAACCACTCGCGAATTGGCGGCAACACTTGATGTACGCAAACACCGTCGTGAGGCAGCTGGAGATCCTTGGGTGCCGCAAAGTTTGTCGTCTTGGGTACCACAGGAGCTGCGGACTATGACAAGGCATGCCGAATCAGTGTTGCGGAGTCGCTGCTTCATCGCCCGCACAGAAAGGACTTTCTGAAGGACATTGTCACTGGCGAAAGCTGAAAGCTGGGCTCTTTATTTTAACCACACCCGCAAGAGCCAATGGCTCCCACACGGACAACGGCTCCAGGACAACCGAAACGTGGACACCACGAAAAGAAGGTTCTTCTGTGTTGCTGGTCAGAAGGCATGCTTTCCTGGGAGTTGCTTGGTAGTGAGACCACTGTCACAGCATCTGTCTACGCTACCCAGATCCAGACCTTGGCCAACGCCATGAACCAAAAACGTCCAGAACGGGAAAATGTCTATCTGCTGCACGACAACGCGCGTCCTCATGTCGCAAAAGTGAGTCGCGAGAAAATCCAGGAGTAAGACTGGGAAGTTCTGCCCCATCAACCGTACTCTCCAGACCTCGCTCGCGTCTAATTACCTGTTCAGAGCTCTGAAGGACATCTTCGAGGCAGAGAGTTCGACGATCGACGTCAACTGGAAATGGAGGTTTCTGATTTCTTTTCCTCCCAGCCCTCGCAATTCTGGCGGAAAGGAAATGAAAGGCTGCCTGAAAGTTGGGGCAAGGTTGTAGACTTGGATGGAGAATATATAGTGGACTGAGCTTTTGTATATTGTATGGTATTGCATTGTATTTTAATATTGTTGTCCTAAAGTCGCAAGACTTTTCGATCAACCCAATAAAATGTCGTGCTCTGTTAATTTTTAGGAGTTGTTGCTTTAACATTATGGAATAAATATTTGCTTGCATTTGTATGATGCCATTCAAAATATGTGACAGATTGCTTAGGGATTGCTTAACCGGACCCGTTCTACGAAAAGTACCCTTTATAATAAACAAGTTCAGCAGGCTCTTATGGGTGCACATATTGTGTATATCGACATACCTGAGATATACATTGTTGTAGCCTTCCTCTACTGGCACATCAAAATCTTTATATCCGGGATAATATGCCGCGGCACGGTCACCGAAGGTGATCATCACCTTAACCAATCTCTTTCGTGATAAGGAGAGACTGTGAGAAGCATAAAACAAACTCGACTTTTTCATAGTGATGTTGTAATACAGAGTTATTGGGAACCGAGAAAAAATATAGACATATTCTAGACTGATGAGCTGCCCGTCATGCAACTTTACTGATAGTGAATTTGGTGGCCACTTGACAAACAATGAGCTTTGCCTGGTCAAATTGTCTAATTGTTTACCCTCACATTTTGTAATATCAAAATTCTGAATAACACCTTTGTATCGTGACTGGCACAGGCAGTAGAAGGCTTGAGCTGTGAAGTGTTGTTTGCCTATGTAAAAAAAATCCGAGAATTGCATTTTCCGTGGTTAGTCATAGATTAAGAATCAGATATACAGCCAAACATGTGTGAGAAATACCAAATTGAATTAATCATATTACTGTTTTCTTTTAACACATTAACGACAGTATGAGCCACTGGTGGGTCATAACTTTTCGCGCATTTTTTTTACTGCTGCCGCCGATTTTTTATAGATTTTATTTTGTGCCCTAATCACCTGTGATAGGAAAATGACCAAAAGAAATAAGCAAGAAAAATGCCGTTGCTTCCTTAAGGTATGTCGAATTAAAACTTTCACCAGGAAGGAGACTAATTCTCCTATCAAAACAATTGAAGTCAGTCTTTTTTGCCCAAACGTCAGTCGTAGCTTGTGGTGGAAAGGTGAGTAAGGCTCTTCATGATCACCGATTTCACCCAAACTTTGTCTGTAAGGGGTATCTGGGGTGCTGATCGCAAATCTGGCATCACTTTTCAAAAATTCTGAATCTTGTCAGGACGTTCGTCCTTGTTGAGCTCGAGTCATCATGCATCGTAGAAAACATGAAGAGCTCCCTTCTATCTTTCTATTTAATTATCACCACCCCTTTTTTTCGTTCCTAGGGGGCGTGATCTTATGGGGCCCGTCCATGTTTTTGCTCTGTTTCGTTAATAATTGTAATACTAACCTTCTTCTTCAGCGTTTGTACCGCTTAGCTGCGGGGTCTGCTTTCCTGGAATGCTGGCGCCACTTTTCCCGATCAAATGCCTGATCAGGGTGCAACCCAGACAACTTCAAGTCCTGATATCAAGCCACCGCTGTCGCCCTCGTGGACGCCTACCGCACACATCAAGGTTAAGACCAGTCTTTGGGACGGTGTCATTTTTTGCGCTAAGGACGTGGTCGTACCATCGCAGACGAGCTTCGCGCATCTTCTCAAATATCGGAGTGACACCGAACCTCTGTCGTATGGAGTCGTTGCGTGCTCGATCCAAACGCGTAACTCCGGCTCTCCACCGCAGCATCTTCGTTTCCATTACGCTGAGACGCCTTTCAGTTTCTTTAGCAACGGGCCAGCACTCAGCTCCGTAAATGGCTGCAGGTCGAACGACTGCTCTGTAGATCTTCGACTTTAGACGCTCTGGTATTTTCTTGTCTCAGAGCACTCCTGTCAGAGAGCAGCATTTGGACCAAACTGCATTCATTCGTGAGTTCACTTCAACGAATGGACTACCATCGGACGCGACTGCTGACCCCAAGTATTTGAAAACCGAAGTACGTAGTAGTTCAATGCCGCTCAACTTATTGGAGCGAAACTCATTTTCGTCAGTGGTCAGGTACTCGATCTTTTTCACGTTGAGCGTGAGCCTAAATCTCCCCAAGCGTTCGCACCACGCTTGCACCTGCCTCTGGAGTTCAATCCTGTCGTCGCCAGCGAGCATTACATCATCAGCATAAAGCAGCATCCAAGGAATAGGCTGATGAAGATTACTCGATATGGTGTCCATAACGGCGACGAAGAGTAGTGGGGAGAGCGCAGACCCTTGATAACAATTGTAATAGTAATAATAACCGTAATCTATTATACATAAGTCAACAGAACACCGAATACGAGCAAGAACGAGCACCATAACTGACTAATTCCTACAGAGGAATGGAAAAAAGTACATGAAGCAAAAAAGTGGTCCGCGAGGGACGTTATGAGCCACCGGCGGTTCATAGTGCGCGCATGTAAAATCGCGCGCGCGTCTCACGCGGCGTTTTACCTCAAACCGCGATTGCCGTCAATGTCCTAAAACACATTCAAGAAGTG
Organism: Heligmosomoides polygyrus bakeri; assembly: GCA_947359475.1. Lineage (NCBI taxonomy): Eukaryota > Metazoa > Nematoda > Chromadorea > Rhabditida > Heligmosomidae > Heligmosomoides > Heligmosomoides polygyrus. The sequence goes on from OX375865.1 coordinate 4,312,495, forward strand.
TCATAACAGGTGTATAGAGGGCGTACCGAACATGTGCGGTTTTGTCAATGGGGAATTTGGCTGACCTTTCCGCTCATACCCTCCAAGGCATCCTCAAATTTCTAAAGGTTTGTCTCTATTTATGATAGCAAAAAAAAAACAACAGTCAACAAAATAGACAAGAAAGATATCTATGATCAGAAATGAAATGGTTTAGAAATGCCAAGCGCTATACAATGACTAGTATGAGAATTGCCGCGGGATCGCGTATTCTTTTATGCGTTTTTAACTCTCGGCAATGGAACTCTTCCTTCACTCTTACTAAATGCCATGTCTAAACCGTATTTTATGCACTAGCAAACAGCAGAGTAACCCTATCTTTAGACCTCAAATGCAACAATTCAAATTGTGAGCGCTAATAAAACTGGAAAAGTCGTAGTAAACGGTGGAGCATTCTGCTTCAAATCAGACTGGCAAAAAGATTCTCAGAAGCTCACACGTTTCGGATTAGCAACTCCAACCAGCTTCACAAAGTGGACTGAAGCTGTCGACACTGTTTCATTGGACACCATCATTGGAAGTAACTCCATTGTTGTCTCTCCCTGAAGCTCTCAAATAGAAGAAAATATACGCAGATGCCTGAACGTAGATCTCGGACCGTGTATAACTCAGGCATTCGTTTTCTCATCGCAATCCATTGCGTTGTATAGCTCAGCATACCAATATTCATAATTGTCAGCACTTTCCACCTAAATCGTAAGAAATTCTACTTTGTTGTTGAATGAGAAATTTTTTAAATAAATTTGTCGTTTGATTAACATTTCATTGATCAAATGGAATGCAGCAAGCTTACTTCCAAATTTTTGAAGAAAGTTATTTTGATTATTGTTAAAGGAAGGATTAGTACTAGTGTAGCGGTGAGTTCAACAAGTTGGAATGTGTGCCACGATCTTTTTAAGCATTAGAGAGAGATGTGTCTCTCTGTGATTATTTTCGACACAGTCAAAACAGCCAAAATATTGGATCAAAAAACTGTTTATGCTCATGAGTTTTTTAAAGATACCTTGCTTATTGCTTTATAATCAAAGTGTACATAGTACCTTAAATAATTTGTAAGAGTATGCCCGCGAGTAGGCCAGATGCGGTCTTCAAGATCGACAAGTGCGATATATTCAGAATGACCACGGCTTCTATGAAGACAGTCCTGAAATCTGAATTTTTTGAAGCGTTTGCTTTAGAGAGAACAGAACGTTTGGTTCTACGATTTCTCAAGCTCTTCTACATCCTTTATTTTTTTAACGTTAAAGAAGCGCGTGTAGCGCAGTCGGAGGAGGTGCCGACTGTCGCGTGCACCCGATACCAAAGCCCGGATTCATGAACGCGATTAACCTTGACGGCCACTTACCGGCTACTTACCCAGGGCCTACCCTTTGCCTTGGCCGTAGATGTTCCCGTACGCACTAGCGAGGTAGCATTTATCTCGAAACTTCCCGTAAATTTTCCCCGCCTCGCGTTAACAAATCGCAGGTAAATGGAGAGTGCCGGTAGATTTTACACTTACCGGCCGGTAAGTCGTCCATGAATCCGGACCCAGGTTTTGGCTCAGATTCCCGCCCCTGCCAAGTAAGCCTTCCATCGCTTCTGGTATCAAGTTTGTCTGGGAAAGATAATACGCTCACTTGTTCATCGGCAGACCACTCTAAGCCATTGTGTAGGCTAAATACGCATTTAAATTGCCTTAACGACACACCGTAAAACAAGAATACGGGCGCATCTTAAAAAGGATAGAGTAATCTCCTTCTACGGGATGTCGTGGGGGCCATTGGAATAGCGAAGCTGCACTTGAAAGCACAAGGACAAAGGATAGAATTACGCCATCCTCTACCGTTTGCCCTTATGCTTTTAAGCGCAGTTTCGCTACGGAAATCTTTTAGCTATTTTATAGCGGCTAGCTTCTCGTACTGTATTATGATGATAGACTTTAGAGCAACACTTGCATGTCCTAGTTTCACTTTGTTCTGCAGGGTTCTGGTTTTTTTTGTAAAAAAGTTCTTTATGCACCAAATTCGGCACGAAGCTTTCTATTTTGAAACAAATGCTTGCTATGTAAAAGTATTTTTTCAAAGTTTCAGAGTGGTATGTTCCCTCTCACTGAATCGCGTTTAATAAAAGCGTGTAAGGGGCACAAAACTTTTTCACCACCAGTCCTTAGTGTTGGGGACGGAGCCACCCCAGAGATCGAGACCATTGACCACACTGATCTAGGCTCCACCCTTTTTCTAGAACAATCCGTGGCCTGTATATAAACCCCCAATTTCACTGTGTTGTGTGTATTCTTTGTTTTCTAATAAAGTATTCTACTACGTCGTCTACCGGCTACTGCGGATCCAACAACTGGCGATCAGGAACTCCAAGGACCCACGCAATGGAACAGATCGCCGACGTCCTCGCCCTCATGCAGCAGCAGTTGCAGCTCCTCCAGCAGCAGCAGAAGGATACTAGCGACAACTTCATGCGGATGCTGGAGAAGATCGAGACCCGACCTGCCGGACAATCGCCCATCGTCATCAAGGGCAAGCACACTGTCTTCGATTCGCTTTATCGACATATCGAGAAGTTCACCTACGACGCGGGCAAAGGCAGAACGTTCGACGGCTGGTACAAGCGATTCAAGGACGTCTTCGACAACGACTGTGGCGATTCGACGGCAAGGAGAAGACGCGCCTACTCGTCAGCCGCCGGGGCGAAGACTGTCATCAGCTGTTTTGCGTGTCGATATCGCCATTGCTGCCGTCCGACCTGACATGGGACGAGGCCATCGCCACACTGGAGCGTCTATTTGAATCGACCAAGATGCTCTTTCGACGCCGTTTTGAATGCTTCAAGATCCAGTACGATCGCCAAGACTAAACGCCTATGAAATGCTCGTGAGGACGCGCTGCACCGATGCGAAGCTCGACTGCATCGACTTCGACGGTCTTCAGTGCCTCGTATACGTCGCCGGATTTCAAGGACCAGAATTCGCCGACTACAGAACGCGCTTGTTGAGAAAGCTGGACCAAGCCGAGAAGCTTTCGATCAAGGATCTCACAGCCGAATGCCAGCTCATCAAGTCCTACGGTGAGGACGCGAGGATGCTCGAAAATGCGGCAGTGGTGACTTCGACGGTCAACTACGTGGCCAAGAAGAAGAAGAAGTCCATATCCAGACAACGTGACTGGAAGAGGAATGGAGACAACCGTGAGCCTCAAGCGCCCAAGTAGTCGTCACACCCCAGATCCAGAAACCACGGGAGCAGAAGCTATCAGATGAAGAGCATCATAGCCGCTCTACGAAGGAACCTCCAGCCGCATCTCGATGTCGTAGTAAACGGACGACCGCTCTCCCTTCTACTCGATACGGGTGCCATGATCACGGTGATTTCGAGGTCAAGCTGGAAACGACTCGGAAAGCCGCAGCTGCAAGATAGCGACACCGTGATCAGTGCTGCTAACGGAAGCAAAATACCTACTGATGGACGGTTCGAAGCCGACTTTATGCTGAGGAAATCTGATGATCGTCAGCACAGCGGACGTGGTTTTGTTATGTCAACGAAAAGCTTGACGTTTTCGGCTGGGAATGGATTCAGAAGATACCAGACCTCCTCAATCCACTGCAGTAGTACATAAACGGTATCACCATCCTCTCCGATCCAGCAGCCGGCAATAGAGAAGAGATAGTCGCCAAGTTGAAGGCCGACCACTCCGACGTTTTCAATGTGAGACTCGGTCGATGTACAAAGACGAAGACGACTCTTCAACTCAAACCGGATGCTCATCCGGTATTCATCAAGAAACGCCCCGTGCCGTATGCTTACGTCGCCACCCTGGATGCAGAGATAGATCGACTACTGAAAGAGGAAGTACTCTCTCCTGTCGATTACTCCGCGTGGGCAGCACCGATCGTCGTCATCAAGAAGCTAACGGAAGTCTTCGTCTTTGGGCTGATTTCTCGACGAAGTGAATGACGCGTTGATGTTGCACCAGCACCCACTGCCTACACCAGACGACGTCTTCGCAAAGCTCAACGGCGGCACTACATTCACGCAGATTGATCTCGCAGACGCCTACCTTCAGATTGCGAAGGAACTCCTGACGATCAACACGCATCGTGGATTACTGCGTTATAATCGCCTACTATTTGGAGTCAAATCTGCGCCAGGCATCTTCCAACAAATTATGGACTCCATGATTTGTGGACTCAATGGCTGCGCTGCTTATCTCGCCGGCCGCACAATCGAGGAGCGCATCGCCAATTTGGAAACCCTGTTCAAAAGGATATCCGATTATGGGTTCCGCGTCCGAATCGAAAAGTGCAACTTCCTCATGCCACAACTCCGATACCTGGGCAACATCATCGATGCAACCGGACGCCGACCCGATCCTTCTAAGATCGATGCTATTCGGAAGATGCCGCATCCTAGAGACATCGCACAACTGCGTTCTTTCCTAGGGATGCTCAACTATTATGGTCACTTCGTCAGCGAGTTGCGCCAATTGCGTGCACCATTAGACGCTTTACTGAAGAAAGACGCCTGTTTCACATGGTCTGCCGAGTGCCAAGAAGCTTTTCAACAAGCCAAGAATGTGCTTGCGTCAGATCTTCTGCTCACCCACTACGATCCCTCTAAAGAGATCGTCATCGCGGCCGATGCATCGGAGTATGGGATTGGAGCAGTCATCAGTCACCGCTTTTCGGATGGAACGGAGAAGGCAATTCAACACGCCTGCTGCTTCCTAACAGCTGCCGAGAAGAACTGCGGTCAAGTGGAGAAGGAAGCTCTCGCTATCACCTTGGCCGTCCGGAAATTTCACCGCTATATCTATGAACGCCACTTCAAGCTGTTGACGGACAACAAGCCTCTACTCGCCATATTTGGGAAGAAGAGAGGAGTGCCTGTTTACACAGCGAATCGACTACAACGCTGGGCTCCTTTGTTGAAGAATTACGACTTCACAATAGAGTACTCCAGCACATCCAATTTTGGCCAAGCCGATGCTCTATCACGTCTCATCGCAGAGCAATCGGCACCAGAAGAGGACATGGTTATCGCGACAATCGAAATGGACGCCGCTGCAATCTTTACCAACGCGACGTCGAAACTCCCAGTCGACGCTAAAAGGATTGCTGAAGAAACCGCAGTGATTCAGTACTAAAACATGTTATCGAATTCATCAAATCAGGTGTATGGCCGAAGAAACCGCAAAATGTTACCAGTCGATTTGCCTCCCTTCGCGGATCACTTTCGACACAGGAAGGATGCGTTCTCGTAGGAGACCGCATCGTCATTCCTGAGCGCCTGAGCAAAACCGTCCTACAGCAGCTCCATGAAGTACACCCAGGAATGACAAGAATGAAGATGCTCGCCAGGAAATACGTCTACTGGCCGAACATCAACAAGGACATAGAAACCTGTGTTCGTAAATGTACTCGCTGTCAGGAAACTGCAAAACAGCCGGAAAAATCTACACTGTGCTCGTGGCTGATTGAAAAGCAACCGTGGACGCGCGTACGTGCGGATTTCGCCGGACCAATGGATGGTAAAATATACCTCGTCATCGTCGACGCCTACTCTAAATGGCCTGAGATAGTCGAGGTGTCAACTACTGCCACCAGCAATACGGTCAGGGAATTGCGCCGCCTGTTTGCCCAATTCGGCAACCCGCAAATCCTCGTGACGGACAATGAGCCGCAATTTACTTCGAAAGACTCCGAGGATTTTTGCACCAGGAACGGAATTTCTCACCTGAAGTCTCCGCCTTTACACCCGCTGTCCAGCGGTCAAGCGGAGTGTTTTGTGGACACCTTCAAAAGGACCTTCCAAAAGCTCAGGACAGAAACAAATGCCCAGGAAGCGCTGCAACAATTCTTACTCACCTACCGCCGCAGTCCATGCCATTCGGCTCCAGAAGGGAAATCTCCGGCGGAGGCATTCCTTGGAAGGGCCATTCGGACGACGCTAAGTCTACTCAAGCCGTCCGCTACTTTCGCCGAAGTCAACAGAAACGACAAAATGGAAGAACAATTCAACCACCATCATGGAGCACGCCAGAAAGAGTTTAATGTCGGTGACCTTGTCTGGGCTTCGGACTGCTGCAGCGGAACGCCTCGCCAATCACCCGCGCGTGTGCTGAAACGCCATGGAAGGAGGCTCTACGATGTAGCAATCGACGGTCAAACATGGGGACGACATGTCAATCAGCTGCGTCTCCGCTACTCCGACGATTCAACGTACAATCTGGAGCTCGTTGACTTGCCGCTTCTACCGTGCCCGATGCGTGAACCGACGACGACGGAATTCTTACCCTCTTCGACTTCATCGTTGAGCTAATCGTCGACTTCAGCAGTGCCCAGCGACTCGACAACGACGGACGTTTCGATACAACGCCCACAGAGGAATCGCCGTGCACCGGATCGATTCAGATGGACCCTTCGAAGAAATCGTACACTTAGAAGTGCCCATCTTAGGGGGGGGGAGGTGTTGGGGACGGAGCTACTGCGGATCCAACACATAGGAAAAAGGGAAACAAAATGCAGCTACTCATGGGTTGCTATTTTATTGGGACCAATTTCTTCATTTCGAGCAAGGTAATCAGACGTAATAATGATACCGTGGTGGTGTACAATTAGCGTACTACACACTTCTCTTACTACCAAGCATCGCAGTAGACCATTTCAAAGTCTTCTTTATAGAAAGCTCAATATAATAGTCATTTATAAAAGGCTACTTACATAGATGATATGCACTTACGTTGGCTCCAACGTAGCGTATTTTGACTGAATCGCGAGTTTGCTCTTCACCAGTATTCAGTTGAATCAATTCAGCTTCTTGTCTTCCAACGTAATCATCGACGAGCTTAATGTAAATAAAAACTCAGAAACGCCCAAAACCTGTTTTTGACTATCTTAAATCGATGATTGCATAGCTAAGGATAAGTTGTCGACGAACCAGCGGGTGAGCAATATCTTTCTTTGATATCTATTACATTTGCGCTCGAATGAATATTCAAATATTCGAATTCGAATAATTCTTTTCGAAATCGAATATACGTATTCGAATGTTCGAAAAAACGCGACTTTCGAATGGTTGTAAATCCGAGTGCTTGAAAAATCGCGATTTTCGAACGTATTCGAATTCAAATGCTCAAAAAATGCGAAATACGTACTCGATTTCCGATTATTCGAAAATCGTTGCTATTAGAGTATAATCGGTTATTTGAAATTTTTGGGAGAGCACAACTATAATATCTATGCAAATTTAGCTACCCACAATACCGCTCAAATTTCTTGAAATAAGGACTCTTTCCGACGGATTATTTACGTCACAATGCGTTGCTTTGCCATAACTTCCATCATTTTTACTCTTATGGATTCCAGCTAACAACATTCGAATCCCTCTTCACTGCGCATCCGGTGCTTTCAAGATGTGCTCAGTTCGACAACCTCTGACCTAATTATGAAGCGTTTTCATTTGGATTGATTGATTTGCGACCTCTCCAAAATTACCATTGGCCCCTATCTCGGCCACTCCACCATCCGATTTCAGCGAAATTCGGAATTCCCTATTTCTCTCAAACCATCTGAATTCAAATTCCTGTGCCCATTATGGTAACGCTTCGCGCTAACACCTCCACACGCCTTTTTTCGACAACAGAAGAGCATTCCGAAAAAATCAACTACGGTTATGGACTCCCTACACAGGATCCTACATCCCGTAAAAATTGCATACTAAAAGTTCACCGCCACTTTGGAGGCTCTCATTGTCAGGCGTATGTCCGAACGGGGAAAATAAATAATATTGCAAGAATCTCTATCCTTCATTCAGTAGAAAAACATGTTTCGCTGGAGTGCTGTAGGCTGGAGTACGTAAGTTACAGTAAGTAGGGTGGCTAAGTTATGGTCACCGTTTTTGCACCAACTTCATCTACAGAGGTTCTCTGGGATTCTGGTCACGAACGCGACCCTTATTTGACAATTTACAGTGAAATCAATATGTAGAGATGTGTGGGAAGCAAACTGATAAAGCGTGCATCGGTCTTGAAAATTGCAGAGATAGTGCATAGTCAAATATCTGGCCTAGCACCTGTGAAGCAGCCTCTCACCTTGCTGATCCACTAGCTCGCTTGCCGCAGCGCAATTCGCCGGATCCCATACATGCGCACGTGTGTGCTGACGGTGCAATCCTTTACACTCAAATTAGGAAAGTCAGATGTCTCGTGTGAATATAGTGGGAAAGCACTCTATATCCAATGTTACAAGAGTAAGATATTTAGGTTTCCATAATTTACTTATTTATTCTATTCTACGTTAACCATGCGCCAGAAAACACGCTATTAACGCAACGCAACAGCGCCTAAAATTGTAGTGTAGCTAGCTGAAAGAAGAACACAAAACATTTACCTTAATCCGTATGTAACTGGATTGATTAAGCATTAGGCATTGACACTTCAAATTGATCACTATAATGATAAATTGGATTTTGCTGAGCATTGTAACCTAATCAGTAAGAGTGCATCAGGCAAAAAGTACCAAATTTTCAAGGCATTAAGCACGAGAAACAAAGGTGGCTGAAAGCATATAAGACCTATGTCAGGCCAATAGTTGAAAGTGCGGCAGCAGTGTTTGCTCCGCATAGGAAGAAACACATTGTGCAAATTGAGAAGGTGCAAAAAAACCTCACTAAGAAACTTACTTCGTACAGGTAGTTTTTTTACATTCTAGAGCACCTAGAGCAGAAATTAGAAATAAGTATCTTCGTTTGAGTACACTGCAGTCTCGTCGCAGGCTCAGGGAAGTGTGTGTCGTGTTCAAAATGCTCGCTGGGATCATACGCATTGACACTTCAAACTCCTTTTCATTGCTTCCTTCAAAAACTATAGAGGCAGAGAAAATTTATGGAAAAACTAGGAACTCTTGAATGAACTACCTTACGTGCAGAACGTTGCCCTGCTATCTTACACTTAAGCATGACGTCCCACTTACCGTTAGCTTTTTTCGGTTTATTAAAAGTTTTGCTGAAAACTGACTTTTTGAACACTAGAATGTCGTGTTGAATTTTCGTTTAATCCTTCTTGAATACTAGAACGTTGTATTTTGAACGTATGTCTTAAACTGTGTAATAATCTATACCTTCCCATAGCTCTTTGGGTTCAAGGACTCAGCAAAAACGATACATGTTTTTCTACCATGTGAAGGGTGGAGATTCTCGCGATGCTATCCATTTTTCCATTCAGACAAACGCCTTAGACCCTTCCCTGGTCAATTATACTCAAAGAGAAGAAGACCTTAAGCTCGTTTTCCTTGAATTCCCCTGGAGCTTTTGACAAAGCAGCGCTAAACTTCCGTCAATGGCTCAGAAAGAGACTTCAAGATGTGTAACAGAAACATCACCTACCTTTTTTGTGTAATCGTCGAGATCCCTAATGTAAACGTAAAAATATTCAACACCCTGCAGCTTGTAGTGCTCGAAAAATTCGACAAACAGCATCCATTTAGTTTCTTCCCCATGAAGAGGTGCCACACATACCGACAGGAAATATTTCGTTCCTGAACAAACACTGGGCAACTCAAGGGTTCACTTGCTATATTGTGAAACATTGCTATCCCGAAATTTGTCAGTAGTGAAGATTTTCGACCTCCAACTTTAGAGCGAGATTTTTTTACCTTGGAATTGTGCATAATTGTGCACTGTTACAAAGCGCTTTTTTGGCGCTTTCTCACTGTGCTACTTGTTTTAGTATAGGTTATTTACGGCTGATCTTCTAGGCTATAAATGGGGTGTCAAAGCAGCAATTTCGGCAGATTTATTTTTATGAGTTCAATTCCGGTCGTGCTGCGGCGAAAACAACTCGGAACATTAACCAGGTTTGGGGCCAAGGAAGTGTGAACGAATCCACGGCGTATTTCAAAAATTTCGCCGAAATTAAGATAAAAATTTCGGTAAATTCGATCTTGAGGATGAGGCAGGTCGCGGTCATCTCTCTTGCATTGATGACAACGAGTTGAAGATTTTGGTGGAAGCAAACACACGTGTGACCGTTCGAGAACTTGAGAAAGAACTCTGCGTAAGAAAATCGAGTATTTGGGAAAATCTGCGGAAAATTGGAGAGACGAAGAAGTTAGACAAATGGATATCACACGGGTTGAACGATCGTTGAAAAAACTGTCGGCTCGAAATGTCGTCAGCGCTGCTTCTCCGCAACAAGAGCCATCCATTTCTCGACCGTATCGTAACTTGTGACGAGAAATAGATCCTCCGGCGACGATCGGCTCAGTGGTTGGACCGCGATGAAGCTCCGCAGCAGTTCCCGAACCGAAATTGAACCAAAGAAGATCATTATAACTATTTGGTGGTCTGCTTCTGGACTAATTCACCACAGTTTTCGAATTTGGGAAAAACAATGACGACAGATGAGTACGCCCAACAGATCGATGAAATGCACGAAAACGCACGCAATCGGGATACGTAGACTAGCATCCCGTTGTCAAAAATGTGTGTACTCGGATGGTTCTTATTTCGATTAATAGAGTTGTGCTTGGGCTGAGATGTAGCGTTTTAAAGTTTGAGGTCCAAAACCTGCAGTAATTTTCGTGCAACCTAGCAGTTGCCTTGCATTAAAATTATTCCCTATGGCTCACCGCTTAGTATCTCTTTCTACACTAAAATCAAAATTGGAATTTTTAAGACCTAGGGTATTTAAACTAACCTTCGACACTCCGATCAATCAGTGGAATGACATCTGTTGTAGTCTCATTCTCTACCTCGGTAAGACCGATATAATACGTATACTCTCGTCTACAACAATACACTGTAGAGTCAGGAAAAACAGCTGCTGCTTGAGCTGGACCGATTTCTTCTGTTTTGTTATTGAAATAGCGACAGTACATTGATTTCCTGAAAAGTGGGGATAAAGTTGAAAGAAGCTTTGTCAGCGCTTTGTGAAGAATTATTAGACGGGACCTCCGTATTCCCAATTTCTTTTAGGTAGTTTAGATCATAATTCGCGGCACAAGTTATTGGACCTTCAGGTCAGCTACAATCTACGAAAAGACATCCTGCTTTGGCATCCATCAACTTTGGTACAAGTAAAGTGAAAGAAAAAATTCGGATAAATACATGGAACTGAAGAATAAAGCTATCCCGAAGACAAATCGACTTGATCTACTGTGTTGTTTTAGGTTTAGTGTTGTAATTGACTTAAGAATTTAACCCCTTCACATTTATGTCTATTTGTGTGTATTTTTTGCTATTCATTTACTAAGCGCTTTACTACTGTCAGGTTTAAATTGACTGTAGCTCTTGTGTCTCGTTCCCATGCCTTCAAGTTATGTTTTCGCAAGATAGCTGCGGCTCGCGGCTATCTCAGTCGTAATCAGAATCCCGCTGCATAAAGGCCGGTGGAGGGGAGAGTGGATCACTTCGCTTTTTCGCATCTTCGCTTCTCGCTTTGCGGCCTTCTGCACAAGTGCCCTCTTTCTTCCCCACAAGTACTACAGCTTGTGAGTTCATTTCATTTGCTTTTTTTGTATATAAATTTATAAAAATATCTTGTGTTAAATACACACAAATACACAAATATACACATATATATAATATACACAAATACAAGTTCGTCATCAGTCCCGCGTGGCATCATACAAGTGGGGTAGGACTAGAGAGAATGTAGGAACTTTCAATTCATACGTAATTAGATATAGTTGGCACAATTGAGACTCTTTCGATATTCTTTATTGGCAAGCTTTCGCTGCTTAAAGCTAGCTTCCTCAGGCCTTTAATAACATTATATATAGTGATTACCATCATCAAAATATACAATAATAACGGTAAACACTAACCAAGCGGGCCTCGCTAACAGAGCCTCACCACAGCTATGCTCCTTTCAAATAAAGCTACTCTAAACAACGTTGCCGCTGACCTTCTTAATCACTACATGATAAGCCTCAGCGCATCGGTCTACTCATCCCTACCGTTGATCTCGGGGTTAGCAGCCTCTATATTGCAAAGGCTTCAAGCATATCCTTTCTAGCGGGGTTGTCAGTGAGCAGTGTAATACGTTAACTTTAACTGCAGGAGGATCCTCATGAGTGTGGTGAGGGTGCAGTGTCGCAAAAAGCTGTTCGTAGGGTAGGAATGTTTCGCAACGCTCACACATGCTGAAGAAGAGAGCAGGGAACTGGGCAAATTCTTGCACCCAAAATGAAGATCGGGTACAAGACATCAGTATCATTATTTGAAAGGTTTTGGCAACGCCCGTATACGAGTTGCATGCAAACTATGTAACTTAAAGTTTTTCAGTTAAGCTCGAAAACCTTATAGCACCACCTGAGCGAAACGACAACGGCTAATGCTAACACCACCTCAAATACGCAGCGCACTTGAAATCTTTCTGACATCGGCAGATAAGTTTAAACGCTTATTTGATAAACAGAGCGGCGATCTTGCCACTATAAACAAGCTCTTTACCAGCTAAGTATGAAAGTGAAATTGAAACCAATTTACCAAGTAGATATCCCCACCAGTTGTGGTACCTGGTCCTACACTAACAAGCTCATTATGAAGGTCGGCTTACACTTTATGGAATAGATATAAAGCATGCGTTGATCACTGGCTTGCAATTTATTTTCTGAAGGCTTCTTCATAAACTCACTGAGTGAACGAACCCGAACCATCCTGTAGTGTCCATGGTGACGATAACATGGTCCGAAAAGTCAAATGCGCCGAGTACCTTAATCCTGGTTGGCTCTGCAAGTCGATTTCCGATTCCACTTCGCATAGTTTCTAACAAAACAGCCGCATTTGGTATGCACGTGGGAACAACGCCATTTGACATGTTGGTTTTCACTGAAAGCTTGCAATTTTTAGAGCAACGATGATTACTAAATGCTTAAGCCTTCACTACTATCCACCATGCTTGCGCGAAGTATGTGCTCTTAGCACGATTGTTATATTAGGTTGTCCGGAAAGTTCTCAGCGTTTTGTGGTACGCTGAGAACTTTCTGGACAACCTAATATAACATGATATTTTTAATTCGTATATTATTAAGTAGAATGAATTCTACAACGACGTCGTCATTGACGTGAAGAGAGGGGTTCGTCAAGGGGATACCATATCCCCGAAGCTCTTCAGCGCCACCCTCGAAAACGTCATGCGCGAACTAGAATGGGATGACATGGGAGTGAAGGTCGACGGCCGGCAACTGCACCATCTTCGCTTCGCTGACGACATCGTGCTCATAACACCGAGCATCACTCAGGCGGAGCGAATGCTGGCCGACTTCGATCGTGTATGTGGAAGCGTTGGACTGCAGCTGAATCTTACGAAGACGATGTTCATGAAGAACGGATGGGTTTCTGATGCCCCATTCTCGCTCAACGGAACGAACATCTCCGAATGCTCCAGCTATGTGTATCTGGGTCGCGAAGTCAACATGGCCAACGACCTAGCACCAGAGCTGAGCAGGAGGAAACGAGCGGCTTGGGGAGCTTTCAAGAGCGTCGAAGAAGTCGTGAAGAAAACGAAGAACGTCCGACTCCGTGCCCACCTATTCGACTCCACTGTTCTTCCTGCCCTAACATACGCCTCAGAGACCTGGGCTATACGAAAGCAGGATGAACACGCGATCAGCGTCGCGCAGCGTGGAATCGAGAGGACGATGCTCGGAGTGACACGACTCACGCAAGTGAGAGAAGGCCTCCGGAGTTCCGAGCTTCGCCGACGTTCGAAGATCAGAGACGCTGTCGCATGGGCCAAGTCGTCGAAAATTAGGTGGGCCGGCCACGTAATGCGATTCGCAGACACCCGCTGGACGAGAGCCGTCACAGACTGGATTCCGCGGGATGTCAAAAGAACACCAGGACGCCCACCAACGCGTTGGTCGGACTTCTTCGTGAAAGCCCTGAACGACCGATATGACGCTCTTCGTGTCCCTCGAGCGAGGAGGATCCATTGGACCACTCTGGCACGCGACAGGGACGAATGGAGACGCTGCTGGCGCCCGCTCGAGCAAGTCGATGATCAACGGGACGACAGGTGATACAGGTGATATTATTAAGTAAAAATTCGACCTGCACTGCGGATTTATGCTGCTTTCTGCACATAAATTTCCGCTCTATCTGACTGAATAATTCATCTTTCAACGTTGCTTTATATTTCTGTTCCTGAAGGGCTTATTAAAGTGTGTCGAAGGGGCAATTCCGAACGATATTTTATTTTGACTTCAAACTGGGACAATCTGCATCCGACACAGTTCGACAAATCAATCAACTGTGGGGATCTAACAGTGTTAGAGAGAACACTGTGCGCCAGTGGTTCAGCAGATTTGGCCACAAGATTTCGGCCTCGAAGATGAACCCGTAGCGGTCGACCTAGAGCAATCCTGGACGACGAGTTGAAGGAATTGGTAAAAACTGAACCATCCCAAACAGTTTGCCGGATTGCGGAAGAGCTAGACGTCAGTAAAACTGCTGTTGCGTATGCTTTAAAACGACTAGGAGAAAAGGCTCGAAAAGTGGGTGCCCCACTAGTTGAGTGAGCGGCAAAAATTGCCATTTTTCGGAATTTGCTCTTCTCTGCTTTTACGCAACAAAACCGACCCATTTTTGAATCAAATCATCACTTTTGATGAAAAGTGGATTCTGTATGATAACAGGGAACGTTCCGGACAGTGGACACCGAAGAATCCCAAAACATTTTCCAAAGGCGAACCTCCACTAAAAAAAGGTAATGGTCACTGTGTGGTGGTGGTGTGGTCCATTACAGCTTTGTGGCACAGGGCCAAACGGTCACAGCAGAATCCTGCTATCAGGAAATCGTCGAAGTGCATCGAAAACTGCGACAACTTCAGCGAGCATTGGTCAACAGAGAGGCCCGATTCTTCTGCACGATAACGCCCGCCAACAGGTTTCACAAATCACTTTTGAAAATTAATTAGAATAAGGGTTTAAGTTCTGCCCCACCCGCCGCATACCAATGGACTGCTACCTTTTCAAACACTCTGAGAACTTCCCGCTGGTAAAAATTTCACCAATCAGGACCAAGTCGAACAAGTTTCGTGGATTTTGTCGAATCTTGACCACCTATTTTTTTGCTGATTGGATAAGTCGACCGTTGGCCCATTGGCAAAAGTGTGCTGATTCGAAAGGTGCTGATTTCGACTAAATCCGATGAGATTTGAGAAAGTTGCGGTACTTCAAAGTGATGCAGTCAAAACGCTGAGAACTTTCCGGACAACCTAATACTGCAATATGCTGGACTCTGCGAAGAGCACAAAGCGACATCTTTTGGACTTTCTGAAAGACTTCTGCAATCAACGATAAACCACGGTTTTAGGTAGCCTCGGTAATTTGTTAATTTTAAAAATTAACAGTTGGGAGGAAAGTGATAGTGATCTCCTACTGATAAAAATGCAACTTTCAGGTGGCGCAACTGTTTGCATTCGACGTCTTTAGAATGCAGCAAGAAGCGTAAAAAAACTATGTCAATACAAGTAGCTCCTCCTATTATATTTCTAAAAGGTAGCGATTCCTTTTCAAATGCAGAATAGCTGGAAATTCCCTTAACAGACATCCGTCCCCTTCCATTGACACAATTCCCTTTGAAGAGCTTCTGTTAAAATATATAATAGAATAAAAGAAACATACTAAAAATAAAAATTTCGTGGCATAAATAAATATAAAATAAAGGATAAAAGACGGCGTTACTCAATCCCTTTTAGGATACACCACGCATTCTACTTCTACGGGATGTCGTGGATACGATTCGAATGCGTATTTGGCCATGCAATAACTCGCGATGGCCAGCCGATGAACACGTCAGCGCTCTATCCTTCCCAGACAAGTCTGGTACCAATTCACCGACCCCGAGGGATGGAAGACTTGGTTGGCCTGGGCGGGAAATCCGAACCAGGAACCTGGTATCGGGTGCAAGCGACAGTCGCGCCTCCTCCGACTGCGCTACACACGCCCAATAACAATAATAAACAAGGTAAATGCTTTCATCGACAAGCTTTTCTTCGCTGATCCCTCACTGAAGCCTAAACACCCTGCAGTAAAAAGATAAGAACCCGCTTCTGAAAGGTTGTTTGAATCTTCACTTCACTTAACTTAAGCTATGTTGCTTCGAAGTGCGAAACGTACATGTATGTAAAGTGAGTAAGAGTTCATTTGATAAGGTTTGAATATATTCTCTTCAGAATGGTATGGTGCTACAAAAAAGCCAAAAACGTCGAAATATTGATCATGCTCAAGCGATCATGTAACAGTGAGCAGCAGATTCTGGAATCAATTGGAATGAGTTTGCCACGTACCTTTCGTTTCATTGAAGTGATATCGGATATTTAAAACGAACATAAAAAGAACAGACGCGATTACCAAGAAAATGCAATTTTTTCTAACAGCAAGTATTTTCTTCATCTCTTTTTATCTCTGAAGCAGGTATTGATCATTTACTTGCAAAACTACGTGAACTTTACAAGAAGATACTAAGACGTAGCAACCAAGAACACAAACCGCGGAAGCAATATTTTCCAGAGATTAGAAAAATGAAAGAAAGGCGTGCACTGAACTACGGATCCTAATTTCGCCGAAAGTAGTGAAAGATCCGAACCTCGATATTTCCATGTCGACGAATAGAACACATCTGTGAGATTTCATCAAAAGAGTCACAGGTTCACAAAGGACGAATGTCCTAGTTGACAGAAAATTGTAGACTGGTCTTTAATATTATTGTTGGACTTACTATTGATTTTTCTCTTATTTTCTAACCCTCCTGCTAACAACATGTTTTGTTTAGTTGTTTTATGGCACACTCTCTGTAGTGTACTAAAACAAATAAATAAGGAAATAGTAATAAAAAGGAAAAATAATAACCAATGGCAGGAATAAATAATGGCGATAAATTCAAAGTAATAGGTAAAAAAAATTATAATAATTAATTATAATAAATTATTTATACTATTTTATATGAGAAAATAAAAGTAGTATAAACAATTATTATCATTAATTGTTATTAATCATTTTTATACTTACTACCCAAAATTATTTGCCATTATTTATTTCTGTTGTTGGTTACTATTTTTCCTTTCTTTTACTTTTTCGTCATTATTTCGTTATTACTACTATTTATATTTTTGTTTATTATTGTTATTGGGCGCGTGGAGCGCAGTCGGAGGAGGCGCCGACTGTCGCCTGCACCCGATACCAGGTTCCTGGTTCGGATTTCCTGCCCAGGCCAACCAAGCTTTCCATCCTTCTTGAGTTGGTGAATTCGTAACCAGACTTGTCTGGCCACCGCAAGTCATTGTATGGCCGAATACGCATTCAAATCGCCTCCACGACATCCCGCAGAAGTAGAATGCGTAGCGCATCCCAAAATGGACTGAGTAACGCCGTCCTTTATCCTTTATCCCTATTATTATCGTTTTAAACACTATACAATTTATTTTATAGATTACTGTCTTAGTAACAGCTACTATAAATTCTCTGAGGGAGTACCACAGGGTAGTAATGCAAGTAGTCTTATGACTGATCTAGCTCTCACATGTTTCGAATATGTTAACTCTATTAGTATTAGTCATCCTAGTCTCTACCTGTTCATTCTGTTCCGTTACATGGCTGGCATTTTAGTTGTCCATAACAGCACTTCTTGTGATATTTATAACAAACTATTAGTATATTACGTTTAGTATTCATATAATATGTACATACATATCATCGACTCAGAAGAATTATTTTTTATACACGATATCGAGTGTCTTTTTCACGTTTCTGTACAACAATTTCATAAGTGAAGCTGGATAGTCAGTCATCCTGAAGGCTCCGAACCGCTCGACGTCAGGAAGGTAGTGCTTGTACCAGTCGCCGGAGATGATATCACGATAATGCCTAGAAAAAGAAAAGTGTGGCAAAGCAAAATCCAAGGAAATCCACATACCTTATGATGCCCTCATTTGTCGGCACTTCGTAGCCGGTGAAACCATTGAAGTATATCGCAACATGGTGGACCCACATCAGGAAAACCTGAGGATTTTATGGCTGTTAAAGAGAAAAGGCACAACGGCAGACAAAAAATCGGAACGACGCACCTTTTTGGGATCTATGATACACTTTGCTGTGTAACCGACAGGCAGAGGAACTGAAGAGTTATGAAAGACTAGGGTAGGCAGATGCTCCTTGAGAGTTTTCTCACCCTGAATGGTCTCAAGCAAGTAATGAGAGTTTTCGAAAAATGCCTTAAGGCTTGTTTAGTGTGTACATGACGCGAGACGCGAGTAGGCAGACGCGATAGGGATCTTTTACACTCCCGCCGTGGGTTGGAAAAAGGATTGTTATGACGG
This sequence comes from Heligmosomoides polygyrus bakeri, assembly GCA_947359475.1. NCBI lineage: Eukaryota > Metazoa > Nematoda > Chromadorea > Rhabditida > Heligmosomidae > Heligmosomoides > Heligmosomoides polygyrus. The sequence goes on from OX375865.1 coordinate 4,330,846, forward strand.
AAACACTTCAAGGTTGCCTCAGCACGATTTTTGACAACACAATTCGTGACGCATCTAGCAGAGGTCATCCGTGGCAACCTTTTGCATAGTTTTTCAAATGACTATCTTGTCTTCGAATTTCTACGCTAACTTACAATACCGGTATTTTTGGTCTTTTGGGTGGAAAAGCGCAAAAAAGCCTCTTCCGCAGCTTTTTGAGAACGCTCTTAAAATTGCGTAGTTTTAAAAACAAATTCAATATTTGGGATAAGCATCGTATGATCTATCCGTTAACTCCGCCATTGCCGATCCCAAGCCCGGATGTGAAAGGCGGAGGGTTGGGCGACGGGCCAGCAACCCGTCCCCGTAAAAACCCATTGTGCTACAGAAACGACAAACTATGTATACGGATACTGCTGAAAAGGAAAATCGAATCGAAGCTTTGTGACGGGAGACCTGATACTGGACTCGGTTTTCTTTCCAAAGAACATCACGCGTATTGGATATTGGACTCCGAATTAGTCCCGAAAAGTCAAAGTTCATGTACGTAGGAATTACGAGCCCAAGGGGCGACATCTACAAAGGATCGGATCGCTTGGAAGTAGTGAGCAGCTTCATCTACTTGGTAAGTATGATCTCCAATGATGGAAGTGCTGAAACCGACGTTTGTTGTAGGATCGCGAAGGCGACAGCAATATTCCGAAGGTTCAGAACACTGTGGACGTCGTCCTCTATTTCAAATAATGTAAAGCTGCGTTTGTATTCGTCAACAGTCGCCCCAACGGCAATGTACGCTAGCATGGAGGACGTCAACTAGCATCATCGGGTCAGTGCGTTCCATTGCAAATGTATGCGGCAAATTATGAGGACACATTACACGGACCACGTGACGAGCGAAGAAGTATTGCGGCGCTGTCGCTCAAGGTGCCTCGACGAGACCGTTACGCAACGTCGACTCCGCCTGGCTGGACACATCCTGCGCATGCCGGAGCACCGCCTGCCGAGATCCGCCATGCAATGGACTCCGCAAGGAAAACAAACCAGAGGACGCTTAAGAAACACGTGGCGTCGCACGCTCATGAATGACCTAAAAGTCATGAATATTTCTAGGCAGGAGTGCGAGGAAAGAGCCCAAGACAGGCAACGGTGGAGAGAACTCGTCGCCCTATGCGCTCAACAGCATGGGAGGAACTAAGTACTAACTAAGATCTATCCGATAATATGAAAAATGCCCTATACATTTATTTATTTATTTTATACACTCATATGTAGGTGTGCCACAATGCAAAATGTGTAACGATCCATAGAGAGAAAAACATCATCGTGATAGATATCAAGAAAGAAAAAAACAAGAAACGACCAATAAAGGATTAATAACTTAATTAATTAATTAAATTAATAAACCGAGACACAACCAAGTAATGATTCGAAGGTTTGGATGCTTTTGTGAATTATGCTGATCGTAAAACACTTCATAAAACTAACCTAAAATCAGAAAAGATTACTACTCATACTATTAATCCCATTACAATAAAAATGCAGCAAGGAGAACCGGTCTTTACTGCGGCTCCACTTACAAGGGAGGTCAATGAGCGTCCCGTGGCAATTTTGAAAGTGACCTATTGAGGGTTACAGGGAGTTGACTGAGAAGCACCGCAATGGTTTTCAAATTTCCTGCGGACATCTGGGTAGGTCAAAAATTGCAGAAATCTGTTGCACTTCAGTGAGGCCGATAAAGCAATACTGACGTCTGGAAGTGCCATGTCGTGGTTACAATCTAACCTGCAAAATGTTTGGGGCTGGAATGCTAGCGGAATTACGGCAATCCATTAATTTGCTTGTTAGCGGTACAGTAACGAAAGTGGAACATTGAGGTGCGCCGCCGACCATAAAGGATGCAGCGACTGGATGGCGGAGCAGATAAGATGGCGGGCTCTCAGGGAAAGGGCCAGGGGTTCGAATCCGAGGGTCGGGAGCCTGAATTGCTAGGCTTGATCGATCCATTTTTTTATGTTAAGTGTGCTTAGCTACGGCAGTGTACCACACTATAACCTAACACTATAACCTTATTTTAACCTGGGTGATACGATAGAAACACAAAAATGAATGCGCAAAGCAACAGCGTTCATAATACATTAGATTAGACATTGAGAAGAACAGGTGATTTTCGTTTGCGTACAAAATAGAAAGTATTCTTGTCTTGACCGTCTTCGTTAGGCATTGACAGTAGGTCTGTCAGCATTACTATACTTCACGACTAGAAGGATCGAGGAAAAATTGGATAAAAAAGATCTTTATTTTATTTTATTTATTCCTTTATTATTTTAAGTTTGGTTTTATTTATGATACTTTATTATTATCGCTGCCTACTTGGTAGTGAGCGATGCACCTCAATGTTCCAGTTTGGTTACTGTACCGCTCACACGCAACTTGAGAGATCGCCGTAATCCCGCTACCGTTCCAGCCCCAAACCTTTTACAGGTTAGACTGTAACCACGACATGGCAGTTCCAGACGTCGATTCTGCTTTATGGGCCCGCACTGAAGTGAAAGAGTTTTTTGCAATTTTTGTCCTACCCAGGTGTCCGCAGAAAATTTGAAAACCACTGCGGTGCTTCTCATACAATCTCCTACAACCCTAAATAGGTCACTTTCAAAATTTCCACGGGACGCTCACTGACCTCCCTTGTTAGATAGCTTAAAAGGCTGCTCAGAAGGCAAAAAAACTTATTGCACGACAAAAATTGGCTGTGCAGAAGGTAGTAAAAAAGTAAAAAAGTCTTGATTGGGGAAAGGCTGTATGTTGATATTTACGACATACGGTTGATTGCTTCTTCATGTTTGCTACGACTTAATAGGCACGCAACTGGAATAGCCACTCCGGGCAGGATCTGTCTCTCAAAAACCTCTCTAAACTACTACGCACCCCAGGCGAGCCTACTAGGGAGACATTCAGTGAAGATAGGTGTGTATCACCTGTATCACCTGTCGTCCCGTTGATCAACGACTTGATCGAGCGGGCGCCAGCAGCGTCTCCATTCGTCCCTGTCGCGTGCCAGAGTGGTCCAATGGATCCTCCTCGCTCGAGGGACACGAAGAGCGTCATATCGGTCGTTAGGGCTTTCACGAAGAAGTCCGACTAACGCGTTGGTGGGCGTCCTGGTGTTCTTTTGACATCCCGCGGAATCCAGTCTGTGACGGCTCTCGTCCAGCGGGTGTCTGCGAATCGCATTACGTAGCCGGCCCATATAATTTTCGACGACTTGGCCCATGCGACAGCGTCTCTGATCTTCGAACGTCGGCGAAGCTCGGAACTCCGGAGGCCTTCTCTCACTTGCGTGAGTCGTGTCACTCCGAGCATCGTCCTCTCGATTCCACGCTGCGCGACGCTGATCGCGTGTTCATCCTGCTTTCGTATAGCCCAGGTCTCTGAGGCGTATGTTAGGGCAGGAACAACAGTGGAGTTGAATAGGTGGACACGGAGTCGGACGTTCTTCGTTTTCTTCACGACTTCTTCGACGCTCTTGAAAGCTCCCCAAGCCGCTCGTTTCTTCTTGTTCAGCTCTGGTGCTAGGTTGTTAGCCATGTTGACTTCGCGGCCCAGATACACATAGCTGGAGCATTCGGAGATGTTCGTTCCGCTGAGCGAGAATGGGGCATCAGAAACTTGTCCGTTCCTCATGAACATCGTCTTCGTAAGATTCAGCTGCAGTCCAACGCTTCCACATACACGATCGAAGTCGGCCAGCATTCGTTCCGCCTGACTGATGCTCGGTGTTATGAGCACGATGTCGTCAGCGAAGCGAAGATGGTGCAGTTGCCGGCCGTCGACCTTCACTCCCATGTCTTCCCATTCTAGTTCGCGCATGACGTTTTTGAGGGTGGCGCTGAAGAGCTTCGGGGATATGGTATCCCCTTGCCGAACTCCTCTCCTTACGTCGATGACGACGTCGTTGTAGAATGGAGAGATCTTGGTCGTGAATCCACTGTACAGCTCTCGAAGGACTCTGATGTACTGAGTAGGAACGCCCTGAGTGAGCAGGGCGTCGAGGACCGACGCCCTGCTCACTCAGGGCGTTCCTACTCACCGACGAGATGGCGTGTCGGATCTCGGAAGGGAGAATAGAGGGGATAACGTATCCATCCTGCGGAAGATGGCGTAGGGGCAGGTGGACGTGGCTATCGAAGAGATCGGAGTAGAAGTCGTGGATGACTTTAGGTGTGTAAAGAATAAAATTAGCTAAGAGTATTGAAACAACAGACATTTATTTTATATTTGGGTATAGTTTTCAGAATGAAAAATGGTTGTCTTTAAGTTTAAGAGAGTCGCAGTAATGCCTGGAGCATCCGAGCTTTCCGAAGTGGTATGGTTTCACGCCTGATGCTCATCGAGCTCATTGATTCGATGAGCTATATCCAGAATATGACCCTTGGGTGTAATTATCTCCTTCGAGAGAACTGCTCCACTGCGCAGAACAAAATATGTATAGCTCAATGAATCAACATTTTTAAATATTTACTGGACGTTCTTCATTTCGTCAGATAGACAATTCCATGCTGACCCAAATATTGAATTTATTTTTTTGAAACTACGCGATTTCAAGAGCGCTATCAAAAAGCTGCGGAAGAGGTTATTTTTTGCGCTTTTGCACTGCTACACTGTCTAATCTTTTTTAGCGTGACGTTTGTTCTGGAAATTGGAGTCTACTGTTTTATTTGGTACTTCTTTTGCTTTTTGTTGTGTTGCTTTTTAACAAAACGTGATGTAGTCATCGTCACGTCCTAAATGAAGATAAAGATAGACAATTTTATGCTGACACCAAATATTGAATTTATTTTTAAAACTAAGCAATTCCAAGAGCGCTATCAAAAAACTGCGGAAGGGGCCTTTTTTGCGCTTTTTTCATCCCAAAGACCAAAAGATACGCTCGCTGTTGAATATCAAAGACTACGACGATAAGTACACGAACAGCAACCTCGTAGACTGTAGGATCCGTGCCGTTCTTCAACACATATTGCGTAATAAAGCGGAGCATTCCAACTTTCGGCTTTTCGGTCATTATTTTCCTAAAACTGCATATTTATAACAATTTTATTGTTGGTGGAAGCGATGCACGTCTAATCGGGGACGACAGCACGTTCACTTTGTCACTTCTTATCCTTATAAGTCTCTGACAGACGTGCGCTTCAACTGCGCTTCAACTATAGCGGTACGTTGAGTTGTTTGGATTTGTCCCAAGTTGTGTTTCACTTTTTTGACGAGAGTTCATGTTCCGTGTTTTCCCCTTCAAGACAGAAAGATGCTCTGATAGGAAGATTCAAAACAATTTCACCAGGCAGCTTCTATTGCGAAATAGTGGATTTCTGCATGGCAAAATCCCTGAAGCTAGCATCAGGAATGCTAATCTGGGAAATCCATCACTCAAGTCGAGGAGACCCTACTTTGATGTAGTCATTGTCCATACACTAATCAACCACCTTATCCTAGTTTCTTGCACAAAATTCTACAATCTGCGACCATAAGTCACTAGGGATGGGATCGATAAGTTGTTTTTTAGATCGCCTAAAACCACCCTAAGAGCCACTTTCTTTACAGTTGGGGCTGGGTTGAGGTACCTCAACTGGAGTAGGACGAGAACTGTGCCGACTTCTTTTCATCCCTTCAAACATATTGCAAAAACGACCATACTCAGTACAAAGTAGGAAACCCTGTGATGAACTTTTCACGTTTCCTGTTATTCAAAAAGCACCGCTTAATTATCCTATTATCCTCCATGTTTCCAGCCTTTCTATTATCCTGCAGTCGTTTCTGTTGTAATGATGATGTTCATGTTTCTGTATAACGTCTATCTTAAATGGCGTAATAAATGAATGAATGAATTAACACATTCGCGACGGTGTTCACTCGTTTGACTGGACGGAGGAGAGAGCGCGACGGACGGTGTCTCCACCCATTTGAGTGGACAGAGGAGTTTTTGGGAATAACTTTCTTTAATGATGTTCTTGTTCACTTTTCTTCTCAAATCAGCAAATTATAGTGACAAACCGATATGTTGGGTTTGCGTAAGCAGAAAAATGATTGATTTTCCCGTAACTAGCAAGACAGGAACTTTTCCCATTACTGAAAGCGCACATACCTCTAGACGAGAAGTAGTGCACAAACTTCAGATGAAACATAAATTGAACACTTGAATGAAACAACCTAGACTCTGACTGATTATGACAATGAACAAGCATTCAAAATGAACACTTTCTATCGTTGGATAGCACCTCAAAGAAACATATTTTTCACAACTGGAGCAGCGCGTATGGGCTCTTCTTTCTTCTTGGCAGTATCTCATCCCAGACTACTGGGAAGAGATATTGCCAAGAAGAGTTTTTATAGGAACCTGTGCAGTTTTCTGGACTTTTCTTAAATCGGCAGTAACGTTTCCTAAGACTCTGTTTTTGTTGTTGTTTTTTTCGTTCAGTCCACACAAATGAGGGGACACACATGCGCGCCAAAAAAGCAGTCGGCAGTCGCCCGCAATGGGCGCGAAAACGCTCTCGTCGTGAATGTGTTGTTGAATACCGTTGTGTTTTTTTTTCGCCATTCCCCCTAAAATAGGAATACTGTTTTGGACACCAAGCACTTAGAAGTGCTAGTGTACATAAGATATGCATTGTTGTACGTTATGTTGCATGTTTTTTAACCTAGTATGATTCTTCATGAGAATCTCCCCCCCCCCCCCGATTAGACTTGCACCATTGGAGGCTAACGTACTTAACATATGCAACGAGAGTAGTATTGCTCGTTGTTGGCAAAATCCTTTCATCCATATCCGCATATATCGTGTAGGCGGAGTGGTGCCGACTTCTGTGGATGCAGTCCTGAAGACAATAATCTAGCACTGCTTCGAACTCTTAATCTCGCAACCAAACTCGAGTGTCTAGCATTTAACCTTTCAATTTTCTGCAAAAATCAGCTTTCACGAAACAGAAGAGCATTCAGCCGCCTTTTTACAGATCTTCTCTAGATGACGTTTTAATTTCTGGGCGTTAAGGAGAAGCGCATAAAATAGACTGCAGCACAACGCGTTCTTTACCTGAGTTCCCACAAGATGCCACTCAATGCTAGGTCTGTCTTGTTCCTTTCTGAAGTACACCACCTCAGCCTCACCGTTCTTCACGTAGTGTTTAATGAGCTGGAAGAAATTGAAACTGATTTATTACAAGCTTATAATGAAGTAGGGAAGTGGCAACGAAAAAGAAAGTTTCTCAATAAATTTATCAACTAATTGTCTTTGCTACAACAGAATATAGAAGAGAGCGTGGAATCATCTAGAGTATCAAGGCGAGGCGCTTTGGGAACAAGAAACTTATGATGACTATGATAAAGTTTTTTGGTTACTGCTAGCGTTAAATGTTATCTTAGCAAAGACGGATAAGATTTTAGAATAAATCTGATCTGCTTCTTCTGTTCTACCAGCGTACGACCTGCTTCTGCATGCTCCTAATTATTATATCGCGCAGCGCTGTTACGGATTTCCTGCAGGGCAAAATATTTAGGTTTGTCATATGGAATAATACTGTCAAACCTGATTCGTATAATCGTCCACGTCCTTCACGTAAATGTAGAAGTGTTGAACACCTTGCAGCTTGTAGTGCTCGATGTACTCAGTAAAGAGAATAAACTTTGAGTTCATACCATACATTGGTTTCACACAGAGAGATAATGTGTATTTTGGCTCTAAAAAAACCGGGTTGCTACCAAATAAACATTATTCAAAACAGTGATTTTTATTGAAACTGCAATTTTAATTACCCAAGTTTGAGATATTCGGTTGTCGCGCCGAAGTTCTCGCACGCAAGGTCGAGGATCCGTTAAAGCTAGCCGATAAGAGCTTTTCAGAACATCACGCTGCTCCGCAATGGAGCTGTGAGCAAACTTAAATGCCAAAGGTATTGCCTCCAGTTTTTGGCACCAAAAACTGGAGGCAATATCTTTGGCATTAAGGTTCTCTGCACTGCTCCTTTCCTATTCGAACGTTTTCTAGGTTGGCATTAGTCGCGGTTCAGTTGCTTCTCGGGATGTAAAAACTTGCTGTCGATTCTCCTGTCCGTGATGCTAACGGTCTCATTAATCTCCTCTTTTTCAGTGTTGGTGAGGCTCATGTAGTAGGCACCATGACGTGCACAGCAGTACACAGTGAATTCCGGAAACACCTCCGACTTCACTGCCGGCTCCATTTCCTTCTTATTCACATCGAGATATCGGCAAAAAATCTCTTTTCTGAAATTGTCATCTCATTATCATTATTAGCTTGCTATTCTGCCTGCAAATGTTATCACTATAACAAATGTTGTATTGCAAATGTTAACACTATAACAGATCAGGGTTTATTGTAAATGCAGAATTTAAGGTTGAAACAATCCTGATTTTGGTGAATATAACTTTGTTTAAGTGGTTCAGTAGTTTTATTGCTAGGTTTCTGTTTGAAATGCCCTGCCAATTGCAGTTCACTTTTGTTTGTAACAACGACTGAGGTTGATTGCATAATTGTAAAGAGTGGTAGTTCTGCCCCATTTTACGTTTTATTTTTTCCAGCATATCGAATATGGTTTTATCCGTTCTTTATCTCAATATAAAGATTGCAATCTTATATTGCTACATTGAACACCAAAGAACCTTTCCTATAATACGATAAAGCAAATAAGGCTTACAAATTGTTATGGTCCAACACTGAAGAGGTGCATTGCCTCTATATTTCACAAGTATGTCGCCAATCGCGAGCTTCTCTCCCTTCAAAATCCCCTCGGGTGCCCCCACACTCAGCATCTCCTCTCTCAGGTGCGTGCTGCCCGGCCTGTCGCCCAAAATAGGCTCCGCCCAATATCTACTGCCGCTATAAAAAGCACACAATTCGGCACCTTTCTTTCGGCACACTGCACCATTCTATCCGCACTATAGCTCTGCACCGACTCGTGTATTACCGTCCTTGTGTTGACTGAGCGCCGGGGAGCGCGGTGCTCCGCCTACTTGTCCGGCCCGTACTTATGCCTGTCCGAGGACGGGCACCGCCCGCTGACGCGGACGCGTTCCGCCCCTCTCGCAACGTTTGATGGATAAGGATATCGGAAGCCAAGGCCAAGCCTCATGTAAGTAAGTAATTCTCATAGCAGCTCCCTGTTCCATTGTATGCTTAGGACGTGTGGGGCCGTGAGCAATTTCCGCCCACTTGGGCGAGCGGGGCACCCACTCTGCGACCCCAAAGAAGTCTGCGAGGGCCAAGTTCCTTGGGATTGCCTATGTTGTTTAGGGAACGGTGTGGAGTCTTAGCAGTGCACGGCTGCATGGGGAAGTCGGATAGCATTCAGTAAGGTGTGGCATTCGCATTATCTGCACTGGGACTACCGACTTGCAACAACTGCTTTACGCCGCCTTATGAAAAACTAATATATTTACTTGTTGGAGAAATGTAAGCTAAACAATTTAGAGAACTTCAAAAAATTAAAGACATCTCACCCGAAGAGGCCATCCGCCTCAGTAGTGACAGCTATGTAGTCACGGAAGGCATAAGCTCCCACCAAAGACATCCTTAGTACAGGCTGCGAACGCTTTCCTGTACCCGCATTAATGTGCTTCTGCATGAGATCATAAAACGGTAAGCATGTATTGATGCTATTGGAGTGGGAGACGGATACGTTCTCTGTAACAGTCTTATTAACGATGAACATCCACATACCTCACTAGTCGCAGCACAACTCCTCTCCTCGACTAGCAAACAAGTAACTAACCCTGATACCGTTTGCTCAGGGTTCTATAATTTACAATAATGAAACCTTTGCCACAGTCTTCATCTGCGTGTGTAAGTCTAGGTCTGATCCGTGTTGGTACCGAAGGAGTTAGCCCGCCCCACTGTTCCATACGTCCATCTCCGTCAGTTGAAATTTGCATTTTGGACATTCAAAACGTTATAGCACCTCCGTCTTTACAAAGGATCCATTGGGAAGATGTTATAACAGAATAGTTCGTCTGGTGGAGATAGATAGCTAAACGAACCGCTTTGGAGAAGAAAAAATTTTATGTTGTTTATTTTCATAATTGTTTGATTTTCACTCTTACTTTGTTTTACTAACATAATTAATGACCATTCTGCGAGCTACAGGCAATATAAAAAAGAATTAACCGAGTGTCTACTTGTTAATGCGTGATCCTGTCTAGTTCCGTTATTAGTGTTGCCAGCATTGATCGCCTGGTGCCTGTTGTGTGTTGTGTCTCGTAGACTGTAGGGCCCGTGATCGTGCAAATCTCCTGCCGTAACCAGTCGGCTATATAAGCTGAGTCCCCCGGTAGCGAGACATTCATACGACATCTGTTCTGGCGGCGAATGGCAGAAAATATATGTTCCCTCAAACGAACGTGTTTTCCTGCCATCCCAGCGGGTCGACGACGTTGATTTACTAACGCGAATATGACGATTGCTAGATACACTGTCAAATAAGGGAGCAAAATCGATTGGGTCATATCTTGCAGGATTAGCAACAAGTGACCCTTGCTGGTCTACCAATCTTCTATTGGTCGACAGCTATAATTATCAAGAAGAAGCTCCAGCAAATAGTCAGTCCAGATTTGTGCTAAATCTGTCAACAACAACACCAGCAATAACAACAACAACAACGCACCATTGGAGATGCCATAGTTGTAATCCTCATTCGAATTCCGCTCGCATTTGACATTTAGTTTGATTTTTGCGCGTGAAACAATATCGACGTTGTAGAGCAATAGAGTGAACGCTCCTACCAAAGCAACGCCAAAGAGCACGGGTATATTCCACCGCATACCCTGAAACAAAGTAGAGTAACAAAGCATACGCATAAGCAAGAGTGCACTTTGTAGAATATGCGACAGTGACGTGATGTAGAGATAGCGTGGTTTCTTTTAAAGAATACGGCCGTCATGCTATTACTTGAAATTTTAGACACAAGCCATCAAGGGGAAGCTCAGATGCGCCACGTCACGGAGTACCTATCCTTGCCTAGCTCTGTGCTCTTCTCCGCATCGGAACAACTGGAGGTTGGGGCAAACGCTGTCCCTGCACAAGCCAAGTATGTAACCATGACTAACTGTCACTCGTCATGCCTATGAACGAATCGGAGATCCTGAGCGAGAATACAGAATAGTAGGCTATGGAAATCTAAGTACACATAGCTTCCTTATAGGACTCAATATACTGGATTATCAACTTTTTAGATGGTCGCGTTTCTGTGGAGGTGCCTCCTATCGGTCGGCGGCCACTTTTTAGAAGGGTCTTCTAGCTGTAAAGGCAGCTCTTTTGGTATCGAGACTAAAGCACTGACTTGCGCATTAGCTAGTTACCGCAGGTGATTTTGTAAATTAAACACGCATTCAAATTGTCTCGCATAAAGATAGAAAGCGTGGAGCATCCTAGAGAGAGTTAACCAACGCCGACCTTTATCCTTCATTCTTATCATCTTGAATCTTCATCATCACAATACAAGCGTGCTAGAATACCTTTGCTCCCTCGTTCGTGTTTCTGCGACTAGAAGTTCATCCTGGATTTCTCGAACTTATCAAAAACTGGTTTTGACATTCTTCCACAATTTAATAAAAACCAACTCCTGTTATTTTCCACTTCTCTCCAACCAGACCTTATGCCAGGTGTTCCACTTTTCTAAACTTAACTAGACTGAATAAGACCAGTTTACGATTTTCACCAATCCAGAACATTTTTGTACATGCAGAAGCAGATAAGGCCGATTTAATAGCTTGTGAGTTTTTTTAAACCTTATAGCACTTTCAGTCTGAGTAATGACGGCTCGAGGGATGTACTTTCTCCATCTATGTTCGGTGGTATTAGGTTCTCTAAAGAGGACATAAGAAGTCATTTCTAGTTTTTCCTCATCGTTCTCTATCACTCCTGACTTCATTCCTACCTCCTTTGTAAAGAAGATTCTTCAACTTATTGCATTTCCACTGGAATACATATTCAATCTTTCTTTGTTAGTGGCGAGGTTCTTACCAGATGGAGGTATTCCTTTGTTTCTGCTATTCCCAAGAAGCCTTTTAATTCTTCTGGCAGTTATGAGTATTAATTCCATTTTCTTTACGGTTCTTGAAAAACTTTTAAAGAAACATAATGTTCAGCTTCTTGAAAGTCATAACATAATTAGCCAGCACGGGTTTTGGAGGGAGGGTCTACCGAGACAGCGTTGCTTTATTCACTAAACGACTGGACAGCGGCTATCGAAGTCAACAAAAATGCTCATGCTGTGTTCTTCGACTTTGCTAAAGCCTTTGGTAAAGTTCCTCAGTGAAGGCTAATCGGCAAACTGAAGTCGGTTGGTCTTGACTGTTGGGTTATTCGTTGGATACGAAATTTCCTAGCTGATGGAACATATCAAGTGCGAGTGGGTGATTGTTTCTTTAAACATGAGACCTACCCTAGTGTTAGCAGCGTTTCTCAAGGAGGATAGCTCTTACCATTGTTGTTTTCACTCTATTCTTCTGATCTTCCTGCTATGCTTTGCTCATCAGGCGTCACTTGTCAAATGTACGTCGACGACTTAAAGATTTACATAACCATTGAGAATTAGCAGAATAGTTACTATAGGTAACGAATTTGGTAGCATACTAGGTTGACGGCTTCAAACTGGACTAGTAGGCAAAGTCCGTGATTTAGGTTTTTTCTTTGATAATAGGCTTTGATTTGATCGTCATATCACAAGCATTTTCACCAAAGCTTTTTCATGTACACACAATCTCGTTAAGGCTCTCAAAACAACTTACTCATCCGTTTTGATCAAGCCGTACAAAACTTATGACCGTTCTAAACCTGGGTGTGGTACTAATGTTTTTAACCCACATATGAAAAGGGATATAAGGCTCCTTGAGTGGGTACAAATTAATTTTACTAGAAAATTAGTGGCACGTTGTTCTGCTGTTGACTACCGCTGTAGGCCTTGTGGCTTAGTTAGGCGCAGATTGCTTGGTTTGCCTAGCCTAGAGAGCAGAAGACAGAGGAACGATTAAGTAATAGCGTTCAAGATTATCAATGGAAAACCGAATACCAACTCTGCTCTTGTCTTGCTAAATCAGATGTTAGATTAAAGTTCTTCTGCCGGATAGTTATTCCTCTGCCATCTACTTTATCGTCAAAGGCGGGCTATTCCTTTAATTAAAAGCTTTCTAAAACTGGTTTTACGGACTTTGGATACGGAATCTATTTTCTTCTAGACTAGTTGTGTTTCTGTTGGCTTCCTGTTCCATGTTCCTCCCTGTTGTTTGAGCTTGCCTCCCCCCTCGGGATCCTCCTTACTACTCTAACTCAACTAAGTAGCCCTCCCATGCTCACACACGACGTCGGCGAGCGAACGCCCATTGCGTGACATCGGTGTCACATCTTCTAAATCCGGTCTCTCTTACTGGTAATGATACCCTTGCTGACCGTCCTTACTGCTTCCCTCCCCCCTTTATTGGTAACTCCCTACTGGTCCATCTTTATTGCCTAGACCCTTCTTGGTGCCACCTCCTGGCCTACTTCATTGTTCCCCCTATCGCCCCACCTCCCATCACGATACCTCCTTCAGGTCTCTCCCTCCTGGTCGCTGTCGGTTCTCCACCTCGAAGTCCCCTTCTTCTTTTACCCCTTTAGTAGTCTTCTCATGCTAATGGTACGAAGTCGGCGTCGGCTTCAAAATCTGGACGCTCAGAAACGCGCGTAGGTGCTGTTGTGCTAAGCAGTAAAGGGCTGCGCTTTCCCTGCTACATCAAAGTCTTACGTTCAATAGCAAATCTTGCCCGCGCTGTAGATGATGAGGCGTATCTCGCTTAGGTTAGATCACTCGACGGACAAACCTTTATATATAGGTGGTGGTACCGTTTTTACTTCAAATAGGACGCTTCTCAAATCAGATTAGACACCTTTCACGTCAGAATGGACAATATTCCAAACAAATTTTATGCTCCTGAATGTGAGCGTCTTCTAAACAAAAACTAGTCTTCTACAGGGCAAGCTAGACACTCCATGATGGTTAGAATAACTTTTTTAAAGAAAATTTTGTTATTACTTTCTTTGAAATTTTAAATCATTTAACCAATGCATGGACAAATTGTTTGAAAATTTATAAAATCCCTAATTCTATTCTATTCTATTCTATTCTATTCTATTCTATTCTATTCTATGTTATTCTATCAAATTAAATATTTATTATTATTTTTCCTTTCTATTTCTATTTTTCCGGGGAAAAAATGGCTTGAAGCTTGTTCTGAAGAGCAGGAAAGCGGCCATTTTTTAGCGTTGAAAGAAGAGATTTAGCCCAGCAAGAGATTGAGCCATCTTTCAAGACGTCGCGATTTAATTTGATTCGTGGTGTAAATGCTTATGCTTACGTCTTACACCAAAATGGGCATATTCATGTTCTCTACAATTGTATTTGTTGCATCGTTTGCAGGAGCGAAACTCTATGTTTGTAACATTTCATACGTAAAGTACCTCTACAATATGCCTTCGCAACTGTCGTTTAGCAATTGTATTATATCGAAGTGTTGATTACTGTAATCACAACCTTGAGGTTTCTCCATGCGGCTATTGATATATCGCCATATCGAATGGATGAAAATTTACACCTTATGTATTGTGTGGATCTCTTATCACAAGCCAAGAACTGTGGTTACATCGTCATTATCTATACTGTTAAATGTATTTTGCACAATGAATGAATGAATGAAAAAAAGTTATCAACAGTTAATACTGTCGAGGAAACTTGAAAGATGGTGACTGACGCCGGAGACGATTCGTCAAGCTGCACAATCTGAACACGGCGTCACAAAGAAGGACGAAGCAAGGTCGACGAACAGGCACGGCTGTAGACATACGACGTGAGGGCAAAAGTTTGAGAGAAGAAGTCGCTTTATCACGTGTTTCTTTCGATAAGGATAACCAATAGTTGTCAAAACTACCAAAGAGCGGAAAAAGTGGCAAAGAAGGCCGTGACTGCGACCATTGCAATTTTTACAACGATGTCAGCGAAAAGCTCGAATTGCGCGATGGTGGACGATATTTTTATCAACATTCTAACAACCGCCGGCGCAATGGGGTCCGGAGGGTCACCACAGCATGGCGCGGTGGGCCGGCGTGGCGAGTAGCCACATACAGCGAGTGTAGATGCAGTCTTATCTCTTCGTTCCGATTATATTAGGTTGTAACGAAATAAATGGCACTGAACCACTGTAAATTTAAACAGTTAATATCTCGGCTTGTAGGCAAGTTTATTAATCGAAATAAAAACCTTCTGATTCTACACATCTTTGCCAACGTGACACAAGCTTTTTTATCCCAGTAGCATAAAAATCAGAAGTTCTGGAATTGACGAGATCTTCGAAGGCACTTTCGGCATCCTGTTGGTATTTGAGTATTTTCCCTACCAAGAAGTCGCCAAGATGCTTGAAGAAATGGTAGTCTGTTGGGGAGAGGTCGGGAGAAAACGGAGGATGTGGTAGAGTTTCAATGCTCAGCTCATTCAATTTCTGCAACGTCATTCGTGCTACATGGGGGCGAGCATTGTCGTGCAGAACGAGAACTCGCCTTCGGTTTACCAAGGCCGGCCGGATATCCTTCAACTTTTTCATCATTTCTTCAATTTCAATGCAGTACTTCTCTGTCGTGATGGATTCACCGGGAGGGAGGAAGCTGTGGTGAATAATTCCCAGCGAACACCTCCATACTGTCACCATTACTTTCTTTTGGTGCAATTCCGGCTTCGCAAAAACCTTGGGGCTCTCATCGCTGTCCACCCACTGTGCCGATCGTCGCTTATTGTCGTACTTTATCCATTTCTCGTCACAGGTTACGATGCGATCAAGGAATGGGTCCGTTTCGTTCCGTAGAAGCAGTGCGGACGAGATCTCATATCGTCGGTTTCTTTGCTCCTCAGACAGCTCGTGAGGCACCCATCTTTCCAGCTTTTTGGTCTTTCCAATTTCCTTCAGATGCCGGGCAGCTGTGTTGTGACTGACGCCAAGAACCTTCGCTATCTCCCTGGTACCTTTGTGTGGATCCTCCTCTACCACATCTCTCAGCTTGTCCTCATCAACATCTCTATGCCTCCCACGACCCTCATGTTCTTCCAAGCTCTCATCTCCATTCCGGAACTTCTGATACCAACGATACGCCGTCCCAATTGTGGAACATCCTTGACCGAATGCGGCGTTGATCTTCTCGTCCGCCTCCTTAGCTGTAGTGCCCAGCTTGAATTCATGCAATAAATGCCTCGGATTACCCTTTTGTCCATCTGCATAAAAGTCAATAAAACTCTAAAGTTTTCCCACTTTTACATAGAAAATTTGGTACACACCGGCAGAGCAAAGTTTGCGCTTCTAAATGATATGTCACATGTTACCGTTTGTTCTTGATC
The DNA here is from genome assembly GCA_947359475.1 of Heligmosomoides polygyrus bakeri. Lineage (NCBI taxonomy): Eukaryota > Metazoa > Nematoda > Chromadorea > Rhabditida > Heligmosomidae > Heligmosomoides > Heligmosomoides polygyrus. The sequence goes on from OX375865.1 coordinate 4,347,240, forward strand.
AAACGCATGAAGACGAGCCAAAAAATGGCGCAGCCAGTGCCATTTAATTCGTTACAACCTAATAGATCCGCGTCTTATGTGTTTCCTAATTGGACAAGGGAGGGAACTCCAGGATGTAGGCAATTTTAACACGGATGCGTCACTTCAGCCACACCCTGGAGTCCCTTCTACTGCCTAAATCTCTTCTCTCCTCCGCGTCACCGGAGGAGAGCACAGAACAGAGCAACAGTATTATTTGTTTGTTCCCTTTACTATCAGTGTGCCTTGTCTCGTTTTTTTTCGTGTTGGTGACACTTTTTATGGTGTGACCCCCCCCCCCCCCGGACCCTATTTGCACCCAACCGCCATAGTCAAACCTAGGATATAGAGTTCTTTAGCATCCACGATGAGAACAGCCATCTTCTAGTGAACCGCAGGGAAGCGTTGAATCGATGGCGCAAATATTTCGAAAGAATCTCGACAAGAGAATTTCCTATCCCGACCATCCCTTCTGCGGGCAAAGCTATTGGTCCAGATGACCAGCCAGCTGGTTTATGAAACTGGTAGTTCACGAAGTACGACCGATACTTTGTGAAGTACTGGTGCGTTGCTGAGAGGTTAGCCAAGTTTTTCAACCAAGTTGTAGCGCAGAAGAAGGGATGACGAGGGACAAACATTAAAGAAGAAGAAGGAGATGAAGTACCCAGCAAATTTTCTCCTGCCTGTAGCTAAGAATAGGTGAAGATATGTAGCTGCAAAAAAGGAGTTTAGTAAATTGCGATCCACTCGTAGAGGCTATTTCATATTCTGACTTTTAAAGTTTGAGACCTTACGAAGCAGGTTTCATAAGAACGAGAAAAAATATCGCAAGTGTATCTGAATTAGAAGGAAAATTTGAAAAATATGAATGTATTTAGGAGATATCTTAACCAAAGGCTTAAGAAGATGTAATTTTAATTCCAAGTTGTTGGGTATCTCCATTCTTTCACTTATGTCTCACTACTTACGATTAGGTTTTATATTGGCACTTTTGCTCTTATATTTTTGTGTATCTTTATCCAGTTTGTCTGTTTCGATCGTTCATTTCTATTTCGGTTTTCACACTTGTTGTTTTGAGAACGCGACTTTGCTCGAGTCCCGAAATAAAAATGAATAAATAAAAATACCTACATTTGTGTAGCATCTACAGCATTGTTGCATGCAGTTCCTCTAACTTTACCCGATATCTAATGCTCTCGGAAATTCACGTGCTGTTAGAAACCAGGCAAAGTGCATTCTTGAAAACAGTGCAAAACTGTGTTAGAAATCTGGAAAGAACTGTACACCTAATGCATTCGTAGACTTAGGGCTGAGTAATACCTATTCATTCATTTAAAAAAAAAACATACCTAAAATGCATGAGCTTTGTTGCCTGATTTGGAGATGCTTTGAAGAATGTACTTCGGTTTTGCAATAACGAAGGTTGACTTAGACTGTCCGTTCCATTTCGGCGACGGATATGAGGCCTCCTTCTGGTCTAAAACTATTAAGTTGTCCCATAAGTCCCCGCCGTTTTTTTCAACGATGCACTGCAGATTTCGCCGGCGGTCTCTTGCACCGCGCTGCATACCATTCGAAAGAGAATGATCTGCTCTATCAGAACCTGTATTGCATTTCTTTTTATCATGAATATTATCGATTTTTAGGTCTTTGAAGTGAAAGTGAAAAAGTGTAAAGTAGCCATTTGCGCACTTGTTCTCTCTGCTTAGGTTTGTAATTTTTTGAACAGTTTTTTATAGCAGGTAGAAGACAACGTTTTGCACTACAAGAATATGTCCTATTTTCTCACTTGCCCTTTATTGCTTTTTATGCCATTAAATTGGGAATTCCGACTTTTCTGTCCGAATTTTTACCAAAACTCCGGTTCTGTGGTTGGACCTTTTGGGTTGGTGTTATATGTCGTTTGGGAGAGGATGTCTTACTCTGTAAGAATTTGTGTCGCGTTTATTGGCGCACGCTGATTTCTGTCGAATATCAACAACTGAAGAAGGAGAAGGAGTTGTTGGTGAAGACGATTTTTCTCTTTTTGGCATTTTGTTGATATCCAATAGAAATCGACACATATTCTTATAGAGCAAGACATTCTCTTTCGCATGACATATAACACCAACCCAAAAAGTCCAAAGCTGTCGGCAAAAACAACCATCCTCCTTCGGACGTCCCAATTTGATGACCTAGAAATCAATAAAGGACAAATAAGCAAATAGCACTAACACATATTCTTGTAGTAGAGAACATTGCCTTCCAAACGCTATAAAAAACTGCGCAAAAAAATTACAAACCAAAGCGGAGAGTTTCACTTCAACGACCTAAAATTGACAAAATTCACGATGAAAAAAGAAATAAGATAGATATTCTGATAGAGCAAGTCATTCTCTTTCGAAAGCTATGCAGCACTCTGCAAGAGTCTCCCCGCGAAATCTGCAGTGAATCGTTGAAAAAACGGCGAAGACTTATGGGACAACTTAATATAATGGTCCATCTTTCTGATTGACTAAGTCGAGCTTCATTGTTGCAAAACCAAAGCTATAACCATTCAGCTCAAGAGAGCAACTGTTTGAAGGATTTTGATCGTGTAGAGGCTTCAGAGTTTTTGAATTTCTCGAAGGTGACATCAACTATAAATTTCTCGTTAAAAAAGCGCACAAAATGGAGGCAGGAAGGGTTTTCTTTAACCTCGGTGACATGAGGTTGTTAAACGTAACTGTCCAGGACATCAGGTTTTAAAATAGCAGATCGAAGAAAATTCATTCACCATAAGAGATCAGATATGTCGCCGAAGCAACGTAGCTGTGATTCAAGCGCTTAAAGCGATCAACTAGAAGGGCAACTGTAGTTGGCCGAAGAAATTCACCGGCAGTTGAACAGTATTTCTCCAGAAATTCAGAGATTTCTCTATGCGGGGAGGTTGAAACGGGTTTTTCAGCAAGCTTTAACCCATTTCAAACTCCTGCTCAAAGTGGTCGCTCCTACTGCGGGTGAAGTCCCGTTCATCTGCCGGCAAAATTTTACTGGTGTCCCAAAAAATGTACACACTGTTTGAAAGGTGATAACTTTACTCACAGTAAAGGAACTCAAGGAGCTAAGGGCTCATAAGCTTAAGAAAATTGAAATTTTGAGACGTATGAGCGGTATGAAATGCGCCATGCACTCGTAAGCAGCCTTGCATTTTACACTCGATTGATCGTGTTTCGCTTGAATACTCCACTATCGATTGATTTTCATTTTAAAGTTTTAAAACTTAAAAGCGCACTAATGCTCTCGAAAATGAAGGGTATTCTGAAAATGCATGTACTATTTGGAAGGTTCTAACATTGCTGCTAGTGAAGCTTTTGAAGATGTTTGAGACTCATATGGAAGCGCTGGGTAACGGAATTTCTGTGGCAGGAAAACAGTCAAGATTGTGCCATGTCCGCCTGAAACCTTTAATTTCCAACTCGATTGATTGTGCATGGGCTAAATCATGTTACAATCTTGCTACTACTTGGCCCGATTAAACTGTGATGTGTTGTACTTGACAGTCACATTAAAGAAACATGACATGCGAGTTTATTGATTGCACAATTTAATTGTGGGCAGGAGCCCTATTTTCCAAAAAGGATTCTGTGGACTGATGAGGCAACATTCTAGCTGGATGGTGAGGTTAATCAGCATAATTACGGCTACTGGGCAACTGAAAACGTTAGAAAAAGCACATCAAAGGGTAATCTGGCCAAGTAGTAACAAGACGGTAACAAGCATTCAGGTCCTGCACAACCAATCGAGTCTGAACCGCAAGCTTTCAGGTGGGGGGCATAGTGCATTCTTGACTATTTGCAGGCCATAAAAACCCCGTTACCCTTCTCTTTCATATGAGTTTTAAACATCTTCAAAACCTTCATTAGCAGCGATGTTAGAACCTTTCAAACAGTGCCTGCATTTTTTGCAAGCCGTAGTGTATCTTCGACTTCCAAATCTCAAAAGAAGAACAAATCGATCGATGCGACCACTTTGTGAAGAAATTGGAAGGAGTATTCAGACGAAACTGATCAATCGAGTGTCAAACGCAAAGTTTAAGACGAGTGCACACATTCCATATCGTTCATATGTATAAGATTTCCATTTTCTTAAGCTTTCATATGAACTTTTAACTTCTTCAGTACCTTTATTGTTAGCAAAGTTCCTAATCTTTTAAACAGTGTATACATTTTTTGAGACGCCCTGTATAGTTAACTTCACACTTGCTTTAGCCATTGGAACCGCAGGACGTGTTTATTCATGTAAATTGAGCTATTTTCAACATTACACAATGCCAGCATTTCTAGTCACAATTACTCACACTCACTGTTAACTCCAAAAAATAGAGAGCACTACGAATCACAAAATATGCAAAGCGTTCAAAAGCCTGCCGCTGCATGCACTTTGCGTGAGCGTGCATTTATTATTTGCGCATGCGATACATGACTAGGCAAAGGGGCCTAGTCATGCATCGCTTGTGAAGCAGGGTTATTCACCGCGCTTCACCCTAAGGTTGAAGGTACATATAGTGAAGGAAAAGATGGGGAAAACCTTGGTAACTAAAGCAGATGAAGGAAGAGGTCAAAAGGATCGAGCGGCGACCAAAATTAGCACCCAGCGATGAATAATCTTATCGAACTGCATCGGACTGATAACGCTTGAGCGTCCAGTGCAACACCTTCTGCAGCATTATTCACGAACCAGCCTCAGAGCGGCCTCTGGGCCGCACTGACGGCTTCTCATCGGCAGTAGTAATTCTCGCCATCAATTTTAGCTACAATCCATGTCATGGTTTCCGAAGGAAGGACACCTTAGCTACGCCGATTGCGCAAGTTAGAAAGAAACAGAAAAAATGAACGACATCCACAAAATGGATAATTTAACCAATATCGACTGATGGCAATATAGGAAAGCGGCCTAGAGAACGCCCGAAGCAGCGTTGGTCTGACACGTTACATAGGGACTTGAAGGTTGCTGGTGTCCACCCTGATCTAGGGCTGGATCGGGAAAGGTGGCGTCATGACACCAGAACAGCGGACCCCGCTACGAGGCGGGACAGACGGTGAAGAAGAAGAAAAAGAAGATTGATGGCCATATATACTTTAAAAACAATGTTCAGAATCATGTTCAGTGACCTCGACTACCCCCAAAACTGAAGTTTTGGACCGCTTGAACGAAATCTACAGAAAATCGAGAATTTGATCAATATCGATTGATGGCAACAAATACTTTAGAAACGAACTTCAGATTCGTGTACAGCAACCTCGACAACCCCAGGGCTGATGTTTTGGACCGCTTGAACGACACCCACAGAAGATCTACGATTTGATCAATATCGATTGATGCCAATCGATAATTCAAAAACGGACTTCAGATTCGTGTTCAGCGACCTCGATCACCTCCAGCGCTAGTTGCCATCAATCGTTGAGTATCACCAAGATGCAGTGCCCCCACTCCAGTCGTGACAGAAGGACCGAAACACAAATACATACATACACACACCACACACAACACTACTCCTTTATATATAGTAGGATATATGTAGGTGCTTTCCCGAGAACAGAAATGTACACTATTCTTCGCCAAACGACCCTAACCCTGTAGTGGTGAAAACGAGTCCGTTGGCTCATCTATTAGGTTGTAACGAAATAAATGGCACTGAACCACTGTAAAATTAAACAGTTAATATCTCGGCTTGTAGGCAAGTCTATTAATCAAAATAAAAACCTTCTGATTCTACACATCTTTGCCAACGTAACACAAGCTTTTATCCCAGTAGCATAAAAATCAGAAGTTCTGGAATTGACGAAATCTTCGAAGGCACTTTCGGCATCCTGTTGGTATTTAAATATTTTCCCTACCAAGAAGTCGCCAAGATGCTTGAAGAAATGGTAGTCTGTTGGGGAGAGGTCGGGAGAAAACGGAGGATGTGGCAGAGTTTCAATGCTCAGCTCATTCAATTTCTGCAACGTCACTCGTGCTACATGGGGGCGAGCATTGTCGTGCAGAAGGAGAACTCGCCTTCGGTTTACCAAGGCCGGCCGGATATCCTTCAACTTTTTCATCATTTCTTCAATTTCAATGCAGTGCTTCTCTGCCGTGATGGATTCACCGGCAGGGGGGAAGCTGTGGTGAATAATTCCCAGCGAACACCTCCATACTGTCACCATTACTTTCTTTTGGTGCAATTCCGGCTTCGCAAAAACCTTGGGGCTCTCATCGCTGTCCACTCACTGTGCCGATCGTCGCCTGTTGTCGTACATTATCCATTTCTCGTCACAGGTTACGATGCGATCAAGGAATGGGTCCGTTTCGTTCCGTAGAAGCAGTGCGGACGAGATCTCATATCGTCGGTTTCTTTGCTCCTCAGACAGCTCGTGAGGCACCCATCTTTCCAGCTTTTTGGTCTTTCCAATTTCCTTCAGATGCCGGCAGCTGTGTTGTGACTGACGCCAAGAACCTTCGCTATCTCCCTGGTACCTTTGTGTGGATCCTCCTCTACCACATCTCTCAGCTTGTCCTCATCAACATCACTATGCCTCCCGCGACCTTCATGTTCTTCCAAGCTCTCATCTCCATTCCGGAACTTCTGATACCAACGATACGCCGTCCGAATTGTGGAACATCCTTGACCGAATGCGGCGTTGATCTTCTCGTCCACCTCCTTAGCTGTAGTGCCCAGCTTGAATTCATACAAGTAAATGCCTCGGATTACCCTTTTGTCCATCTGCAACAAAGTCAATAAAACTCTAAAGTTTTCCCACGGTTACATAGAAAATTTGTTACTCACCTGTAGAGCAAAGTTGCGCTTCTAAATGATATGCCACATGTTACGGTTTGTTCTTGATCAAACGCGTAAAGACGCGCCAAAAAATGGCGCGAGCTAGTGCCATTTAATTCGTTACAACCTAATACATACGTAGGATATAGGAAAGCGAGGAATGCGTATTTAGTGAAAAATTTATGAAAACTACTTGCTTTCTATTCCCATAAAAAAGAAACTAACGGACTCTCATCTAGTTAAAGCTTGAAAAATTTGTGCACTAGCGGTGAATAGACGGTCGAGGAGCCTGGTAGAATAGCAATTGAACACGTTGACAACGCACATTTTCCGGTCGCGTCGGACAATGCGTCCCAATTTGGGACGCACCTCTATTAAAATTATTTCGAAACCACAGATTTCGATCATACTTCGCCTCGGGCAGTTTTTCTGGGAATGCTGACCACGAATCCGAAGCCCGTTTCACCAAATACGGCCGAAGGCCTTCCAGATCGGCAACTAGCGTGATCGGGTCAGAATCACCTATTTGGCCCAAACTTCGCTTAGGATAAGGATAAAAGACGACGCTACTCAATCTCTCTTGGGATGCACCATGCATTCTACTTCCACGAGATGTCGTGGAGGCGATTTGAATGCGTGTTTGGCCATAGAGTGACTTGCTGTGGCCATCCGATGAACAAATCAGCGCCTTATCCTTCCCAGACAAGTCTGGTACCAATTCATCGACTCCGGAGGAATGGAAGGCTTGGCTGGCCTGGACGGGAAATCCGAACCAGGAACCTGGTGTCGAGTGCACGCTACAGCCGGCGCCTCTTCCGACTGCGCTACACGCGCCGTTCAACTTCGCTTAGGGGTTTATTTGGGATGCTGAACACGATCCGGATGTGCGCTTCACCAAATACAGCGCGCTGCGGAAGATACAGCTAAATGAACGTGATCAGTCGTCTCATTCTTGAAATAGAGGTAATAATCAAAGTAGACTCATCATCATATTTCTGATTCTGGTTATCAATCATAAACGAACTCAAGAGAGACTTCTTACCTATAATCAACACCCTAAGCAGCTACACAAGGCGAAGTTTGAGCCAAGCGGTGATTTTGCCCCGACCACCTTAGTTGTCGGTACGGATGGCCTTCGGCTGTATTCGTTGAAACGAACATCGGATTCGTGTTCAGCATCCCAAATAACCCTTAGGATGACGTTTGGGTTACGGGATGGGACTTGGTCCCCCACGATAGACGCGCAAAAATCGCTTTAGTCGTCAACGTGTTAATTAACAAAAACATAGAATACCAAAAGCTCTTCCTGCAATCATATTCGTCTCGGTAACCTAGGATTTCCAAAGCTCGATCAGTGTCGTGCAGAGGGTATCAAAAGGGTACAAGGATCTGACTGGAGCAACTCACGTAAGAACGAGAAGGCCTCCGGTGATCCAAGGGTCGAAGATTAGAGACGCTGCCGAGTAGGCCAATTCGTCGAAAATTAGGTGGGCTGGCCACGTATTGAGCTTCGCAGACACCTGCTAATCAGGAGCCGTCGCTGATTGGATTCCACGAGATGTCAAGAGAACACCAGACAAGTATCACCAGATCTGCCTGCTGTTCGTAGTCTACGAGCTGGTCACTCGAGTCACACTGAATAGGACCAGCAGATTGCTGGACGAAGGACAGCCATGTCGGATTTCAAAGAGGTTTCAGCACCATCGACCACATTCACATCGTGAGGCTCATCGAAGTGTCGCGAGAGTACAAGCTGCCGCTGGCCTTACGTTCATCAACCTGAAGAAGGCGTTCGACTCAGCCAAAACTGACGCGGTAGTCGAGGCTCTGCTCACACAGGCCCAGTACATCAGAGTCATTCGTGAGCTGTACAGTGGATTCACGGCCTGGATTTCACCATTCTACAACGAAGTCGTCATCAACATGAAGAGAAGGGTACGGCAAGGGGATACTACATCACCGAGGGTCTTCAGCTCCACGCCGTGGAAGCGAAGATCCAAATTCACCACCTACGCCTGGCCGACGATCACGTTGATATCACCATGCTCAAGTTAAGCAGAGCGAATACAGGTCGACTTCGAGCGTGCGTGATGGTACGCAAAACCGCAGGTGAAATTAACAGAGACGAAGTTCAAGAAAAACTTACGAGCTTCTGAAGCCCCATTCTTTGAATGCCCGGCTACATGTACTAATCAATGTTTTTCACGGAAACAAGCTGGACGAGAGCCTTCGAGAGCTGGTCGGTCTTTTTCGTGAAAGCCCTGAATGAATGATATGACGCTCTTCGTGTCCTTCGAGCGAGGAGGATCATTGGAGCACTCTGGCACGCATCAGGGAAGCTGTTGGCACTTGGAGCAAAGCCGACCAACTGGACAACAGGCGATACAGGTGATACATATAAGAAAAGTGGTGAAACTTTTCGGACAACCTAACACACGGTAGAGAATTATGGATAAAGGATTGCGTTGCTTGATCCCTTTTGGGATGCGCCTCGCACTCTACTTCTATGGAATGTCGAAGAGACAACTTAAATACGTATTTGGCCTGTGCAATGTCTCTCTTCGTGTTTGATAAGCACCAGACCTGCGTGGGAAGAATAAACAACTGTCATCGAAAGCGCACCATAAGACTTATTGCAGGCCAAATGTGAATTCAATTTGATTCTACGGTATCTCGTTGAAGTAAATTACGCAGCGCCTCCCAACAGGGGCTGATTAGCACCGTCCTTATGTTCTACCCTATAACTGCATACAGCTTTTATTTTGCCTTCTATCGGGCGCTAACTCACTCTATCAAAAAGGTGCTTAAATTTCTTTTTTATAACCGGAACCCAGTAAATGATTTGCAGAAGAAGAGCAAATTCATGGAAGCAAATTGATGAATGATATTTGCGAACCTCTGTATGGGGCTGGTGGCGCATAGTGAATCAGAACATTTATTACATTCCTATGGTCATCAGAATTTGAAGTGCTTATACCATTTTCACGTCGAATTGAACACTTTTCTAAGCTAGTTTTAAGACTTTTGTGATCAAAGCGAACTCTCCCACATCTAAATGACCTTCAAGCAAGCTGACTTAATAAACTTGACAGTTGACAGACTTAATAAAATGGTAAAAATAATTTTTTAAAGGAAAGTTTGGTATAACTTTCTTTGAAGTTTTTTAGTTCACCTGCCCCAATAAGTGTAATAATTTTATAAGATTTTTTGTTTTTGAGAAAATTACTAAATTGATGGCGACGTCCGTTCCTCCACGTGGTGCCACTGGAAACTGCTCGCTCTGCGAGCTAAGCTAATCACGGACATTCGAATGCAGGCGACAGGCCCTTGTGACAGGCCGGCCTACGAAGACCCATGTCACATCACATGGTGTATGATAAGTCAAGTTTCTCGAGATAATGCTACGGCGTCCGCGGGAGCCGACGCGCACTCGCAGAGCCCAGCGAGTGTGAGAAGTATGCGAGGGTCCCTGATGCGAGGACGGCATCGGGGGGCAACTGAGCTAGTCCGAAAGTCCCGTAACGTAAGCAGGACCCGCGTGGCTACGCTGAATGTGGGTACGTTGACAGGCCGCTCGTGCAAGTTGGTTGAAGCACTGGAGCGAAGAAGAGTTGATTTCTGTGCGGCGCAGGAGACGAGGTGGTCCTGCCGCAAGTCAAGGGACATAGGGCGTGGTTTCAAGGCCGTTCTATGTATGTGGAAGTCCCAGGACCACCAGCGGTGTCGGAATAATCGTCTCCGAACGATTTCGTGACTCGATTGTAAGCGTCTAGCGCTTTCACGATCGATTGATGAAGATCGTTGTCGCCGCTAAGGAGCGATTCTATCACTTCTTCTCTGCGTATGCTCCGCAGGCTGGCTGCTCCGATCAAACCAAGGATGAGTTTTGGAACCTGCTTGATGAGAAGACAGCAGAGGTACCGTCGAAAGATGTCATCATAGTCGCTGGTGACCTTAATGGGCACGTAGGTGCTGCGAAGGACGGGTACAGCTGTCATGGTGGTTTCGGATACGGGTCCTGTAACGCCGATGGTGAGCGTATTCTTGAGTATGCGGAATCGCATAGCCTCACCATTGTGAACACCGTTTTCCGAAAACGCGACTCCCACCTCATCTCATACTATAGTGGGAGCTCCAAGTCTCAGATAGACTTTGTCCTTGTGAGAGATCGCGACCGGAGTCTTGTCACAGACGTGAAGATCGTGCCGTATGAGACGGTCGCGCCACAGCATCGACCGCTGATCTGCACTTTGAAGATCGCCCCTCAGAGGTTGAAGCAGGTTGAGCGATGCGGTGCAGCTAGAATTAAGTGGTGACGAATCAGAGAGAAGGAAGCAGCTGTGATTTCTCGCGTGCGGTTACCGACAGTCACGACTGTCGACGAAACTTGGAAGAAGGCGACCGACGCGATACGCCAAGCTGCAAGGTTAGAAATTGGCACTACGAAGCCTGGACGACGCAAAGTCGACAAGCAGGCATGGCTGTGGACAGACGATGTGAAAGCGAAGGTTCGAGAGAAGAAGTCGCTGTATCATGTGTTTCTCGGGGACAGAACAGCCGACAACTGGCAGGAGTATCAGAAGGCGAAGAAGGCTGCAAAGAAAGCCGTGGCTGTTGCGAAAGCCACTCATTATGGTGATGTCTACCGAAAGCTCGAATCGCGCGATGGTGAGCGGTATTTGTACCGACTTGCTAAGACCCGCCATCGCCAAACCGAGGACATTGAAAAGTTTGTTGGCATCAATGATGAGAGCGGCCATCTTCTGACAGACCGCAAAAAGGCGCTGAAGCGATGGCGTGATTACTTTGAGGAAACTTCCACTATGGAATTTCCTCATCCGGCCATCTCTTCTGTGGCTTCTGTTCACGGTCCCGGTCACAAGATCACCGTGGAGGAAACAGAAGCGGCTCTGAAGAACATGAAGCCCGGTAAGGCGACAGGGCCGGATGATCTGGCAGCCGATGTTTGGAAGTCGAAGCTCTGGTATCCTGCTGAGTGGTTGGCTGAGTTCTTCAACCAGGTAATAAATGAGAAGAAAGTACCGGAGTGTTGACGCAACAGTACGACGATTGCGATTTGGAAGAAGAAAGGCAGTCCTGCAGACTGCTGCAATTACCGTCCGATTCGCTTGCTTTCGCACAGCATGAAGATCTTCGAGCGAATCCTCGATAGAAGAATCCGTGAAATCGTCAAGCTCTCCGACAACCAGTGCGGCTTTGTGTTTGGTTGTGGGACCAGTGATGCTATACACGCCGCCCGCCTCCTGGTGGAGAAGCATCGCGAGAGACAGAAGCCGGTGCATATCGCCTTTCTCGACTTGGAGAAGGCTTTCGACCGCGTACCGCGTGAGGTTATATGGTACGCCTTGCGACAACACAACGTACCTGAGGAACTCATAGAGTGGGTGCGGATGCTCTATTCTTGCCCAAAGAGTAGAGTGCAAGCAGCAGCTGGAACCTCAATGGAGTTTCCCATCTCTGTTTGGGTGCACCAGAGTTCTGCGCTTCCTCCACTCCTCTTTGTTTATGTTTATGTTTATGTTTATGTTTATTACGCTTGCATAAGGCAATCGTTGAAAAGCAGCCAATGAACAACGACAACTGCGTGTATAAACTAACAAACAATGAAAACAAATAAAATCCAGAACAAAGAACTAGTCAACAACAACGCCAGGATGCAAAGTCATATACTGTTTAAGAAATCTCGTTTCTAAGCAAGGCAATACCTACACGGCTTTTCATTTGTCCCGGAGTTACGGGAGACTGAATATGTTTAGCAATTTTTAAGTACAAGCTGCCAGCTCTATATGTGAACGATGTGGCTCGTAGTCGGGTTCTGGGGCGAGGAAGAGATAACTTTTCAGGTTCCCCTCGTGTTAGAGATTTCTTCGTTTTAAAAAATTTACAAGGCCCAGAAGCAGGTGTGAAGTTCAGCAGTTTATGTACAAGACACACATCGAATACTTTGCGACGAGATTCTAGGGTCGGTATACCGAGATATTTGTTTCTAATTGAAGCTTTTGGTACTCGCGAGTATAAGAAGCTATTTGTTCGAAGGAGAAGTTTGCGAGTGAAATTGTTTTGTACCTTCTCCATTCTGCATATGTCCTTTTTCTTATAAGGAGCGAAGACAGAGGCACTAGATTCAACAAGAGGGCGTACGTAGGTTTTGTATACCTTAAGTAGAATGGATTTATTCTTAGTAGTTAATGCCCTAAAGATGTTCGCCGTTCGCAGCATGGCTGAGTTACAAACCTCTCGGATATGCTTCCCAAAGTCAAGATTATTATCATAATGAAAGCCCAGGTCTTTAACAGAGTCCACAGCTGCTAACGTACACCCGTTTATGTTGTACGTATATGGATGAGTTGATGTACCGGAATTTAGGTGCAAAACAACAGTTTTTTGTGGAGAGAGAGGAAGCTGCCATCTATCTGCCCAACTCGCCAACAAATCTATTGCGTTCTGCATCAAACAAACGTCCTCGTGCCTTGTTATAGTTCTATAGATCTTCACATCGTCAGCATACATTTTCATAGTAACATCGCATTGCTGCACAATATTTGGAAGCTCTGCAGTATAGATGTTGAAGAGTATAGGAGAGAGTACCGCTCCTTGTGGAACACCACTTTCTACCCACCTTACGCTTGAAAAAGAATTCTCAACCTTGACCTGAAACGTTCTACCAGTGAGATACTGAGCAATCCATTTAATTACAATAGGGTGGAACTTATATTTCTCTAGTTTGACAACCAACTTTTGGTGAGACACTCTATCAAATGCCTTAGCAAAGTCAAAGTAAACGACATCGTTGTCGTTATGGATGCCATTACGCGAGATCTTCAGCAACCCGTTCCATGGACGCTGCTTTATGCTGATTACGTGATGCTCGCTTGCAAAGAGAAAGACGATCTCGAGCGGCAGGTGCAAGCTTGGTGCTACCGTCTGGCGAGGTTCGGACTTAAATTGAAGGTCAAGAAGACCGAGTACCCAACGACTGACGTGAACGAGTCCGGCTCCATTAAGATTGACGGCACTGAGCTTGCACGCACTTCGGTGTTTAAATACCTGGGATCAGCAATAGCGTCTGACGGCGGTCTGATGGTTGAAGTGAACTCACGCGTGAGTGCAGCTTGGTCCAAGTAGCGTTCGCTGACTGGTGTGCTCTGCAATAGGAAGATACCAGAGCAAGTCAAAGATCTACAGAACAGTCATCCGGCCAGTAGCGATGTACGGCGCTGAGTGTTGGCCTGCGACTAAGGAAGTTGAAACGCGCCTCAGCGTCATGGAGACGAAGATGCTGCGCTGGACGGCTGGAGTCACCCGCATGGACCGCATCAGAAATGATGCTATTTGGCAAAAGATCGGTGTCGCGCCGATAGCGGACAAGATGCGCGAAGCTCGCTTATGATGGTACGGCCACGTTCTGCGTGGTAAAGAAGACAGCGTCCGCAAGATTGGCCTTGAGTTGGAAGTAGCTGGAAAGCGGCCTAGAGGACGCCCGAAGCAGCGTTGGTCCGACACGTTACACACGGACATGATAGTAGCTGGTGTCCACCCTGAAAGCACAGGATCGGGAAAGGTGGCGTCGTAACACCAGTAGGGCGGACCCCGCGACGATGCGGGACAAACGCTGAAGAATAAGAAGAAGAAGAAGAGAAAATTACAAAATTATATTTTGTTTTGAAGCGCAACAAGTTACCAATCATTTAGTGCATTGTGCATCAAATCAAATGCATCAAAGGCAAAGTCGCACCATGCACTAGAGGAGCACGTCGCCATTTTTAATTGATTAATCGCGTAAATGCTGCTAACATAAAGTTTTAAAGTGAGGAAATGCGTATTTTACAATTGCTGCATGTTGCATCGTTTGGAGGTGTGAAATTTTATGCAAACGAAATTTTGATCTCAGTCGAACGAAAATTGCGACGTCTTGGACGAAAACATGGCGAAACCTATTTTTTGGCATTTAAAAAATGACTGCCTTTGTAGTCTTTACAACAAGCCTTAATTCATTATTTTTTATTTAAAAATAAGAAACGTATAAAATTTTAAACAATGAGTTTACTAATTGGAAAGTGAATTAATACTTCAAAGAAAGTTATACCAAAATTTTCCTCGAAAAAAATTAGACTATTCTTTTTGGGGAGACATTAGATTACTTCACTTCGAATTGGAAGTGTTCGCGGCGAGATCTATCCTAGTCCGGGGGGGGGGGCACATAAGTCAAAAGAATTATATGTAACAAATCCACTTGACACTTACCGCGCAACTCCTACAGAACAACATGAGACCTAAACAAGAAAAGTCATGAAGAAAGAAACGAAAAAAATTACATTTGTTGCGGTTGTAAGCCGGCAAAGTTGTGTGTCCTCCTCACCATGTTGGATACTGGTTATAACATGTCAGGCGGCGGTCAGCACGCGGCATGCGGCTTCATGCGCCCTGTCCACCCTGTTCGATCCTGGTTATAACATGTCAGCCGAGGGCCAGCACACGGCATGCCTCCACTCCGTCGCTCTTTGTCCGCCGAGACGGTTGCAAACCGCGGCGATTTTTTATTTTTTTCGTTTGTTCACTCGTTTTCGGTCTCTTTTAGGTTCCGGCTCGTTCTCTAGAAGCCGCTCGGTAAGTTTCAATTAATTTTGCTGCCTACTTTTTAGTTAATGGGCGCGTGTAGCGCAGTCGGAGGAGGCGCGACTGTCGCGTGCACCCGATACCAGGTCCCTGGTTCGGATTTCCCGCCCAGGCAAACCAAGCCTTCCATCCCTCCGGGGTCGGTGAATTGGTACCAGACTTGTCTGGGAAGGATAGAGCGCTGACTTGTTCATCGGCTGGCCACCGCAAGTCATTGTATGACCAAATACGCATTCATGTCGCCTCCACGACATCCCATAGAAGTAGAATGCGCTGGCGCATCCCAGAAGGGATTGAGTAACGCCGTCCTTTATCCTTTATACTTATCCTTACTTTTTAGTTATGTGCCCCGCGGACTAGAATAGATCCGAGTTCGCGTTGATTTCAAAAGTCTTAAGCTGGATTAGAAGAGTCTCCAATTTCATTTGAAAAGTGTCGAACTCGACGTGAAAATGCTATATAAAAAATTCGTACAACTTCGCTGCAGACAAACATACGGACATTTTATCTGCGACTTTGACGCGTTCGTAAACAAAAAATTAAATCTTTACTGTCATATAAACCACCCATCTGTAGCAGAGAAGCTTGGGTCTACAAAGAAACCAGAAGACAAAGGAGTCAAAATCACCGTTGATAACCTCAGCGGACGTATACTAAATCTAGCAATGCTAGTTTCATGGCATAATCACTAGGTGAGGGTATGGACCTCCTCTGGAACTTCAAGTGGAGACCAGGGTCACTAGAAAGAGCTCGGAATGCTGTTTACGAATATGGCTGTCAAAATTGCAAAATGAAATTCCTGAGCGGGTTGTGATTTGTCGACGTTCTTCCTAATGACCCTGGTCTCCACTTGAAGTTCCATGGGAGGTCGAAACCCTTCCCTGATCAGATCAGCGTTGGGAGACGTCTCAGAATCGAATTAGGATGAAGTGGTTAATCACAACGGAAAGCACAATGACAACACCGAGGATTACGACACAATCGTCGCTCCCATAAACGGAATGAAGACGGCAGAAACAGGAGCTCTTTATGGGAGCCGCATAAAAGCCCCACATCATAGCAAATCGCCGTCAGTCCTCTTCCGCCCATGAACTTGATCACCACATTACGTGTATTGGACCGCCAGACGCCAATATGAACGCGCTGACTGCGTTGTCAACCGCACCAGTTGACTGCGCTCCTCTGCTCTTCCAAGTCTTTCTCGAGAGCCCTTCTTAAATTGACAATGGTTCACCGACGGCGTTATTCAGTCCCCTCGGGTTGCGCCACGCATTCTACTTCTTCTAAATTTTCTGGAGGAAGCTTGAATGCGTATATCGTCTGCACGATGACTTGTGGTGACCAGTTGTTGTAAAAGTCGGTGGCTTATGTTTCACAGACAAGTACAGTACCAACTCATCGATCCCGGAGGGATAGAGGGCATGGCTAGCCTGGGCAGAAAATCCTAACCAAGAACCTGGACAGCCCGTACCTCCTCCTACTGCGTTACCACGCGCCCGCCCAAATAAAAATGAAAAATAAATATTAGAATAGCCTAAATATACCATTATTACATCGAAATGGACACTTTTTAAATCAATTTGGACCCTCATTTGAGCAAAGACTCTTATTTTATTAAGAATTTCCGCTCTGCTTCCGACTTTCATAGTATCACCTGCATCACCGGTATCACCTGGCGTTCTGTTGATCATCGAATTGCTCGAGCGAGCGCCAGCAACGTCTCCATTCGTCCCTGTCGTGTGCCAGAGTGCTCCAATGAATCTTCCTCGCTCGAGGGACACTAAGAGCGCTATATCGCTTGTACAGGGCTCTCAAGAAGAAGTTTCTACGCATTGTTGGGGGTCCTGGTGTTCTATTGCCAGCCCCGGGAATCCAGTTGGTGACAATTCTCGTCGGATAGCATTCATCGACCCTGGAAGGATGGAGGGCTTGGCTGGTCTGTGCGGAAAATCCCAACCAAGAACCTGGAATCGGGCGCACGCGACAACCTGCACCTTCTCCGACTGCGCTAGCACGCGTCCGCCGAAATATAAATAAAAAATAACTATTAGAATACACCAAGATGTACCACTATGACATCGAAATGAACACTTTTTCAATCATATTGGGCACTTTTGAAATCAAATTGGACCCTTATTTAAGGGAAGACTCCCATTTTATTAAGAAATTCCGGTCTGCTTCCGAATTTCATAGTATCACCTGTATCACCTGTAACACCTGTCGTCCGTTGGTTGAGCGGGCGCCAGCAACGTCTCCATTCGTCCCTGTCGTGTGCCAGAGTGCTCCAGTGGATCCTGCTCGCTCAAGAAACACGAAGACCGCCATATCGTTCGTTCAGGGCTCTCAAGAAGAAGTTCGACCAATGCATTGGAGACCGTCCTGGTGTTCTCTTGCCATCCCCGGGAATCCAGTTGGTGACAATTCTCGTCGGGTGGCATTCATGGACCCTGGAGGGATGGAGGGCTCAGTGGGCCTAGGCACAAAATCCCTACCAAGAACCAGGAATCGGGTGGGCCAACGTCTTCTCCGACTGCGCTAGAACGCACCCTTTGTTGCTGTATTTAACGTAACGTTTAACATATAAAAGTTTAACGAAGTTTAACGTATACTTATGTAAATTTACTTTCACAGGAAAGTCAAAATTTTTGTTTCTAGTATGTTAAATACAGCAACAGCTTTCTTTCCTCTTTTTCTACGTTCCTTTTCTCTTCCTTTGAATACAGCCTCTTTTTTTGATTGCGATTCCATTAACAATGTAAGCTGAATGGGCAGAGTGAGTCACATAGGAAAAACCTCCACTCCCCAATCAGTATAAAAATGTATTTCTTTTTTGCCAAGTGGATAAACCCAAAGAGTAGAGTGCCCTTGAAATTATTGGGCTGGTCGAAATGTTTTGCTGCACTTTACGCTACTGCCTGTTGAACTTGTAAGAGCTCTTACAGTATAGACCTTGTGTGGTGACGTCACAGTACATTCTCGAAGCTTTCTCACTATATGAAGCCTCGTCGAGTACGAATACAGCACCAATGTCGACGATAAGCAGCAGCATCCTACTACCAATCGTCTAATACGAATTTCTGCAAGGCCATTCCGCAAGGACTGCAGCCTCCAACATCTGCGCTGTATTCAAGGAGGAAGTCATTCACTATTCCACAGTGGCCCGTTGGTATCAGAGCTTCAATGCTGGAGATATCTCTCTCGAAGGTCGCCCTCGTTCCGGACGCCCCTCTGTTGGACTCAGGAGACCTACTGGGAGTTGCTAGATAGTGAGGCCACAGTCACAGCATCTGTCTACACTACGCAGTTCCAGAGCTTAGCCGACGCCATGCGCCGAAAACGTCCAGAACGGGAAAATGTCCACCTGCTGCACGACAACGCGCGTCCTGTCGCTGAAGTGTCCCGCGAGAAAATCCAGGAGCTAGACTGAGAAGTTCTGCCCCACCGTACTCTTCAGACCTCGCTTCTTCTGACTACCTGTTCAGAGCTCTGAAGCAGCATCTTCGAGGTAGAGGGTTCGATGACCGACAGCAACTGGAGATGGAGGCTTCTGAATTCTTTTCCTCACAGCCATCGGATTTCTGGCGGAAAGGAATTGAAAGATGGGGTAGGATCTTAGACTTGGATGGGTAATATATTGGGGACTGAATTCTTGTTTTAGCAAACAGGGACAAATTTGAATATTGTTGTGCTAGTGTTGCAAGGTTTTTCGATCAACCTAATGCTATGGAATCGGCGCCTCACGAACTTAGGGGGTCTCTCGAACCCCCGCAGTGCCACCGTTGGTCAGGTTGATCGAAAAACCTTGCAGGGTCCAGGTCGGTCGGGGCAGTGGATTGCTGGAGGTAGAGGGTTCGGTTCTTCTGCGGTGCAGTGTTTTTGCATTTCAACTGACCGGCTTAGATTTGAGGAATCCTAAAGTAGACAGCACATTGATTCGGTCGCTACCTTTATTATCAATATAGGTACGACTTCATGAACCCTTTGCAGGGTCCAGGGCGGATTTTTTAAAGATCGCCATTATCGACGAAAAAATTGAATTGTTCTCAAAAAGCTTCCAAATCACAGGTTTTTAGGAATGACTCTAAAGCAGCGGCTGAAAGCCTATCGAATCCTCGCACTCTCGATCACCGTTACTTCGCTATGCACTACTTTATCCGCCTCAATTAGCCTACCACTAGCTTACCTGTACCTGAACAAGGTGCAAAGCTACCTCACGACAGAGGTTTCCACATGCAAGGCCACGGCCAGAGATGTGCTAAGGGACGTCGCTGAGCTGAAGGCCCTTCCAAAAGGTGAGCTCTTCTTCATGCATCGATTTTCTCACGATCGACATCACTTCCACCTTCACAAGGCATTCGAACGCCACGCAATTCGAGCCTTGAAGACGTTCCGGACATCACGTCGACGAAACCAGAAAAACCTCAATGTAACAACATTTGCTGCACACCTGGACCACCCGGTCCGCGAGGTGCACCAGGGAAACCTGGTCGACCTGGGAAGCCTGGTCTGAACGGCGTCAACGGGAATCCCGGGCGAGTATTGATGTCACCGTTCCTATATGTCACATCCGACTTCTGTATCAAGTGCAGTGCCGGTCCACCTGGCGTGAAGGTTAGTGTCTGCACCAGACATCTGAATTTTTCAAGAACGCGCGTTCTTAGGGACTGCCTGGACCTCCTGGTGATCCTGGAGCGCCAGGGAAGCAAGGAAGGGCAGGTATTCCTGGCAAAAATGGTCTGAAGGGTCGCACCGGAACTGTTGGTCCTCCAGGACTACCGGGTGTACCCGGAATACCAGGTTTAGCGGGTAAGTTCATTCAAGCTGGTTGTTTTTCCTCACTATTGTACTTTCACAACTCAACAAAGGTCGAGCAGAGATCGAAAAAAATGCGCCCAAACTTCGCATAGGTGGGTTATTTGGGGTGCTAATCACGAATCTGAGATCCGTTTTCGAAATTTCGGCGGATTACAGTAGGTTACGGTAGGTGCGGGTGATTAAGGTCGTGATCACCGATTCCGCCCAACTTCGGCTATAGGGGTTATCTGTGGTGCTACGCGTGAGTACAGCATGCAAGCGGTCCCGCAGCAATCGCCTGAAGGTTCGCAAATCAGCGGGAAACCATTTTTGCGGAAAACTCTTCGATGGGCGAAAGCTTAATCGAGAGATAGCAATCTAAGCATCATGGCCCTCTAGGCACTGTTCCACAATCGCTTTTCCACAGCCTTAGTCACCCGCACCTACCGTAACTTACCGTTCTCCAGCGTAAAACGAAAAACGGATGTCTTATTCGTGATCAGCACCCCAAATAACCCCCTAGCCGAAGTTTGGGCGAAATCGGTGACCATGACCTTGGCAGCCTTAGTCACCCGCACCTACCGTAACCTATCGTACTCCAGCGTAAAACGAAAAACCGATATCAAATTCGTGATCATCACCCCAAATAACCCTTCTAGACGAAGTTTGGGCGAAAAAATTTTTTCGACCTATCCTCGACCCGCGGAGTTGTGAAAGCACAATAGTGCCGTTTTTTTTCTGCAATTTTTCTTATATCGATGGTCTACGGTTGCTTCTAGGAGCTTCTTGCGAGCAGGGACAAATCGAGTATGGTGAACCAGGTCCACCTGGTGAGCCGGGTCCAAGAGGAGAACCAGGGCCGCCCGGTAGACCAGGCAAGGATGGAGACGTCGGTGGGAGTTGTTTTCGTTGTTTCAGAAAAAATTGATCCTGATTCACATTTTCCTTATAGAATTTGGTGTAAATCTATGCGTTAAATTCTTTAAATAGTTATTATATTATTATTTTTTAATTAAAAATATTATTTTCATAGCTTTTCAATAACATAGAATACAACGACACAACAATCTTGGACAAAGGACAACAACATCATCCAAAACATCGACATCTAACAACTTAAACATGCTTTGTTTCGCCTCTACCTTCATACAAAACATGTTTATAATTAGTTACCTAGAGGCTCATCAGTGAAGAAGGTAACTAATTAATTTAGTTGTTAGCACAATATTAGCATTCAAAGGGTGAAATAAACCATGTATGGCAAAAAAAGACGAGGTAGAGGTAGATAAGTAATAGGCTCTAGGGTTATTTAGAAACATTTCCTTTCCATAATGGGCAAAGGCTCATCGCTTGGTTCCTGAAACCACCAAGTGTTTCACATACAGCGTTGTGGGTCTCCCATAATGAAATTTCAACCGTGATTTCAAAGTTGTGCTAATTATGGTCGTTAACCCTAAAAACTCAGCTGCAGCCGGCAATGGTCGAAAGAAGAGGTCTCATTTTGCTGCACGACAACGCTCGTACACACGATTCGCTCGTTTTGCAAATCATCAAGCGACAATAAAACGAACTAGGTGTTGAAGTTCTGCCTCAGCCGCCATACTCATCAGACCTTGCGCCAGCCAAACACCACCTCTTCCAGCACTTTCCGAACTTTCTCGCTGGTGGAACTTTCGCAAATCGGGACCACATAGAAGCAGTCTTTCTAGAATTTGTCGCATCTCGACCATCCAGTTTTTTCGCTTGTGGAAATGTTCAACTAGTATAGCATTAGAAAAAGCGGACTGATTCGAAGGGCTCCTACTTCGACTGAATCTAATGAACATGAAGAAAGTTCTGATCGTTTGAAATGAACCCCTCAAATCCGCCAGAACTTTCCGGCCAACCTTATACAGTGCGTTTCAAAAGTATAAGGTCACCTCTAATTTTGTACATTTTGCCTTTTTACGACATTTCGCGGTAAGGGGCTTCTTTCACCGAATTCGCCGTGGTCGAAAACCATAACTGAAAACGAATCAGAAACCTCCTTTGTATACAAAACTTTTTAAGAACTAATTATTAGTTTTCCACAGTTTCAAAGTATAAGGCCACCACAGAGACACTTTCTTTTTATTAAAATCAATAATCAGCAGTTACAAATACAAATACAAACTAATAATTGACATGTCTGCCGTGATTGGAAATAAATTCAAAAATTCTGTCTGGCATAATTTCAGCCAAGTTATTGAGGATATAAGGGTCCAAATAATCGCACGCCTCCTCGATCGCTCTGCGCAGTTTCTGGATGCTGTCGAATTGCTTTCCGGTGGAAAGCAATTCAACAGCATCCAGAATCAATCTCTCGCACAATGATTCCCCAGATGTTCTCATTCAGGTTCCAGAAGCAATCTGTCGCACAATGATTCTCCAGATGTTCTCATTCAGGTTCAGGTCCGTTAAACAAGCTGGCCAGTATAGAACGCGGATATTTTTTGAGTTCAACAACAGGATGGTTGATCTACTGGCGTGAACCGAAGCATTATCCTGCATGACAGTGAATTCCTGTGTGCGATGTTCGCAAAGAAATGGGTAGTAGATGATTTTGAAGAATCTCGTCGAATATTCTGATAGTCCTTTGAGCTCATTCGACTCGTGGTAAATGCAAGCCGAAGAATACCAGTTCTACAGAAGGCTCACATCTGAGAGCCACCACCGAAATTACATCTGCTGAAGACGATTGGATCCTTCCGCAAATCCTGCCGGTAGCAGTGCGATCCATCGGGGCCGTCCAAATTGAACTTCTCTTCGTCGAAGAAGACCATCTGAAAGCACCGGACTCGTTCAAGTGGGAGAAATTTCATAGTGAAAAAATAGCGTACCGTGCTTCAATCGGTCCTGGAACTTCTACGCGCAAATTGAAGGCGTTCGGCCTTGTGGCGATCAGTCAGCCTCGGAGCCCTCTTCATCGACTCACGGACAATGTTGCCGCTCTGTCTGGCTGCTCTCCAGATGATGATGTCCGTGATGCGCGAGAAGCCCACCTTAACTTGGCTGATCGAAGCCGTCGAGTTCGATAAGAGTCACTGAATGTGTCGAACCTCTTGTCCAGAGAGCACAGAAGGTCTTCCAGACGCTGACTTTCTTCCATAGCCAACAGGATCTTTCTGACAGTTGCACACAGCGCATCTTGATCGACGAAGTTGGGCAGCGATTTCACGAGTGGAGTGTTTTGCCTGATATAGAGCTCGAACTTGAGTTTCTTCCTCGACGGACAGCCGGGTACCACGCGACATGTTGGTATTAAGATAGCTGACAATAGCAATGTCTATGTAATGCAGTGCTGGTTTGACAGAGCCAAAAATTACAGGTATAACAAACCAGCATCGTTAGGTTTTCCACTGTTTCAAAAGTATAAGAAACAGTGGAAAACCAATAATTTCTTCTTAAAAAGCTTTGTATACAAGAGAGGTTTCTGATTCATTTTTAGGCATAGTTTTCGACCACGGCGAATTCAGTGGAAGCAGCCGCTTACCGCGAAAAATCATAAAAAGACGGAATTTACAAAATAAGGGGTGGCCCTACACTTTTGAGACGACCGTATACATAATGCTAGAAACTAGAAGCTTTTCCTGTAAAATTGTTTCGTCTAATTCTAGCATCTTGTGAAGTTGTCCTATGCGACAAATAACCGCCGGACAGCACTGTTCGACACTGTCGCAAGGGGTTAACTCAAGTGTGAAAGTAGCGAGCTGCTCCACCGATGCGTTAAACTTCGCTTTCGTTTGCTATTTTCGGTGGACAGACCCAGAAATACAGTTTCTACAGTACATAGTTCTACAGTACACAGGAAATACAGTAAACGGTTTCCTTCCCTTTCTAAAATTTCAAACCAGATACTTATTTAAGTCTTCATTCGCATCGCTGCATTTTTCCAAAAGCGTGTGATACGTTGGACCAACATCCACTTTAGTTTTAAATGATTTAAGAAGTGTCTCAGTATCTCTCATTGTTCTAAACTTTCAAAGTATCACTAGTACATGAAGCAACATTGAAGGTGATGCTGGTCGTCGAGGGCGTCCCGGACGTGACGGACCTCCCGGACCGCGAGGCGGTCCCGGACAGCGCGGCCCACCCGGAGCACGTGGACGAAGAGGCGAGAAAGGCGTGTGTCCGAAGTACTGCGCTCTTGATGGAGGCGTCTTCTTTGAGAACGTTTTGTTGCTTAAGCGATGATGTCGCCATCCTCGCTGTAGTTGAAACTTCTTGTTCTTCTTCCTAAAATATTTATTAAGCAGCTAGGAGAGGTTTTTCTAAAACTGTTAGACAGCTTCCTTTAGAGACAAGTGTTATTTTTAAACCCGAAAAACTATGCAGTACTTAAGGTACCTAAGAAAAGTCAGTATCGTTGTGCATGAAGTTCACCCTAACTCATGAGGTATTTCAACTGATGCTTCGCTTTTTTATCTACATGTATGTGTGCGCTTTGTAGACTGGTATCGTTAGCAAAAAAAATCAATTTCATTGTGAAGAAAGGCGCGGACAAGTTTCTGACGCCACATTCTCGCACAACGGAACGAACGTCTTCGAATGCTCCTGCTACGTGTATCTGGGTCGCGAAGTCAGTATTTATCTATTTATTTATTGCTGCAATTAAAGTGCGCTATAGAAACCAAACATATACCATTTTCAGTTGAAATTCAGCGTTGTCCAAACCAAATTCAACGTTGTTCAAAATAAATTTAACGTTTTTCAAAACAAATTCAACGACTTCCGAATCAAACTACACATCTTCTTTGCAAGTTGTACGTTTCAATGTTTACTTCTTTTTAAAAAATTCTGCTTGCAAAAAAAGGCTATGCAGCAAAAAATTATTAGGTTGTAACGAAGTAAATGGCACTGAACCACTGTAAATTTAAACAGTTAATATCTCGGCTTGTAGGCAAGTTTATTAATCGAAATAAAAACCTTCTGATTCTACACATCTTTGCCAACGTGACACAAGCTTTTTTATCCCAGTAGCATAAAAATCAGAAGTTCTGGAATTGACGAAATCTTCGAAGGCACTTTCGGCATCCTGTTGGTATTTGAATATTTTCCCTACCAAGAAGTCGCCAAGATGCTTGAAGAAAAGGTAGTCTGTTGGGGAGAGGTCGGGAGAAAACGGAGGATGTGGTAGAGTTTCAATGCTCAGCTCATTCAATTTCTGCAACGTCATTCGTGCTACATGGGGTCGAGCATTGTCGTGCAGAAGGAGAACCCGCCTTCGGTTTACCAAGGCCGGCCGGATATCCTTCAACTTTTTCATCATTTCTTCAATTTCAATGCAGTACTTCTCTGCCGTGATGGATTCACCGGGAGGGAGGAAGCTGTGGTGAATAATTCCCGGCGAACACCACCATACTGTCACCATTACTTTCTTTTGGTGCAATTCCGGCTTCGCAAAAACCTTGGGGCTCTCATCGCTGTCCACCCACTGTGCCGATCGTCGCCTGTTGTCGTACATTATCCATTTCTCGTCACAGGTTACGATGCGATCAAGGAATGGGTCCGTTTCGTTCCGTAGAAGCAGTGCGGACGAGATCTCATATCGTCGGTTTCTTTGCTCCTCAGACAGCTCGTGAGGCACCCATCTTTCCAGCTTTTTGGTCTTTCCAATTACCTTCAGATGCCGGGCAGCTGTGTTGTGACTGACGCCAAGAACATTCGCTATCTCCCTGGTACCTTTGTGTGGATCCTCCTCTACCACATCTCTCAGCTTGTCCTCATCAACATCACTATGCCTCCCACGACCTTCATGTTCTTCCAATCTCTCATCTCCATTCCGGAACTTCTGATACCAACGATACGCCGTCCGAATTGTGGAACATCCTTGACGCTGTAGTGCCCAGCTTGAATTCATACAAGTAAATGCCTCGGATTACCCTTTTGTCCCTCTGCAAAAAAGTCAATGAAACTCTAAAGTTTTCCCACTTTTACATAGAAAATTTGGTACTCACCGGTAGAGCAAAGTCTGCGCTTCTAAATGATATGCCACTGTTACGGTTTGTTCCTGATCAAACGCGTAAAGACGCGCCGAAAAATGGCGCGAGCCAGTGCCATTTAATTCGTTACAACCTAATAGAAACAACTACAAGTAAGCAGTACTCCAGTAGTTATGCGATGCAAGTACAAAATAAGCAAATTGAACGATAAAACTACAAGTGATACAACAATACGATAAACAATACGGAATACAAATAACAACACAGCAATAACTATTCAAAATGGCATAATGAGCAAGTGAAAGTAAGTCCTTTTTTAGGCCTTTGGGCGCTTTGAAGTGTGATGTGGATCTGCCAAGGCCTTTTTTAAGTGTGATATGGGTTTCGTTTAAAAATCGCAGGAACTAATGCAGACGTCGAGCTTTTTCATCCTTGAGAAATGGATGTCGCTCGACAACCTCTTCGATGAGAAGCAAGTCTCAGCAATATGCGTTGCTACCCATAGATTGAAAATTGAGTGCTGAAACATCGAGTGACTGGGTGTGAACTTAAACCATTACCTCCGCGAGTGCGTGTTGCTGACTTTGCGTGTCGCGTGTCGATGACTTTGCTGAACGTCTTGTTGATCGTTGCTCATGTTGTCTGCAAACTTCGATTATCGTCCAATGACGGAGGAAGATTCCAGAAGAAAATTGAATGTGTTTTGAAAAACGTTGAACTTGTTTTGAACAACGTCGAATTTGGTTTGGACAACGTTGATTTCGTTTTGAACAACGTCGAATTTGGTTTAGACAACGTTGAATTCGTTTTGCACAACGTCGAATTTCAACTGAAAATGGTATAGAAAGGAAGAACATAGTGACGTTCAAATACAATGCAGAAACAACAGCAACGAGATCGTGAGCCATCTTGGTAGCTGTTCCTCATACGAACTTGATCCAACTTTTTACTTCCTTCCGGAGGATATTTTCCGCATTTTGGGTAAACTTAATCTATTTTGTTCTGAGCCATATGACGATAATCCATAACAATTTTCAAAAAATGTCGCGCAGCAGTTTCGAAACCTCCTGCACACATCTTTAATATGTCGTTCTTTCATGGTGTAGTGCCTTATTTGTAGAAGCAGGCTAGTGTTACCGCTTTACCTAAAACTTCCGGAAGCTTCAGTGTAACGAACTTCAGACCTATTAGCCTCGCACCAACCCTGCTAAAACTGTGAAAAAAATTTTGAATGCGAACAAGGTAGGTGCATAGGGAACTAGTCGGTATGGTATATAATCATCAAGGTTCTATGCATTTCCAACTATCTGCTTTTTCTTCTTAATGAATAAAGGGATAAATGCTTTGCTCAAAGGATACAGGATATAGCCAACGACCTAGCGCAAGACCTGAACAGGAGGAAACAAGCGGCTCGGGGAGCTTTCAAAAGCGTCGGAAAAGAAGAAGACGAAGTCCGACTTTGCGTCCACACCTATTCGAATCCACTTTCTTCCTGCTCTAACGTACGCATCAGAGACCTGGGTTATACAAAAGCAGGATGAACACGCGATGAGTGTCACGCAAATTGGATCAAAGTGACACGACTCAAGCTAGTGAGAGAACTCTTCCGAAGTTCGGGACTTCGTCGACGTTCGAATATCAGAGACGCTGTCGCATCGGAAAAGTCGTCGAAAATTAGGTGGTCCACGTAAGAACACACATGTCAAGAGAACACCAGGAGCCGGATTCGTCAACGACTTACAGCAATTTAACGGAGAAAATACAACCGAAATCCCTGATAGCGAGGCTTATCAAGCGATGCGGCGAAACCTTTCACTATATCGCTTATTGATAAGCCGCGATATCAGGAATCTCGGCTGTATTTTCACCCCTAAATTGCTGTAAGTCGTTGATGTATCCGGTTCCAGGGCGCTCACCAACACTGCATGACCCTCGAGCGAGAAGGATCCATCGGGGCACTCTGACACGCGACAGGGACAAATGGAGACGCTGTTGGTGCCCGCTTGAGCAACTCAATAATCAGCAGGTTTGCGGGTGACACAGATGACAGCTCAGCCTTTATGCCTGTCGATATAAGCTGTTATGATGTGAGATTCGTGTAGGGCTCTAAAAGTATCCGACATAACCTATCCACCATTACGGGATTTGCTGCAGACACATTCATTGGTGTCTAACAAATTTGGTTCAAAAAATATTTTTTATAAATAAATTATATGCACTATGTTGTTAGGCACATGACAATTCTTGGTGGGAATTTCGGCAAATTATAAACAAAAATGTTTATTAGACATTAAAAACAGTACAAATAGAAGCAGAATGTAAATAGAAGTAATGCATTTTCTTTCAACATCAAGGGCATTTGGGAGAAGTTTAGTCATCTGGGAACCTGGAATGATCCTTTCGAAGAAGAAAGAGTATAGATATAAGGAGAAAGGCACTTACTCATGCACGTAGGGTATATCGTCATCCAGTGTCGTCCAATTACCAACATACGTTTTCTGTGTTTTTGTGTGCCAGACGAGAACGTCGTACTTCCCATCCTAAATCACACAATTCCACATATCTTTCTAGATAAGCCGTCAACACCAAGCAACATACGTCTTGAGCGCCTGTGAAAATTTCAATATCCTTTCTAGTGAGTCCGAGTCGAGTTAGGAAGCATGTCTCTGGCGAACCCCAACCTTCGGCGCAACGATTTCCGAAGTCTGCCGTCGAGCTGAAATGGGAATGGTGCAGCGGAAGGC
The DNA here is from genome assembly GCA_947359475.1 of Heligmosomoides polygyrus bakeri. Lineage (NCBI taxonomy): Eukaryota > Metazoa > Nematoda > Chromadorea > Rhabditida > Heligmosomidae > Heligmosomoides > Heligmosomoides polygyrus. Next base: position 4,376,171 of record OX375865.1, read on the forward strand.
TGAACATGTGAAAGGGATGACTTCAAAACAACCGAAATTCTCCTCGAATGTTATTTGCGCCTTCATTTTACCAATTGACTACGCCTTTTATCATTTAGTATCCACAATGGGTGCGTATAGCGCAGTCGGAGGAGGTGTCGGCTATCGCGCGCACCCGATATCAGGGTCCTGGCTCGGATTTCCCACCCAACCAACCAAACGTTGCATCCCTCCGGTGTCGGTGAATTGGTACCAGACTTGTCTGGAAAGGGTAGTGCGCTGACTTACTCATCAGCTAGTCCCCGCAAGTCATTGTATGGCCATACAGTGCGTTTCAAAAGTATGTAGCAACCTTGAAATTGATAATTTCACGTTTCGCGTTCGTTTCTACGAACTGGCGTTAGCAGCATTGGGTTCCCCTTTGACGAAAATAGCTAGATTGCTCTTTCCAGAAAAAAGCTTGATCTCCGGCAAAAACTAGGCGTTTTTGAATTTTTTTGTTTGTTTCAAAAGTATGTAGCCATTCCAGAATATCGGGCATTTTTACACTCCTATTCAAATTTTGCGCTCTTTTTGGCGGGAAGTTCTTGCCATAAATAGCCAGCTTGACCTGTTCTTCAAAAATAACCACTACGCCAGCCCGTGGACGTGTCCTGACTATCGAGGAACAAGCTCAGATCCGAGCGCTCAAGGATGCTGTCTTGACAAACCGCGCCATTGCTCGTCAGCTCGGACGTTCGCAAGATGTGTCGACCACTTCCTTCGAAATCCCAATGGTTATCGGTCTGCACTCGTACGGTGTCGTCCGCGTGTGATTTCGAGCCAGAATCGTCGACGAATCAGCCGCATGGCGTCAAACTCCACATGGAGCGTCAACCAAGTTCCCGCTGAGACGAGTTTATCTGCATCAAGAACAACGATATGGCGTTGTATTCGATCGAATGAACACATCTGCAGACAGACCATGCAGAAAGCACCTCATCTCACGAACTTCCACAAGCAGGCGCGACTGGAGTTTGCCCGCAAAAACATGGCACGCAAGGGGAAAATGTAGGAACTTTCTGGTTTCGTCGACGTCATGAATTTCACACGCTTATTGCCTTGGGTCATCTTCGGTGACAACAAAAAATTTAATCTGGATGGTCCCGATGATTACCGGTATTACTGGAGAGATCTTCAACAGGCTCCCATCACCTTCTCTCGACGGAACTTCGGAGGCGGGTCTCTGATGACAAGGCAGGCTTCTGCAGTAGGGGGAAGCTAAAGCTCAGATTCCCATCATGTCGTATGGACAGTCTAGGGTATCAAGCTGTACTGGAGTCCAGCCTGCTGCCCTTCCTAACGGGGAGAAAACGGCAGACATATATTCTGCAGCAGGACAGCGCTGCACTTCATGTGTCCAAATCGACCACAGACTGGCTCCAACGTAATCGACTCCGAGTAATGGAATGGCCAGCTTGCTCATCTGACTGCAACCCAATGGAGAACATGTGAGGTATCTTGGTCCGGCAGGTCTACTTGAATAACAGGCAGTTCAACAATGTTGGGGAGCTGAAAACCGCTATTTCGACTGCCTCTGACAACATCGGTGACGAAGTGATCCAGAAACTTGTTAGTAGCATGCGTCGCAGGATATTTGATGTAATAAGAAATAATGGTGGTCCAATTGACTATTAATTTTTAATAAAAATCGAATTTTTTGAGAGTAGCTACATACTTTTGAAACAAACAAAAAATTTCAAAAACGATCTATTTTTGCTAGAGATCAGGCTTTTTCCTGTAAAAAGCAACATAGGTACTTCCGACTACGAGAAATTGAATGCGACAAACGCCAGTTCGAGAAACAAAGGCAAAGGGAAAAATGTTGAATTTAAGGTGGCTACATACTTTTGAAACGCACTGTATACGCTTCTCACATCGTCTCCGGGATACCCCGTATAAGTAGAATGCGGCGCATCCTAGTAGGAATTGTGTAACGCTGTCCTTTATTTTCTGTTTTAATATCCACATTGTGAAAGCATTTTCGCAGTGCTACACGTCTATCATCCAAAAGTTGTATTTGTCGTTATGGCTATAGTACATAAAACAAGTCTCGGATGCACATTCAAACTCGGCGGAAGGGACGACTACTTTTCACTTTTTTTGATGATTCAAACCAGTTTCTTTAAGTTCCAATTGACTGGTACCGAGGATGTGAGCTGTCCTCACGATGTTTTGTTGCGATCAAAACTTCTAGCGCCAGGCGGGACTCGAACCCGCTCCTTCCTTTGACATGGCGGGAATGCTCTACGCCACTGCACTACCGGCTCTGTTTAATCGAACGCAACATCCACACCTCGTGGGACCCATGGACCGTTGTAACAGCTTTTCATGATGTCTATTGTAAACTACCACTAATCTAACAATCCAATAAATAAGACAATTGTGTGGGTGTTTTGTATGGAGGGAGTGCAGAGGAAAAGCATCGCATGCTCTCCTCCCACTAGGATAGATGTAATGCCCTTATGAAAAGCAACGTTAGCAACCCAAACTGCTTATAGATCTCTGATCTAGAATTGGTGTTTCAATTCAGAGCTAAGATTATTAGGGAAAAAGATAAGCATGCTCCGGGTAAGGAAATCGATTCTTGCTTCAAATACCCATGAAACCCTCTGTGGCCCTATACTGTTCGGTAGTACATCGCTTCAAGAAAAGACGAAAGAATCCAATTTGGTTAACCCCTATTCAAACATCGGGATGCACCACCGGTTTGAAAGGAACACAGTCGCAAAAAAAGGCAACACATAGTTAATATCTTTCTTCAGATTCTCGTTTAAGTTTAAGAGGCGCATGAAATCAGTGCAAAACAAAGAATGAGTGATGAGTCACCATTTCCGTTCCGTCTTCCGGCCCGAAAAAGAGCTAAATACGGAACGGAAAGGAAGGGCTAAAAACGATCGAAAACCAGAATTGGGAACACGGAAACGGAAATTCCGCCCATTTCCGGTCTAGGACTACATCCCACTTCGCTGCCGAATTGGACATCTTTCAAATCAAACTGAACACTCTTCCGATCAAACTGGACGCTGCTCACGCCGAATTGATACTTTCAAACTAAATTGGACACTCTTCTAACTATCTTTAAGACTTTTGAAATCCAAGCGAACTCTTTCAAATTAAGATGAGCTCCTTTTACATTACACTAGAGACTCTCTAGAAAGGTTAGAATAATTTTTAGTTCAAGAAAATTTTTAGTGTAACTTCTTTTGAAGTTTTAGTTCACCTACCCAACAAGTGAATACATTGATTGAGGTTTTACTACATCTTTACTTGTTGAGAAACACAATGGTTTAACGTTTTTCAAAGCTAAAACAAAAGCAGGAAACAGTGTCAAAAGAGACGCGCCACGCCCTCACCTAAGACGTCGCCGTATTTACTCGATTGATTACAGAATTTCTGTTTGCATGAAGGTGGACACCTGTTAACGGTAGAACAAAAACAACTGTTGAAAGTCCAGATATCCTCACTTTGGTAGTTTATGTAAGAGGCATTTACCTTATCAATCAAATGAAAGTTGCCTGCGAATTTTTCGAGCGCATAGCGCGATCTAATCTTTTAATGCGTATTATGCCTGCTTCTTTGCTGTGCTTAAAAACAAATTTTGATTTATCATTTTTTATAAGCATAAAACTTTGGTGCATGTCGTGAAGATGAGCAGCACCTGGAGATGGAAATGCCCTAGTCAATCAGAACCAGTCGATGTACCGACCGAACATACGCCAGACAACAATGGTGTAGACTGTACACTTCTTTTCTGGATAGACGACTGTTCGATGCAACCTGATTAGCTTGAGCGCTTCCACACTCCAATGCTGCCCACATTCGCGACATATAGCAAAAAACTTCCATAAAAGCTTAGATTATACTTATTGGCGCAGGTCGACTAAAAAATTCAGAGAAGGTTATATCAAATTTTCGTTGAACAAAACAAAATTCTAGCCATTTTATTGAGCCTGAGTTTTACATGTCTGAATTTCATTTCGATTCGGAAGAGTTCGCTTTGATTTCAAAAGACTTAAAGCTATCATGGAAGAGTGTCCAATCTTATTTGAAAAGTTCCCAATTTATTGCGAAAATTGTGTATATCACATTGCAGAGCAGCAGACCGAGGCCTTACATAGTGAAGGGCAAGAAAGCCGATGCTTCTGCTTCTTCTACCTTCAGGGATTACCTTTGTGTTCACTTACTAACGGCATTCCTAGCGGAGGGTACCTGAGGAGGTGTTTCCATTTGATTTAAGTAATCTATTGCATATCCACATTAAGCCCAATTCAGGGTTTCAGGCAAAGAGCACTTATAGCTAACTTCCGAAGACTTTAGACTTCCATCTTCCTTGGCTATTGAGATCTTAAACAAATATGGGATCGCGTTCACTTACTTTAATATGAAATCAAGATGAACGGCAAAACCAGCCATGTCGGTACCGAATGTTCTTCTTGAATGCCACGCATGAAACTTCACTGCGCCGTTGATTATCTCAGGATATTCCACAATACGCTGCCCACTTAGACCTAAATTTCAAGATTGGCCGGTCTCAAAAACGGGAAGCGATTAAGCTTCATAAAGCTGACCAACAGCCCACATTCCCAACTTTTTCACATATCGTATATAGTCTGAGAAAAGCCGTGGGTCATACGAGTTATCGTCATCAGCAAAGTACACAACTCCAGAACGGTAGTCCGACATCAACGATTCCGAGTTGTTCCGAAGATATTTCAGTGCCATTGAACGTTGATACCATCCGCGTTCTGAAGTGCCTGGTACAGCTGTTGGAGGATAGCATATTCTTCAGAAGATGTGTTAAAGGATAAGGATAAAGGACGGCGTTACTCAATCCCTTCTGGGATGCGCCAGCGCATTCTACTTCTACGGGATGTCGTGGAGGCGACATGAATGCGTATTTCGCCATGCAATGACTTGCGGTGGCCAGCCGATGAACAAGTCAGCGCTTTATCCTTCCCAGACAAGTCTGGTACCAATTTACCGACCCCGGAGGGATGGAAGGCTTGGTTGGCCTGGGCGGGAAATCCGAACCAGGAACCTGGTATCGGGTGCACGCGACAGTCGGCGCCTGCTGCGCTGCACGCGCCCCCAAACATTGTTTCCTAAAATTCTAAACAATTTCATGAAAACATTAAAGTATTCTTGCTGATTCCAATAGTTTTTTAGGAACAGTCCTAATCGGGAGAATGAGACCTGCAACATTAGTGAAGAGAAAAAATTCCGTTAAAAATTCCGTTAAATTTCTAAAAATTTCCGTTCAGTTGTTATGCCAGATTTTAACGAAAAATGTCGTTAATTCCTTAAACTCGGTAAATCGTTAACCATTAAATGTGCCTCCCTGGCACGGAGTTCGTCGGCTACAATACGACAACGCCCTTCGCGCAAGTTTAGACCGTTCGAAAGACTGTGCACGAAGACGGCCGCGAGAGCGACCTAAGCAGCGGTGGCTAAAAATGGCTTAAAAATGGCTAGGTGGCATCCTGGTCACAAGGAAAGGTTCCCAACTCAGGGTGAGCTTGTAGGGCCCTGCGAGCGCAGTTCAGAACCACAGTCAGTTTTTGCTGAACGCCTTTTTAAAGACTTGAAAAGGAAGTCTGATAGCGTGCGCGCAACTATAATCAACCCCTACGACACCCCTCGAGGTATGCCTCGGCGGCGCAGTTGGTAGGAAGGATGCCTCATAGAAGAACACCGGAGGGGCTTTAAGTTCGAGTCCGTGTACTGCCAAAATTTTTGCACATATTAGTTTGTTGTTATTGCGCTTTCTCATGCTCACAGGAGTCAATTTTAGACCATCAAAGCTCACAACAAACCAAGGCTGCCTATTTGCGTCTTCATGTGTGCTAATTTTCCAACAGTGCCTATCTGCACCATATCATTTCTCTGGAAATGAAGAGTGCTGTCTTGCTCTTCCCCTTTAGTCAACAGCTATGGTACAAATCTATGAAACAAGTAAAACACAAGCGCTTGTCACACCAGCAGCATCTTACAAAAGCCAGTGAGCAACAATCTTCTCCCTGACAAGGAATGACCACTTCTTCTTCGTTGAACGCGCAATCCGTGGGGTAGAAAAAGGTCCTGAGTGAGCATCTACGTACCCAGCTGCCACCCACGTGTATGACAGACATAGAAAGGTCCCATTTTCATTATACTACCTCTAACTTGAACCGCCTCTTCCTGCTGGCAGTCGATATCTCAACATATGGCGTCCAGGAGGAGTTCTTTTATGGCATCCCCAACAGGGATGGGCGGAATTTCTGTTTTCTGATTTTCTGCCATTTTAGGCAATTTTTTTTGTTTTCTGTTTTCTGGGAAAATGGCCAAAAATTGGCCAGAAAACAGAAAATAAAGCTGCGTATAAAATTTTGTCGTAGCAATTCAATAACGTTGTTCAAAGAACATCACAAAATCATTAACTCCATGACATAATAATGTCTATAAAGTATTCAAAATGACAAGAATTGCAAGAAAAATAGCGTTGTAGGTGTGTAGAAGTAGAGATTGCGCCATGCATTCATCGAGTATACTGCTTCGCTTGCTTTATTGATGGTGTGAAGTCTACTGACACGGAGCTCCTTCATACTATATTTCATGACTATTTGCTTCGTCGCCTTTCCAATTTCATTAGAGTGTATGCTATCTAAGGCTTCGTTCAAAACATTGTGTTAAGTCTACAAAGCTGGTGTTTAAGTTACTTTTAATTAATGAGTACAGGAATTCCCAAAACCGAAGGGTGTTTATAAACTGAAAATGTTTCAAAAGTTTTGAGACATATGTAGTCACCTTATACGTTAACCTAGAGTCCTTCGTAAACCACCATACCTATGCTTCATTAATATCCTATTCGCTTCTTTGGAAAGAGAAGAAATCAGAGACAATGCGTTCACGCAAGAGCATATTGAGGTGGTAAGAAGAGAACAAAGAGAGAGTTGGGAGGATTTCCGTGATTTTCATGCACAGCTGTGCTGAACGTTCTGCACGAAGCTATCGTTAAACCTAAATTCTACATAGCTTTCAGTTTTCAAACCTGGAGGGAATAAGTTGTTCTACCCACCGCCATTCTTTCTCGTCATACAATATGAGGCTACCACATGTGACTGTCAGTTAAAATGAAGTTGCTCCATGAAAAAGGCTGATTCCGATTATTTAATACTGAGTGTTTGCTCAGTCATCCCTGATTTGATTCTGAGCGGCCGCCAGAAACTTCTCTATTCGTCCCTACCCCGTGCCAGAATAGCTCATTTCGTAGTTCGACATGAAGAGCGCTATATCTCTCTTTCGACTTAGCCAAGCGGTAATGTATCTGATTTTCGAACCTCAGTGGGGCTTGATGCCCTTTGATATGCGTGAGTCTGCTATTCCAAGCATCGTGCTCTCGATTCCTCGATGCGCAGTTTTCATCTAAAGTCAATCCTGCTTTCGTAGTGTCTAGGGTTTTTAGCCGTACATTAGTGCAGCATGGACGACGGAGTGAAACAGGCACAGAGCGTAACGTTCTTCATTATCACTATTTTTTGAGCGCTTCTGAATGCTCCCAAAACCGCTCGCTTCTTCCTATCCATTTTTACAACTACGTTGCTCTCGGCTTATGTTGACCTTCTGCGCACAAACAAAACTGTTCAGAAACAAACAAGAAACAAACATTTTTTCTCAGGATCAGCGTTTTGCAAAAAGAGCTGGTCATGTATGAGTGGCAGACGTTGATGAGGATAGCAATCTGTAGGAGAGAGGAGCTATGGAAACAAACATGAGAAAACCACTGAAAGGGCGCCATCCTAGGTGATAGAGAAAGGATATACTTTCTCCGTTCCTTGGCGTCCGCATCGACACATTCAAGAAAGCACTTTCACCTAAAGTTTGTTTTTACAGTTCTACTGGGTTTATGAGCCAGAATCTTGTGTTGCCCTATGAGCAATAACGGCGAGTGTGAAACATTGTTGGTCTGCAATGGATCTTGTTGAACCTGCGTTTCTTAAGGGACATTGGATTGTTGCTCTAGAGATTTTTAGCAAGGAGAGGCCATTTGTTCCGAAAATTACAAAAGTGAGAAATAGGAATAGAAGCACTGATGCAACAAATAATACTCTACAACCTTCTGCCCATTAGATTATTTCGCGAGTGTCTCTCTATACCCACAGAGAGGGGAGAAATGAGTTGAAACATGCGGTCAGCGGCGAATGAACCTCTCACAACTCTTAAAGGCCAGTTTCTCGTTTGTGGGACAATTAATATTCCGGATTGTTTTATTTGCAATCATATCTAAATTATGGACCTCTACTTTTATCCATGAACCACCTATTTCAACCCGTATGTGATAAGATCTTCCTTAGTATTGCGGTCATTAATGTAACAATTGGGGCAGTCACTGTAATGGGGTGCTGGTAAGTAATGTTGCATACTACAAGTAAGATCGCTTAGAATCTCTACTAATTTATTAATTTAGTGAATTTAAAAGTAATGCAAATTTGTATGATATAAACGCTAGCAGCCAAGTAAATAAGGCTGTCTGTGGCAACATTTCTAGTCGTGCGAAAGCATTTGTTATTGGAAAAATGCATTTGTGGATAGAATATAGATGGCTCGGATGATAAATTCGAAATTTTCTGTTTTCTGTTTTCCGATTTTCTGTTTTCTGGCGTTTTTGGCTTTTCTGTTTTCTGATTTCTGTTTTCTGACGAACGCGATTTTCTGTTTTCTGTTTTCTGGAAAAATTTCAAAACTTTCCGCCCATCCCCGATCCCCAACCGCAATCTCTCTCATTGTCGGAGATGTGAAATCCAGTGTGAAGGTGGAAAGTAGTCGGTCGACAACACGTTCAGGTGAGAGCGATATTTTTAGCACACTTATATATCGATAGGGCCGGCTCCATAATATTCAGCCATAAGGTACACGTATTTGTGTGCAATTACGGTGATATGGTGCAATATGGTGGTGGTGAAGATAGGGATTGTTGGAAAACTAGCACACATGAGGGCGCAAATAGACAGCCTTGGTTTGTTGTGAGCATTGATGGTCTAAACTGACTCCTGTGAGTATGAGAAAGTGCAATAACAGCAAACTAATATGTGCAAAGATTTTGGCAGTACGCGGACTTGAACTTAAAACCCAACCGTGTGCTTCTATGTGGCGCCCCTCTTACCGACTGCGCCGCCGAGTCACACGTTGTGGAGTGTCGTGGCGGTTGATGATAGTTGCGCGCACGCTTTTAGAGCTCCTTTTCAAGTCTTTAAAAAAGCGTTCAGCAAAAACTAACTGTGGTTCTGGACTCCGCTCACAGGGCCCTACATCCTGTCAAAATAGCATCGCAAAAGCTCACCTTGAGTTGGGAACCTTTCCTTGTCAGGCCTTTGATCAACAACAATAAAAAAAATCGCGACAGCGTATCAGGAAAGCGGGTCCCGATAGTGAGCGGTACAAACACTGAAGAAGAGGAAGAGAAGGATTGCAAATGCTACGCACTACATAGTGATCCGAGCGCACAGTCTAAGAACATTCTGGGTTGCATCACAACATTGACAGCTTCAGAGTTCCCATCGCAGTTGTCATGCGCCTCATTAAATCGCATTATCAAAAGAGTACTGCTTACTTGGATAGCCCTTTGGGCTTTTCCTCGCAAAGTAAGTGAAAGGTCGCGTAGAGCGTTTTAGTATTTTTTCAACATATGGCACAGTATCTATCCCATCTTCGACAACGATCCAGTGGATGTGCGGAACCAGTCGTAGAGTAGTTGCCAATCTGAAATTGCGCTGCTGTCCAACTTGGTAAGCCCGTTAGTTGTGCTCAAATTGAGAGAAATAATTTTATTGTTTAAAATTCCTTTGAAGAAGACTACGTCCTTGTTTGTTTTATGGCAACTACATCCTAGGGAAGCAAATATTCGGCCTTAATTTTGGGCACAACTGGAGGGTTAATTATGTAAGTTCGATTCTACCATTTTTTTGCGTCTCTATGGACACGAAGGATAGAAATTTGTATTAGGTCGTTGCATATGAAATGGCCGATTTTGACTGAAAACTTTGACAGATCATAACATTGCTTGGAACCAATTTTGTTAATCGAAATAACCACCATTACAATAAACACACATTTCCCAACGCGACAATAGTTTAGGGATTCAATCTTTATAAAAATCAGAACAGCGGGAATTAATAAAAACATTAGAAGTAATTTTTAAGGTGCCGACCACCGCACTGTTATCATCGTTTTTCTGGTGGGATTTCGGCTTAGGAAAGTGCTTGGGTTGCTCGTCGACATCAGAATGGCCCAGATTGAAGCTCAAATAAAATTTCGTTCGAAATTGCTCTTTCTGCATAATGCGACAAGCTTCCGAAGAAACACAACATTTCTAAGCACAGGTGAAATACAAATTATTCCGTCAGAAACAGCAAGGAATCCCGTGTTATACCTTATGTGAAAATGCGAAGTAAGTATTAGGTTGTAACGAAATAAATGGCACTGAACCACTGTAAATTTAAAAGTTAATATCTCGGCTTGTAGGCAAGTTTGTTAATCGAAATAAAAACCATCTGATTCTACACGTCTTAGCCAACGTGACACAAGCTTTTTTATCCCAGTAGCATAAAAATCAGAAGTTCTGGAATTGACGAAATCTTCGAAGGCACTTTCGGCATCCTGTTGGTATTTGAATATTTTCCCTACCAAGAAGTCGCCAAGATGCTTGAAGAAATGGTAGTCTGTTGAGGAGAGGTCGGGAGAAAGCGGAGGATGTGGTAGAGTTTCAATGCTCAGCTCATTCAATTTCTGCAACGTCATTCGTGCTACATGGGGGCGAGCATTGTCGTGCAGAAGGAGAACTCGCCTTCGGTTTACCAAGGCCGGCCGGATATCCTTCAACTTTTTCATCATTTCTTCAATTTCAATGCAGTACTTCTCTGCCGTGATGGATTCACCGGGAGGGAGGAAGCTGTGGTGAATAATTCCCAGCGAACACCACCATACTGTCACCATCACTTTCTTTTGGTGCAATTCCGGCTTCGCAAAAACCTTGGGGCTCTCATCGCTGTCCACCCACTGTGCAGATCGTCGCCTGTTGTCGTACATTATCCATTTCTCGTCACAGGTTACGATGCGATCAAGGATTTCGTTCCGTAGAAGCAGTGCGGACGAGATCTCATATCGTCGGTTCCTTTGCTCCTCAGACAGCTCGTGAGGCACCCATTTCTCCAGCTTTTTGGTCTTTCCAATTTCCTTCAGATGCCGGGCAGCTGTCTTGTGACTGGCGCCAAGAACCTTCGCTATCTCCCTGGTACCTTTGCGTGGATCTTCCTCTACCACATCTCTCAGCTTGTCCTCATCAGCATCACTATGCCTCCCACGACCTTCATGTTCTTCCAAGCTCTCATCACCATTCCGGAACTTCTGATACCAACGATACGCCGTCCGAATTGTGGAACACCTTGACCGGATGCGGCGTTGATCTTCTCGTCCGCCTCCTTAGCTGTAGTGCCCAGCTTGAATTCATACAAGTAAATGCCTCGGATTACCCTTTTGTCCATCTGCAAAAAAGTCAATAAAACTCTAAAGTTTTCCCATTTTTACATAGAAAATTTGGTACTCGCCGGTAGAGCAAAGTTTGCGCTTCTAAACGATATGCCACATGTTACGGTTTGTTCTTGATCAAACGCGCAAAGACGCGCCAAAAAAAAGGCGCGAGCCAGTGCCATTTAATTCGTTACAACCTAATAGAATGTTGATTCTGTAATAAGCGAACAAAAAGCGGTTGCACAAAAACGCCAGAACTTTCCGGCCAACCAATATAGGCTTGCTTGACATTTGTAAATCCTTTAGGAACATAAAAATGGGATTATATATCTAAATTGTAAGACGGATATGGCAGGAACTAAGCTAATCAACCAAAGACTTTCGCACTCAAAGCAACTACCTGGTCATATCGGCGAATCGCTCCGCTCTTTTGTGCGTGGGTGTGATAGCAATTATCAATGGTTCTGAGACCTTCATGAACTCCCTGAGCTTCAACTCAGCTCTACAAAGCAGACTGAATCATGAAAGTTTAGCACAGGAAACTTTATGATTTAAAATTCACAGCAGAAAATATTACTATTTACTTGGGAAGGAAGATAACCAACGATATCACTGCTATGGTGAGAATCCCAGCAATTAAAGCTGAAATGTAAGCAGCTATAGCTGAAGCTTGATGGAGCACCACAGTCCGTACCTTACCTAGGTTGTCTTTCAAAGCTTTTCTTTTTCTAGTTTCCATGAGCAGCCAATCTGAAATTATCTGCTTTAAATGGATCGCACTTTTGGAGGGGTGCATCTTCATACGTGTTTCTTAAGGTGCTAATACCTTCGACATAATATTCACGGATTACACGCGTATTACCAGCCACTCTTTGTATGAGATCAATCAACTCTGACAAAACAGCAGCAGTAGGGCCGTAGATGGGCAGATCGCGGCTTCGTGACACGGCCCAACAATTGCAAAACTGGGCGTTACCACCTGCCCAGCTCGAAGCGCTTGGTCATCTCGGTAATCCAGCCATCCTTTTCATGGGCAGTAAATCCTGCCGAGCTGTGCATCATCACATCCTGCTCAACTTGAAGGGTCACCCTCCCATGCGTCCCGCAGCACGTGCTGCACAAATACACCGAACCAACTTGCGCGCACCCTTCAGTACTTGTGCACTACCTTCACTCGAAATTAGTACCTCTACCACTGGTAGCACTCCAACTGTTACTCGTGTCCCTAACAGTACTCTCAGCACCAACTACCACTATAACTCGAACTTTTCCACTATACAGTACCATTTTAACTTCTGCTCTGGCGACCACTTCTTCTCCTGCACAGCTCTGAAGTTGGTACGGTCGATAGAGCAAAAGTTGACGTAGCACTAAATGAAGAATTTTGTGGCCCTATGGCAGAATCGTGCGTCTCTCTTTATAGGCTTCGTGCAACAACGAGTGTGTGCGAACTTCACTCTCACTTCCGTTTTCTGCCGGCACATGGGTAAGGGGATATTAGAGGATTGGGGGGGGGGGGTGGTAGGGAGAATGAGTAAAGGAATCGGAGTAATATTATTCCCGTCGGACTGTGAACGGTGTCGAGCGGTCTACCAATAGCAGTTTCATTTGGGGAATTGCTAAAACCTCTAGAATCAGATCAGAATAGACGCAGGCGTATGGGAGCGCAATTGGTGTAGAGGAACACTTGTTCGCCGCGAATGAGATGCGTCAGGCCGACGTTGGCATTCGATCGATGCGCATTGGCCACTTGTGTGCCCGCGGTGGCATAGCTGCCAAACGGGGCGTGACGCAGTGGGTAGAGGGGCGGGTTCAGCCTTCGAGGTCGGAGGTTCGGTTCCTATGCATGGTGGTGTTTTTGCATTTCATTCAACTGGCTTGATGAGGTCCAGGGGCTTTAACGTCTGCACATTCTTCAGGCGTTTTCTGCTCATTTTCCAGCTGTATGCTTCTGCAGAATCCCACTGCTAACTTCCCCCTGAGCAACGAAAGCAGTCTCCACACGAGCAGCTTGGATCGCATTCACCCTGGAGCCTCTTCCCGGTCTTACTTAGATCTAACCAGATTCTCCTGATGTCGCGTCATATCGACGTGGCCATTTTCGATATCCACCGACACCATGTTCAGTCGATATGGAGGAGGGTCGTTGAGCGGTCGGTGGCGGATCGCGGCTCTTCCACCGCCGCTACAGGACAGCACTGGGAGACGGGAGCAGTTCCTGCACGAGCACCTTGGACGCACTACACCCTGGAGTCCCTTTCCTAGCCCAGTTGTGCGCTCGAAGAGCACACAACCCATCTCCGATGTCCCCCTCAGCGACGAAAGCAGTCTCGGCACGGATTGATGTGCAAGTTATCTCACAAAAAGTTGTTGTTCAAATTAGAAGAATTCAAGATACATCCAATGTTAACGAAGTGGATCGCTGATTTTCTAAATGAGAGAACGTTTCAAGTTAAAATTGGACATGTATTCTCCGAAGTTAAACGTGTTACAAGTGGAGTACCTCAAGGAGGGGTATTATCGCCTATATTGTTTAACATTTTTACTTCGGAAATACCAGAAATTTTGCGCAATGTTTGTGATTGTGCCATGTATGCAGATGATGTAAAAATATACAGGGTCATTGATGGTGTTGATGATGAATTATGTCTTCAAGGAGGAATCAACTTATTGGTTTCCTGGTCTAAACAATAGCAGCTCCCCTTGGCTCCGCACAAAACGAGTTTCATGCGTATTAGCAGCACTCCGTCAACTACACAGCATACATATGAAGTGGATGGTCTCCACATCACATCGGTGGATTTCATTAGAGATCTTGGTTTCACATACAGCAGCAAACCAGACCTTTCCGAACATGTCAAAAATCGTTGTAGGATAGCGCTTCTGCGTACATTCCACATATTTAAAGCCCTCTCTACAAAGAACAGAGCTCTTTTAATAAGGGCTTACAAGACTTACATACGACCATTAGTTGAAACGAGCACTACAGTATTCAACCCTAGTAGGATGAAAGATATCTCCAGAATTGAGAAGGTCCAAAATAATTTTACTAGGAAATTATTTATTCGCATGGGAGGCTTCATATACTCCAACATCCCCAACGCAGTGTTCAGAAATAGACATTTGGATCTTCCATCCCTCGTATCACGACGAAAGGTGTTTGATGTTTGTCTCGTTCATAAAATTCTGCACCAACCTAGTGTGGCTGTGATTATGAAATTATATAGTTTGATGCCTTCCCGAACTAGAGGTGGTATAATGAAAATAGCATTGCCTTGTCCGAGATCATCAGTTCGCGCTTCTTTCTTTACGCATAGAGCAGGTAGCGCTTACATAAGGATCACGAAAAACCTATCAAATGCTTACTCTATACCCCAGTTCAACGGTATGCATCAAAAATGTTGCTTAAGTTTGAAGGACTCTAGTCATGGGATCGACCACACCCTGTTCTTGTTTGATTGTGCCTTTTCTGAAGTTTGTTTGTCTGTTTGTACTTTCCTATTTCTATCTCGCGTCTGCCTTTCGCGACGTGATAAACATTAACATTAACATTAAGTTTGCGTGGTACTCCAGCAGGAGCTGGCATATTGCCAGCGGAGCAAGTGGTTAGTTCTAATGGCTATCCCTCTTCCCTAGCCTGACTCTTCGAGCGCAGAATCCAGCTGCGGACTCCCCCTGAGCGTCGAAAGCAGTCTCCATCCGTGACGCAAAAAAAAATCTATTCCGATCTGATTTTAGCGGCCATAGCTCCACTCTTTCATTTGTGTTTCCGCAGGTTAAGCACTTCGGATTAAGTCTCTCTCCATCTGTTTCTCGCCATGTGTAGAACGAGTACTTCAGAGAATGGATCTCGAACGTGCGATAGGTGGATAGGCCTTATAGAGATAGCCATTAGACCTCATCGGCGGCTGCCGTGGCAATGTGCCAAATCATGCTACAGTATCCCGAAAACCTGCAGATCATCCGTCAACGGAGCGCGTTTCTGCACAGGCTGACGCGTTGCGACGTGTCTGCTGCCGCGTGGTCTCGCAGCACCCCTTGCCTTCGTCGCTCAGGGGAGTCCGCAGTTGGATTCTGCGCTCTTCGAGCGCAGAATCAGGCTAGGGAAGGGACTCCAGGGTGGGTGCGATCCAAGCTGCTCGTGTGGGAACTGCCTTCGTCGCTCAGGGGAGTCCGCAGCTGGATTCTGCGCTCTTCGAGCGCAGAATCAGGCTAGGGAAGGGACTCCAGGGTGGGTGCGGTCCAAGCTGCTCGTGTGGAAAGCCCTCGTCGCTCAGGGGGAGTCCGCAGCTGGATTCTGCGCTCTTCGAGCGCAGAATCAGGCTAGGGAAGGGACTCCAGGGTGGGTGCGATCCAAGCTGCTCGTGTGGAAACTGCCTTCGTCGCTCAGGGAGAGTCCGCAGCATCACCAGCAGAACCAGGCCAGAAAACGCCGCTCAATGACTCAAAACCCCTCAAATCTCGACCACTCAATTGAAATGCAAAAAGCACGCAACGCTGCAGAGCCGAACCCCCGACCTTCCTACCATGGAGCAGCGCAACATCCACTGCCTCACGGCCCGCTTGCTGAGGCAGCCATCGCTGGCATACAAGACGTCGCAGCGCGATCCACGACGTATCGACAGCAGCCGCCGATGAGGTCTAAGTAAGACCCCTTATAGAAGCATTTTTGAAGATTCTGCCCTACCGTATTCCACTATACTATTCTATATAGCAAAACCAGTTTTCTTCTTCCTGTAATGAATGAGAGAAGGCCTAAAGACGTCAAGAAGACGGTCGGAGTGCTCTATTCTCCGGGTTTGGGGCAAAGCCCCCAACCAGACGTTTGGCGGCCGGCAGGCCGTTGAACGTCTGGTATTAGATGGGCGACCAGAAACAGCTGAGCAAACTCACAGCGCGTCCTGAAGTAGTGCCGCTGGAGCGCGTTGATCATGAGAAACTAAGCCATCCCCGTGATACTGGCTGGTCATGAGTTGTAGGTGGATAGGATAATCTACACTCTGATAACAAGGATGGGTGTGCTTGAAAAAACAGGTTCGAGACGGAAGACTTGCAAGTTTTTGCAACAACATCTAGTTGTATTCAACTGCAACATGATGGATTGAAGTCTTTCTCCATACCTTTGAAAATATCTTCATCTTCACGTCGAGTTGGACACTTTTCAAATCAAATTGGACACCTTCTCAGCCAGCCTAAGTTTTTTGAAATCAAACTGAACGTCTTTCAAATTGAGACGAGCTCCCTACTATAGTTGTGCTTGCCCAAAAATTTCGAATTACCGAATATATTCGAATAGCGACAATTTTCAAGCATTCGAATTCGATTAACATTCGAAAATCGCGTTTTTTCGAGCATTTGAATTCGAATACATTCGAAAATCGAGTTTTTTCGAACGTTCTAATACGAATATTCGAATTCGAATGCTCGAATATTCATTCGGGCACAACTATACTCCCTACAGGTTAAACTACAGACTGCGTGAGATGATTAGAATAATTTTCTGTTCGAGAAAAATTTGGTACAACTTTTTTTGCCATTTTTTAGTTCAGCTGCCCACATATCTGTAGCTTTTTAAAAAATTATTTTTAAAGAAAAAATAATGAATTAAAAAATTGTTTTAAGCACAGCAAGGCAGCTATCATATTGTGCATTAAAGGAATAGATTGCGCCATACACTCGTGAACCTTGTAGCGATTTTTGTTTGATTAGTATTGTAAGTGCTGCTTACATAAAGCATCAAAGTCAGGATATGTTGCTCTTTACAATCGCATACAAGTGTGAACATTTATGCAAACAGCAATTTCGCTATCACTTAGCAAATAAATATCGCGACGACTAGGACAAGGGCATGGCGCATTCTCTTCTTTAGCGTTAAAAAATAAGCTGCCTTCTTGTTCCCTAAAACAAACTATAAACTTATGAGCCTAAAACTCTTGAAATCAATGCGAATTTTTCCAAATCGAAATATCCTTCTTACACCAAAGACTACTGACACTCTAACATGGTTTGAATAATTTTTGTTCAAGGAAAATTTTAGTATGATTTCGTTGAAGTTTTGATTCAATTATCCAACATTTGAACTTTTTGTTTTAAATTTTGCAAGTTATATACTATAAATTATGATTCCACTACAATACGCCAATATTGCAAAGTTTCAAACAAAAAGTTCAAATGTTGGATAAGTGAATTAAAACTTCAAAGAAATCACACTAAGATTTTCCTTGAACAAAAATCATTCAAAGCATGTTAGAGTGTCAGTAGTCTTTGGTGTAAGAAGGATATTTCGATTTGGAAAAACTCGCATTGGTTTCAAAAGTCTTAGGCTAGCTTAGAAGATTATCGTATTTGACGTGAAAGGGTCCAATTTCATTCGAAAAGTGTCCAGTTAGACGTAAAACTACTATATTTCTAGTGGAACTCGTAAATGGCTTATCGTTCTTTTAGAAATGCCTGCTGAGCATCTGTTTGAAGCTTTCTGGGCCCTTGATCCGGTTTGTTAAACCTTCAACACAAAATCAGAATGCGTTTTCAGTACGAGAGTTGAAATATCGTAGACAAATCTGTAGCAAAAGTTCCATGGTGATTCAAACCGCTTCTGACGTTCGAAACGCATGTCAGCCCTGGTTGCAGGTATAAACTACGCCTCAGAGTGTGTGCTGGTGCTAAGCACTGTATGTATTAAGATCGCTTTTGGGATAAAAATAAAGAACGGCGTCAATCAATCCCTTTTGGGATGCGCCACGCATTCTGCTTCCACGTGATTTCGTGGAGGCAAGGGTACAATGACTTGCGGTGGCTAGCCGATGAACAAATCAGTGCTTTATACTCTCCAGACAGGCGTCAATGCCGATCCCGAATGGATGGAAGGCTTGGTTTGCCTGTGCATCCGAACCAAGAACCTCGTATCCGCCTGCTCTTCACACGCACACCTTTAGAGCTTCACGTCGAAACGAAGTGCATGTCGCATACATGTGGTTCCGATAATCCATGACCCATTCCCTCCGCCTTTTCTACCAGGCGTTTTCAGAGTGTCTCCCGTTCACTAACGGTCCACTTTCGCGGTCGAAATGTTCTAATCTATATAGGTCAGCCGTGCGTCGCCTTCCTCAAACATAACAAGGCTACATAGGATGTTACGCATAAGTACTTTCCTACTTCAAATTCTTCTCGTCTCATGTGTTGTGCGATGGGGTAAGATTCTTTTAAATTGACGCCTTCTTTGTCCCGCTACAAATCTTCTTCCTGGCGTGCATTAGCAACTCATGTCACCCCCTATACTGGCGAGGTTACCTCATTCTACAGTAGGCCTCTGTAAGTAGGGAAAACCTACAAAAATCTTGATATCTGGGTGCTTCAAGCTTTACGTCAGAGGTTGCAGAATTTTGTGCTCATTGTCGCACAGCATATATGAAAGAATCAAAGGCATGGAATCTACTACCACGATCAACGCTTTCTCTCACCTGACCCTGCTAGAGGAAAGTTTATCGTGTTCATTCTTTGAGCACTCATTCTGAAAACAAAATTTCCCTTAAAGAGAGTATCGTAGCAGCAATATAGAGATGGTATTTAATGCGATCTTTGCAGTCATTCGCATCACCCCTGATGCGAAGTCGACTCCTATGACAATACACCTCTTGACACATCTTGTTGTATGACGCTCAGAGAGCTGAAGCCTTTGTTTTTTATATGCATTGATGCAAACTCAGATTCTAGATGTGGCGCTCCACACTTCTATTTTACAGAGTCTGTAGCAAATGTCTTGCTTTTCAATCTAAAAAAGCTAAGAGATGAAAGCGCCACCCCTTTCTTTGGCGATTTCTATTTCTATGTCATATCGTGAAGGCAGTTTGATGTGTAGTTGGCCTCCACAGTGACTTCCGTTGGCCATACCACGGACGAGTTAGGATTCCTTCCTTCTCACCATCAGACAGGTCTACTACCAATTTAGCGACCGCGGAGGGCTGAAAGGCTTGGTTGGCCTGGGCAGGACTTGAACCATGAGCTCTGAATCGGGGTGCACTCGACAGTCAGCTCCACCTTTGAGTGCGCTACACCCCCATCAACAAGCAATACATGAGCATTAGATAATATCCCCTGATGTTGCTTTAGCACAAGCAAAGGAACAGCGGATAATTCTATAATTGAATGTAACGCTCTCATTCCTATAGGCATGGGAACTGCCATGGAATAGCCTAATTGCGAGGTTCAAGCAACTGTCGTCACCTCCTCTGACTGCGCTACAACGCTTTCAGCATGTGATCAATAAAGGAATAAAGGATAAAGGACGGTGTTACTCAATTCCTTTTTGGGATGCGCCACGCATTCTACTTACACGGGATGTCGTGGAGGCGATTTAAATGCGTATTTAGCCATATAGTGTCTATTGGTGGTCAACCGATGAACAAGTCAAGGCTTTATCCTTCCCAGACAAGCCTGGTACCAATTCAACGACCCCGGAGAGATTAAAATCTTGGTCAGCCTGGAGGGAGTGCGAGCCAGGAACCTGATATCGGGTGCATGCAACAGCCCACGCCTCCTCTAACTGCTCTACCACGCGTCCAGCATGTGTTCAGTACTGGCCAATATTGTATTACGCTTTACGACATACACTATAGATACTATACATACCGTTCATGCAGTAGCCATTTTGGCCGCAAGTTTGGCTGACTGCTGATTGACCAGCAGGTGATACATACTGTTATCAGTCAATACCTTGGGATGCGCCACGACCTGTAGTATAACGCTGATATTCATATTGTATTATAAGGGGGCATGTGGTAGCACAGTCGGGGAAACCCTGACTGTCGTCTGCACCTTGAATCAGGATCTTGATTCTTATTCTCCGCTCAGGACAACCAAGCCTTCCATCCCTACGGGGTCGTTGAAATGGTAGCAGGCTTCTCTGGGAATAATAGAGCGTTGACCTGTTCATCGGCTGGCCAACGCAGGCCATTGTATGACCATTTACGCAATCACATCGCCTCCACGATATCCCGTAGGATGTGTGACGCATCCCACGGAGGATTGAGCGCCTTCCTTTGTTTTCTATCCTTTATCAGGAAGGGGGGGGGGGGCGGCTTTAGGGAGTGCTCAGGTTCAACAATGACTTGTAGAAGACGGCCAATATGAGACCGCTTTAAAAAAAACCATGCACTTGTTCATCGATTGAGAGTTCCTGCCGAACAGTGGCTGCTGGGAGTTTTGGATCTCATTGGTTTCCCAAGTCTAATAGTTTTTGCAAAATTTGAGATTTCGCACGAGCGAATATTTTGTTACAAACTTGAACAAATTAGGATTCAAGCATTTGAGCATAACCATAAGATATGATTAAAATAAGGTTGAATTTTGCTATCCTCTTTTTCGCTGCCTATGGCAAGATTTTTTAATTTTCTTTTTTACCTGCTGAATTTTTTGAAAGCCCAAGGTTGGGCTCAAATATAATCCAGAAAAACTGGAATTCATTTACTTCGCTATGTTTTATTTACGGGTCTAAACTGGTGCCATAGCCTAGAACAAGTCGACGTTCCCAAAACGCGTTCGGGCAGAACACCTCCTGTTCATAGAAAAATTCAGTGCCCTCAATTGTAGACGACTTCGTTAAGAGATTACAGACGACAAATTTCTGGAGATATTCCGAATTTCCAATTGAAGAAATTAACACGGTTATAGCTGATGACCACTTCTAAACAGAGGGAGGAACGGGTTATAGTAATTTGGACTTCCACGGCCCGGTAAACAACCGGAAAATGATAAAAACAGTGGAAAAGTTCGATTGAAAGCTACTTGAATAGCACCAAGAACGGCCAGTATTTATTATTTCTAGTTCAGAAACTAGACATTGAGATTCATACATATTTTGAAAGTCTTAGTTTTAATATACATTTCATGTGAATTTAACGAGAATTTAGCTCTTGAGTACTTTGTACTTTTCTCCTTTAGAAAAGCTTAAAATAATAAAAGATAAAAGACGGCGTTATTCAATCCCTTTTGGGATGCGCCACGCATTCTACTTACACGGGATGTCGTAGAGGCGATTTAAATGCGTATTTGGCCATACAATGACTTGCAGTGGCCAGCCGATGACAAGTGAGCGCTTTATTCGTCCCAGACAAGTCTGGTAAATTTACCGACTCCGGAGGGATGGAAGACTTGGTTGGCCTGGGCGGGAAATCCGAACCAGGAACCTGGTATCGGTGCACGCGACAGTCGGCGCCTCCTTCGATTGCGCTACACGCGCCCTAGAAAAGCTTAAATTCTATTAAACACAAATTTATCTTGATTTTCAGAAGAGCGCACTCTCAAATGCGATGCCAATGAATGCCATCTGGCTGTGAGAAACGACACGTTTCAAAAAGCGGAATGTATATTAAACGGTAAACCTTCTGTCAACTTTTGGACATTTCATAAATCAATTTTTCTAAATATCAAAAGCTTTCTTTCAAAAAAAGAACTGCTTTAATAGCCACCATTGAAACTGCACTGTTCTTGACTATTCCAGCTGACGCTCGACATTCCTGCGACATCAAATGCAAAGGCGCCGATCGGGACTCCGTCATCTCGAAAAGTCCTACGACGAACCGAAGATGCATTAGGTTCGTCACTGGCAACGACTAACTATCTTCTCTTCAAACGGACACTTTCCACTTTAGAGTGGACGCTTTTCAAGTAAACGTAGACGTACTTAAAGTGCACAGAAACTTGTTAAGAAGTGAATCTAATCTTTTTCTTTAAGAAGATCTGCTTCGAAACGCTACTATCCAGGACAATGTGTGTTTTTATAATGAGGATAAAATTCCTATCCCCTGGACCAAAACAATGCTTTTATATTGCCTGCATTTTTAGGATACCCTCATTTTTCTAAAGCTGTAGTGTGGTTTTTAGGTTTCAAACCACTTAAAGAGCCACAAATAAATCGAAACGGCCACTTTGTGGGGAAAGTACAACAAGTATTCAAGTGAAACACATTCAATCAAGTGTAAAATGTAGGAATTTAAGTGAGTGCGCGATGCAATCCTTTTCGCTCATATGTCTGAAAATTTTCATTTTCTCAAGCTTTCATAACATGATAGTCAAACGTCCAAAGAAGCCGACGAATGTTAACCTTCATTTCCTATATTTATTAGGTTGGTGAAAAAGTCTTGCACCGAAAAAATTTGGGAAATTTTCAAGATTTAGCAGAAACGTCCAAAGGCTGCTTAGTGCCACGTACTTGTAGCAGAAACATTCTAGAATATTTTACATACGTGGCCATTTGCTTCTGAGGGCATATAAATACTACGATTGCAGTAAACACTGACTGACTCCGTGACTCGGACAAGGTTTCGCGACTGACTATCGCTCAGTCTTTCCTTGTTCGTTTTCGTAATGAGGACTTTCTCGAGAATGTCGTCACGGGACGTGAATCCTGGGTCTTCCTTGTTAACCATACTCGGAAGGTCCAGTGGCTCACTCAAGGAGAACCACAACCTCAAGATGGACATCCACCAGAGGAAGGTAATGCTGTGCTGTTGATGGGATTCTAGAGGAACGCTCTATCGTGAGCTTCCTGGCGATGGCACCGTAGTAACAGCGAACATCTACGCTACACAGCTGTAGAAGAAGCTGAGCGAGGCCATGACGCTCAAACGCGAGGGCGGAGGGATGTTTACCTTCTTCACGACAATGCTCGCCCCCCACGTTGAAAGTCGTCTCGCCAGAAGTTGCAGGAGCATAGGTGGAAGGTGGTGCTCCACCCAGGGTATTCGCCAAATCTTGCGCCATCAGACTACCACCTCTTTCGAGCTCTCAAGCAACATCTAAGGAATAGATGCATCAACGACCGAACCGAACTGGAATCCGAGGTAGAGCACTTCTTCGAGTCATAGCTGACTTCATTCTGGAAGAAAGGATTTCATGATCTCTCTGTCAAATATCAAAAGGTTACAGATGTAAATGGTACCCACTTTGTAGTGTTGCGATCGGTGGCCCCGCAGGCTGAGGCGTCCCTCAAGTTGACTTTGCGGCTCCGTGTCGCTCCAAGGGCACCGGAGGGTTCCCAGATCTCACATAACCCCACAGGACTCCCACGTATTGCCTCAGTCGCACGTATTGCCTAGACGTATTGATGGAACTCCAGCCTCGCCGGCTGGCCTCATCCCTTGACCCCGAGCCACCCGGCTCCTCAGCTCCCGCTCCGTCTCAGGGGACAACCCGAACCCAGGGGAACCCACAGGGTGACAAGGAAATATACACACAATGCATACATATTGCAATGCCCTTGAAACGAAGGGACTCACCCGGCTCCTCCACACACGCACACAGTATACGGCGTAGGATTCATTTCACTTCGCAACCAGTAGGTATCCGACAATGCAGTGGCGAGAATATTAGGCGTCCTCCGTGGCCGGCGTGGTAGTGACTCCTGAGGCCGCGGGGGTGAGCATGATGCCCACTAGACCCCGCGGCCCTCTCCTGGCGCTCCCGTCCGTATTGTCGGTCGACGAAGGCAGGGACGAGGCCCCGCGGTAGCCATCCGGAAGAAGGGCGCAGAGCGAGAGGTCGGCAGACCTCGTCGCGGGAGCACGGGACGTCGAATGGCAGCGCGCCGGACGAGAGGAGGCGGCGCGCGCCGATCGATGGTGCTACGTCACCAATTTTCCCATGCGCCCAGGCCGATCGAGGGTGCCTCATCGGCAAGCTACCGTGGAAAACAGCGCGCCCGGGCCGGACACGGACCGAGGAGCGATCGCGGTCGCGACACTCCCGGCCCACGAAGAGTGCCCGGCTGGACTTCTTCCCCATGGGGGACTAGCGCTTTCGGCTGCCTCCTACTGCTGGGCCTATTGCCCTTTTAGATGAGGAGGCGGGAGCGTCCTGAGAGGTACACGCGAAGGTAGTGAGGCGATCACTGCCCAACGCCACAACCCCAGATGCAAAAACAGGGAGTGGCTGACGGGAGGGCGCCTTCACACGTATTGACACAAAAAGAGGGGCGAGTCACACATTCCTACCTCTAACTGGAAGGCCTCTTGGCCACATGCTCCGAGACGAGGCCGCTTACCTACTTACAGAATGTGGACTACGCCGACCGTAAGGAGTGAAGAGAAGAGAGCCACGAAGGACGGACTGACTGAAGGATGAGCGGTTACCTACTGGCCGGCGAAGGTTAGCTAAACTACGGGCTGGATATATAGGACTACTAAACTACTGCGGTAAACCGATCGAACTACTATACTACTATGAGGAGGAAGCTAACACGGAATATAAGAACCTACAGATGATAACAAACTATGAGATGAACAGGTAGAAAACGTACTGCGATAGGATAACGGAATGAATAAGAAACTAATACAAAAGTACACATCGGCATAATCGCCGTGGCTCTCAGACGAGCCTTCCCGTAACAACAAACAGTAGAAAAAACATCAGCAAAATACTACAACAGTACCACTATAGAAAGCTACTACAGAAAGGACTACGTAATGACTAAGGGGAGCAACAACGCTGATGCGCGATTCAGGGGGCGACGAGGGGAGTCATGGCTGCTGCGGGAGCGTTCCGTCACAAGGACGTACTTGCTCAACCGCGCCCCGACGAGCAGCCAACATCCACGACCATATTCATCACACTATCACGCCCATCGAAGCGCAGCCCGACCGGATCGACCCTTCGCATCGCCATCACCATTGGCTAGAATCAGCACATCACATGCGTTCAAGGAGGAGAGAAGTTGGAAACATCTACTGGCTTACTAGAGGAGGAGCTATTGCATGCAACTAGATAGAAAGGAGAGCTACTACAACTACACATGCGATAACTAAGGAAGAGGACTACTAAAGATGTACTAGATAGGAAGGAGAAATAAAGGAGAAGAGCTAAGACTAGATAAATCGTTACGGCGTCATGTGGCATTATGCCATGCGCCGGTCTCCTATGCGGATTTTACCGCATGCCGTAATGACGAAAGTCTGCAAATAAATAAAGGACCGTATTGACTAAGGGAAGGAAACTTCCTACTAGAGCTGCCTGGCGCCTGCAGGTGGTGTGCATGGCTTGACGGCTTCTGGTCGATGTCGTTGACCAGTTGATTCGACGAGCGCGGGGCGTAATCTGCAATACTGCAGTATCCTTAACTTTCAACTTACCATGACGCCACTCCTGTCGCTCGTGCTCGTTCTCTGCCGTCTATTTGCTCTGCCACTCTAGCTTCTACCGCCTCAACTTCCCTGTAATGTCTCAATGTTACAACATTATCGTATTGACTGTATGTCTCTCGTTGGAAACCGTATTGAGTGGGTGGAACGTATTGACTGCTCAAACGGCTTTTGCCTCGGCTTACCACGAGCCGCCTCCGCTACTAAGCTCGTCCTCGTCCTTGGACGAGGCCTCCCGGCGAGTAGGAGAAGGAGCTCTTGAAGGAGATCTACAGAAATTGCGGAACGACGGCCGATGTTCGCGTGGTGCCTGAGGGCTGGCTCTGCTTCCCTGGGGAGGAGAGAATCCTCCTGAGCGGAGCCGTGGACGTGAGTCACGGCGGACGGATGTCGGAGGCTCCTGTTGACGGCGTTGTATCGATGCCCTAGACGCCGGCCGACGTGCGTAACCGGAAGTAGATGGCTCCTGGTGTTGAGTTGGAGTCGGTGGCCTGTGTGATCTTCTCGTCCGCTCGGTCTCTTGACGGGCTCGATCTGCTAGCCTCCTGGGCAGCGGGTGTTTCTGCGGTGGTGTTACGTCCCGCGGATAAGGCCTGTAGGTGTAATCCGCCATCTGCTCGTAGATGTGGTCTTTCGTCCCACGAACGTCGATCACGACCGTGGGGTTGTCGATGCAGACGGCTCTATGATGGCCTTCTCTGTTGCACCGGCTGCAGGGATCCCGGCGGACGCATTCCCCCCGATGTTGACGGAGGCAATTGCAGCATAGCATGTGGTCATTGAGGATTTCCACTCGATCCGAAAGGCTGGTATGCTTCGGGCAATCTCCCGAGAAGTGATCGAGGTGGTTGCAGAACACACATGCAACGCCCTTCGGTGGCTGCGGCAGCGGTGGATATATGTGGGCTGCCGGTGATTCCTCCCATTGATACGTATTGGGGGTCGGCCACACGTCTTCCGGTGCTGGCATCGGTGGTTCAGTGGTAGAATGCTCGCCTGCCACGCGGGCGGCCCGGGTTCGATTCCCGGCCGATGCACCATGTTGCGATCGGAGGCCCCGCAGGCTGAGGCGTCCCTCAAGTTGCATTTGCGGCTCCGTGTCGCTCCAAGGGCACCGGAGGGTTCCCAGATCTCACCTAACCCCACAGGACTCCCACGTATTGCCTCAGTCGCACGTATTGCCTAGACGTATTGATGGAACTCCAGCCTCGCCGGCTGGCCTCATCCCTTGACCCCGAGCCACCCGGCTCCTCAGCTCCCGCTCCGTCTCAGGGGACAACCCGAACCCAGGGGAACCCACAGGGTGACAAGGAAATATACACACAATGCATACATATTGCAATGCCCTTGAAACGAAGGGACTCACCCGGCTCCTCCACACACGCACACAGTATACGGCGTAGGATTCATTTCACTTCGCAACCAGTAGGTATCCGACAATGCAGTGGCGAGAATATTGGGCGTCCTCCGTGGCCGGCGTGGTAGTGACTCCTGAGGCCGCGGGGGTGAGCATGATGCCCACTAGACCTCGCGGCCCTCTCCTGGCGCTCCCGTCCGTATTGTCGGTCGACGAAGGCAGGGACAAGGCCCCGCGGTAGCCATCCGGAAGAAGGGCGCAGAGCGAAAGGTCGGCAGACCTCGTCGCGGGAGCACGGGACGTCGAATGGCCGCGCGCCGGACGAGAGGAGGCGGCGCGCCCCGATCGATGGTGCTACGTCACCAATTTTCCCATGCGCCCAGGCCGATCGAGGGTGCCTCATCGGCAAGCTACCGTGGGAAACAGCGCGCCCGGGCCGGACACGGACCGAGGAGCGATCGCGGTCGCGACAGTAGATTAAAGTCGCTCTCAAAAGAAACAATAAAGTTTTGAAAAAAAAATTATGCTTTGGTGCAAGAATTTTTCACCAACCTAGTATTTTACAATCTTCATATGTTTTATCTTTTTAATTTCTTGTTCAGGTTCTACACGTACAACACGGAACGCGTAAGTGACGGTTGGCAAATGTGGAGAGAAGGTCCATGCGCCAAAGAGAGTATCATTTTACAAGTACACTGTGGATTTCCCTTGAAAGATAATTAGACGTCGGTCACGATGGTGTGAATAAAGTTTTCGTGATATAGCTTTGTAAATCGTGCTGGAATTTACACATACAAAAATAAAAAAGCACGTATATGTATTTAATCGCCTAGTGTTACATTTGTGGAATTTCCTTGCGCATAGGCACACATCCTACTAATGTCACACTGTGGAGAAACTCTGCGGATAGCATTGATATTTCAGTAACTTTAATTGAAAAAGAACGAAAAGGAAAGAAGTGGTTTGGTTCTTTTGTTGTTACAGAATCTCAACAATCTCAACAAGAGATTCTGTAACTACAAAAGAACCAAATCACTTCTTTCCTTTTCGTTCTTTTAGTTGCGATGAGCTTTAGTTGTGATCAAGACTCTTGCTCCTAGCTGGACTCGAACCCGCACCTTCTGCTACGATGATACGCTACTCCTAACACCTCCGGCGCAGAAGACGCGGGTTCGAGTCTCGCTTGATGCTTGAGTTTTGATCGCAACTAAAGCCCTTTAACAACTTACAGCCTCATCAACAGCCGGTCCAGGCTTAAACAAATGTGTTGAAAGGTGGTTTGGCTTTTAAGTTTTGCTAGTAAGTTTTGCAGCCTTGTTAAGCTCTATGTTTTTTAGAGCTTTCATCTTCCACAATGGACAGTTGTTAAACATTTTTCACGGGTATATCGATTCTCTTCAGTTTATTTCCTTTCGGTGCATATGTATGTACTCTTTCTGCTCACAAGGACCTCAAGTAGTTTATCAAGTAATTTGGTTTTAAATTTGCTTTCTGCAACCAAATCCCTCAGCATTATAAAAGGAGGAGCTTCAGCACTTTACTGAGCTGAAGTGCGTTCTAGAATTAGCTACATTATCACCTCCGAATAATTCATTCAATAGTGTCAACTTTTCAAGCTGAGTAGAAGTAGAAAAAGCAGAGCGAATCTGATCTGTGCTCTACAATCCCACGGTTTCAATTGTAAGGCCTTCAATTTACTTCACTCATATTTTGCTTTGTACGGTCTAGGAGCCCAGCAACTACGAAAGTACGGACGCAATTGAATCACCTATCGCCCCATCGAAGTGCAAGAGCGGACGCCAATTCTCGTTTCGATTCGCCCATGCCGCGTGCCAAAATTGTCCAGAGAGTATTACAATCTCTAGGAACTCACAAGGGAAGGGTCTAAAGCGTATTTCTGAACGGGGAAAGCGAGTCATATAGGAAGAATCCCCATCAAGTCGTTAAACCCAAGGAGTAGGGGAACCTTGAAGTTACACTGGAATACGGCGCATCACGAGTTTGGGGGTGTTGCACGCTCGCGATGCCTCTGTCTGCAAGCGGCTCGGAGCGCAGTGGAAGTGGGGTTGCTTCATGCGAGAAAGGTCGGGTGTTCGGTTTATCCGCACTCCTGTACTCCTGCATGCGCATTCAACACTATGATGTATTCCAATGACCTCGGGAAAAACCCTCCTGCTCGGATTTTCGGAAAAGACCTGGATGTGACGTCGGAGGTGGCTCAAATGAGAAACGAGGTTTGTGGATCCCGCAAATCAACCTAAACGGCCTCGATACACTTTTTCCCTCATCTGTACCTGTCACTAGGAAACCAGAGGTCTGCTGAAGGTTTCCTAAACCTAAGACTAACAATGTCGCTCGAGATCCATCTGTTCACGCTGAAGTGTCGCCCAACTTTAGATAAGGAACCTCAGAGGGAAGAAAGCAAGCTGGCCGAACGGATGGCCAGCATACTAAAGGACCTCGAAGCACGTCAACTTGAAGCTGACGAAGACGTTTTGGTTAAAAAACCAGTCAGTAATAAACAAGTCGCAAAAAGGTACTCTCCGCAGCGTACAGCTGAAAAATGTGCAGAAAACGTCTGAAAATGGTAAAGACGTCAGAACCCCCAGACCTTAACCAACCAGTTTATATCAGCAGCAGCGCAGAAGAACCGAACCCCCAATGTACGTAAGAGACCCAATAAATTGTCGACGACTTGACCAAAGCGCTAGCGCCTTTGATCCTGAAAATTCGAGAATACGCGAAACTCCCAAGCAAGTCAGAACAAAACCTCGATCCATCGATGGTCTCATGGAGTGCACCTAATTCACCAGTTAATCTCATGCTAACCTGACTGGCTCCAAATATGCGACAGAGCCATTTCTGAGAATAAACAAGTACCACATTCTGAGTGTTCCTCTATACGACCAACGAGAAACACTGCAGAAATTTCTGCGACATCGGGCAGGAATGATGAAAGCCGACGTGAGTAACGCGCCCAAATCGCATTACTTAACCTCATTCCGACACATCACTATATAACAGCCATGCGATAACTTAGTCGGTAATATGAGGACCGCTGTTCTACTTCAGCTCACTCTTGGTGAGTTCCTGCTGTCTTTGAGAATAACGCTATTGTTGTTCTCACATCTGCCATTTCGTTCTAGCATTCGCCCCACTTGCTGCTATTGCCGACAGCGATGGCATTTACGGCAAGATCAGCTCCTTATCAGGAAGGTGAGTGATTTTTCGCTTTTCTGTAAGAAAGTTAACGACTTTAACAAGAATGTTAAGCTAGATTGTCGGTGGTTCAGTTTATGTTTGTCGGTACACACATACACCAGTTGTTCGACACAGTTATCTCAAACTTGGGTAATTAAACCGGGACTGTTTTTCATAAATACGGTACACAATAGAGCATGTTAATAACATAATACAAGAAAATGAAGAACAGAAAAAAAAGGAACATGAGAAGAGCTACATGTGAATTTTCCCATATGACTTTTTTATAAGGAGTTTTTTGTTTGCATAGCCGCACAATCTGATAAAGCTCTGAGAGAAATTCTTTTACAATATCCCACAAAATCGTCCTATGATCGCGAGAAAGTCGCGATAAATGTGTTATGTTCTGTATATTCTGTGCTTTGTACTCTTTTGTATCCCTTTAGCTGCAATATCTTGCCGTAAGGGTCTCTTATGCTGTTTTACGTATTTTCTCGTCTAGAGCTTGTATTTATACCATTTTCACTTCGAATTGGGCACTTTTCAAATCAAAGTAGACACTCTTCTAAGCTAACCTAAGACTTTTCAAATTAATGAGAACTCTTCCAAATTAAATTGAACTTCTTCTATTAAATATTAAACTAGAACCCCTTAAAAACGTTAGAATAATTTTTTTCAAGGTAAATTCTAGTAAAACTTTCATTGAAGTTTCAATTTACTTTTCAATAAGGTTTGTCATAGTTTGCGTTTTCACAAAAAAAAAATTATTTTTGAGGAAAAGCAATGATTTAAAACTTGTAAAACTTGTTTTGAAAAGCAGGAGGGCGGCCATTTTATATTGCTAAAACAGAGATTTTCCCGTCCGAAATTTCGCGACTTTTATTCGACTAAAAGCAAAATTTCTGTTTGCATGCAGGTTCACACCTGGAAGCGGTACAATGCAAAAATTTGCAAAAAAAACACACATATCCTACCTTTTTGCCGCATGTAAGCAGTATTTACACTATCAGTCAAATAAACGTTGCGTTGAACTTTTTGAGTGCATGGCGCGATCCAGTCTTTTGATGGAAGACGTGATCGCGACTTTGCTGCTTCTTAACAAAAATTTCACTTTTTTCTCAAAAAGTAAAAGTTTTGTATGAAAATATGAAATTATTTTATAAATTGTTAATTATTTCATATGAAATTATTTCACTCATTCGGCAGCTGAAGTAAAAAAAAAATCAAAAAAGTTATTCTAAGTTTTCCTCAAACAAAAGAAAATATTCTAACCCTTTTTAGTAAGCTTGTAGTTTAACCTGCCTTAGGTCATTTCAATTTGAAAGAGTTCGCTTTGATTTCAAAGGTCTTAGGCTAGCTTAGAAGAGTGTCCAATTTGACGTGATTATTGTCCAATTCGACGCGAAAATAGTATATATTTATTTGCATGTAATCTCATATTTATCTTCTCATATTTGTTTGGGTATGTGCGAGCTGGCGCAGTCGGACGAGGTGTAGGCTGTTGCATGCACCCGATAGTAGCTTCTTGGTTCGGGTTTCCTGCTCAGGCCAACCAAGCCGTCCACCCGTCCGGGGTACTCGTCCGGAAAGCACAATTCGCTGATTTGTCCATCAGTTGGTCACCGCCAATCATTGAATAGGCTATTCAACTTGCCTCCACAGCGTCCCTAGAAGTATGTAGAATGCGTGGCGCATATTAAAATGGATTGATTAACAGCGTTCTTTACTATTCTTAGTTTGTAAGGCACGATTCCTAAAATTTCAAAAGTTTCTAGTTTGACTTTCAAATTGTCCAATCTTAGTGGAAATAAAATGTAACCTAAATTTAGAAGGGTAAAAGTAAAATAAAATTTAAATTAAAAGAGAAATAAAATCCAATGTATATTAATAATTAAAAAAGGTGTGGTGCATTTTAAAAAGGACTGAAGCAGATCACCTCTTATTGATTTTTTTTTGATTTCCAAACGTCAACTCATCTTTATTCCCATCCTACCGCTCCCAGGAAAACATTGGATGTCGAATTCTTTTATTTTGAAATCGTTCGCAAAGTTGTGCCAACCAGATTCACTGCTATAATAGTGCATATTTCTATAGTTGTGAGTTAGTTCGGTTAGGTTCTGAATAGCTGGTTGACTGGCAGTGATTTCTCCTTGACTCACACAGTTCATTCAGGAACAAAAACCGAATTCAAATTGAGAATTTGGAGAGTTGCGAAGGTGCAAGCGGTCTTGAGTTGGCACTTTGTATAGTGGAACGATATTCCGGCGAGATGCAATCAAAGCAGCAACGAAACGTGCAGATGTTGCAGGAATTAAGACGTGAGTTCATGCACGCCTTCTTTCTAGTTGTTTTTTGAATCTCCTGTTTGGCTGCGGCATTTGTGCCACATTTTTTTGCTGGAGTGAAAGTAGGTACTTCTGGCTGGAGAATCCCACCTATGCCATCCAAAAATATGAGCTGTGCTGATTATGGTTCCTCAATTTCTTTGTGAACTCCTATCACCTGTATTACCTGTCGCCCCGCTGGTCATCGACATGCTCGATCGGGCGTCAGCAGCGTCTTCATTCGTCCCTCTCGCGTGCCAGAGTGCTCCAATGGATCCTTCTCGCTCGAGTCAGACGAAGAGCATCATATCGGTGGCACAGAAGTGAACTCCTATACTCCCTCTAAAGCACTTGCTCCGCTATAACGCCAGCTTTCACCAAATACCTTCTCGCTGAGGAACAGCAACGAAATTTCGACGGTACCGCACCATTTTTGACCTATTTTTTCTTTTTCCAGGCAATGGATCTGCTGCGAAGAAAACGAAGTCCAGCAGTAAAGAGAAAGGCACAGATCAACTAGAGAAATCAGTCCCTGAACTACTAGACGGGTCTATCGAAGAAGCAACACAGAGCGCTAACCAAACAGGTCAATAGATGTTTCTATGAAACGGTGACGTCGTTGATAGAGAAGCAACCGCAACCAACTCTGGTTGTCTCCTTTTCTATTGATGTGTGCGTGTAATTGTTATTTGTTACTTGTAGAAGTCGCTTTTGTGGATCGTGTCACTTCGGCGAAAATGTGATTCTTAGTAGAAAGTCCTTCAATGTATACTTACCATGGCTGCCTATAAAATGTTGCTTTAAATGT
The DNA here is from genome assembly GCA_947359475.1 of Heligmosomoides polygyrus bakeri. Classification (NCBI taxonomy): domain Eukaryota; kingdom Metazoa; phylum Nematoda; class Chromadorea; order Rhabditida; family Heligmosomidae; genus Heligmosomoides; species Heligmosomoides polygyrus. The sequence goes on from OX375865.1 coordinate 4,409,516, forward strand.
GCTTAAAAATAAAATCATTCCTTCATTGTTTTCATGCTGGGACTTTTATTAATATCAGGTTGATCGGAGGCTCTTAACAGGGTTTTTATTTTCTCCTTGTCTTTTTTTATTCAGCATACAGCGCAAATCAATTAACAATAAAATCGCTAATGTTAGTCACTACAGTGGGGAAGACCGTGAGTCGAAAACGTCGGCGAGTGCACTCCTTTAGTCCTTAAAGTTTTTAGAACTCTTCTTAACATAGGGCGCGTGTAGTGCAGTCGAAGGAGGCGCCGGCTGTCGCGTGCACCGACACCAGGTTCCTGGTTCGGATTTCCCGCCCAGGCCAACCAAGCCTTCCATCCCTGAATTGGTACCAGACTTGTCTGGGAAGGATAAAGCGCTGACTTGTTCATCGGCTGGCCACGGCAAGTTATTGTATGGCCAAATACGCATTCATGTCGCCTCCACGACATCCCGTAGAAGTAGAATGCGCTGGCGCATCCCAGAAGGGATTGAGTAACGCCGTCCTTTATCCTTATCCTTATCTGTAGAGCACACACGATATCATGTCAGTTTTATTTGCGGATTCAAGTCATAGTTTAAGTCATCTATATAAGGCGACGAATACAAAACGAATACAAGAAGAGATCAGTTCCGGCTGGCGTGGTTTACTCGAAGAGAGCGGCCGTTGAAGTCCGTTCCATTGAGGGTGTTGACGGCATTCTCGGCGCCGGCCGCGTCGGCGAACTCACAGAAGCCAAAGCCCTTTGCGCGGCCGGTTTCCCGATCCATGACGATTCTGACGTTGGTGACTTGACCGGCTCGACTGAACAGATTGCCGACCTCTTCTTCGGTGCACTGGTACGGCAGGTTGCCGACGTAGACGGAGCATCCTGACTGTTGTCTATCCATTTCTGCTGATTTATTAGAGACTTCAGGAGGCAACTGTCACGGAAAACTCTGAAATAGACATTCTTAATTAACCATCTATTATCCAGATGGTTGGAGCGAAAGGCCCAACAACAGCACTGATAGGATTAATGAATGCACATAATATTCCAGTGGAAGAGCAATGAGACGAAAGAAAAACCCCAACCACGTAAGAATGAAGAAGACGAGAGAAGTCGAAGTGACGATTCGTTGCCTGATGTGCGGATATTTATACCGAAAAAAGTCGGTCAAGCCAGGCGGGAGAGCCTGTGTGAGGGTATGTTTCCCAGGTGCGAGACGACCTGGCTAGAGGTCGTTGTCACCACATCGCCGTCATCACTCCTGATCTGGCCTTCAGCGCTATCTGACGGCTGTTAGGTCACTACTTCGCTAGAGAAGATACGAATTAATGGTGAATTCATAGCAGAAGGCCTGAACGAACGATACGAAGCTCTTCGTGTCCGTGAAGCGAGGAGGACCCATTGGAGCATTCGATGATCAACAACAGGGCTGCACATTTAACGGATAACGATTTAACGATTTTGACGAATTAACGGCCACGAAGAGCTTCATATGATCGTTCAGGCCTTCAGCTATAACTTCACCACGAAATTTTTACGGGCCGTTTTTAACGGGTGCGCAGTTGGAGGAGGCGCCGGCTCTCGCCTGCACCCGATGCCAGGTTCTTGGCTCAGATTTCCCGCCCAGGCCAACCAAGCTTTCCATCCCTCCGGAGTGGCGAATTGGTACCAGACATGTCTGGGAAGGATAAAGCGATTGCGTGTTCATCGGCTAGCCACTGCAAGTCATTGTGTGGCCAAATACGCATTCAACTCGCCTCCACGACATCCCGTAGAGGTAGAATGCGTGGCGTATCCCAAGGAAGATTGAATAACGCCGTCCTTTAGTCGTTATCCATTTTCAAATAGATTTTTCACTTATTCTCTTTGTCTTCACTAAGGTGGAAGCCTCAGTCCTCGATTAGGACTGCTTCTGAATATCTATTGCAATCACTAAGAATAAACAAAAACAATTCGTTCTTCAGCACAGCACAGGCATAAGAGCTTGTTTATACCTTGCGACGGGAGCGAAGGGAGCGATTTGCCTGCTCGATTAACTACTCCCGTCGCTTCCGTCACGAAGAATGAACAAGTCTTGGTGAGAAGATATTGCGGTCCAATGCCAATATGGGTTTGACCTTTGTGCTTGCTCTGGGAAGTCAGGTGTAGCACTGAAATCCCTTTATTTAAAACTAGAGGAAAGCACACCCTGGACCTATTATTTTCTAATGATGATTCGTTAGTCACGCAGGTCACGGTTAATCCCCCTCTTGGATCAAGCGACCATGCTGTAATCGATTTTTTCCTCAATAGAAGTGAACCTACTGAGAAGTATGTTATTAGAAGGGACTTCAAACAAGCTGATTATAATACGATCAGTGAATATCTTAACGGTATCGATTGGCACGGATCTTTTACCTCAGTGACAACAGTAAACGACATGTATGAAATGTTCGTGTTTATTTTACAGCATTGCATTTCGTTGTTTATACCTCTCTCCAAAGTGAGAGTCTCTAAAAAGCACATCCCAAAATTTCTGCACTCTCTCTTTGACAAAAAAATTAGTTCTGTTTAAAAAAGCTACTTTTTCTAATTCTTTGGCAGATTGGCAGGCCTACAAGTTAGCTTCAATGAAATTTGACAACAAACTGCATAAGTACAATTGCGTTGTCGAAAGAAAAATAATTGAAAGTGGAAATAAGTATGGTCTATTCAAATACATTAGGAAGAGACTGCAAAAGAGAGTAAAGGTGTCCACACTTCTAAAACGAGATGGTGGACTAGCTGTTTCGGATCAGGATAAAGCAGAGTGCTTAGCAAATATATTTGAGTCCGTATATGTTGATCATTCCAACGTGGGGGACAACGCCCTGGAACTTATTGGTTCATTTCCCGCAATGGAAAGTTGCCCTTGGACTGATCAGAACGTGCTTTACAAGCTACTCTCAGAAATCAAAGGGTCTGCGGACACACCAGATGAAGTGCCTTGCTATTTTATCAGGAAGGTGGCTCCTTCGCTGATTACGCCATTGCATATCATTTTCAATCTTAGTCTCTTCAGAGGGGAAGTTCCAGTTAGGTGGAAGCATGCCTTTGTATTACCAATACCTAAAAGGTCGCCCCTTAACGATCCATGCAATTACAGGCCTATCAGCATAACCTCGGTGTTCTGTCGAACTTTTGAAAAATTGTTAAAAAAGGTCATTGTAGAACATTTAGAAAGGTCTCAAGTGATATCGGATAGCCAGCATGGATTTAGGAAAAACAGATCGACGGTTACTCAAATGCTTGAATCACTGAATGACTGGACCCTCTCGCTTGACAGAAAGAAAAGTGTGGATGTGGTCTATTTTGATTTCAGTAAGGCATTTGATAAGGTCAATCATAAAAAGCTCCTCCTGAAGCTGCGTCACATCGGAATTCGTCCCACGATTGTAGCCTGGATTGAATCATTTTTGAATCATCGATCGTTCCAGGTGCGAGTTGGTCAGTCATTATCTCTCGCAAGATCTTGCAGAAGTGGGGTTCCGCAGGGTAGCGTGTTATCACCAGTGCTCTTTAATATTTACACCTATGAACTCCCCAGAGTTATCGAAAGCTGCGGTGTAACATGCAAGTTTTTTGCTGATGACCTAAAAATCTATAAGGAACTCTCGAATGAGGAAGATTCCTCGGCTGTTCAGACATCTATTGACGCCGTTTGCTCTTGGTCGACAGCCTGGGATCTCCCGCTAGCGCTGAACAAAACTTCTGTACTTCGTCTCGGTAGGAGGGTATCTCCACGCCCGTACACTGTTGATGGAAGCGCTATAAATCAAACGAGTTTGGCAAGAGATTTAGGATTCCTAATTGACGGAAAGCTCAGTTTCGAGCAGCATTGCTCGTTTATAGCAAACAATGCGGAACAACGACTATTTATGCTTTTCAAAACGCTGGTTACCAAGGATCCGTGCCTACTCATAAAAGCGTACAAAACGTATGTTCGCCCTATTTTGGAGTACGGAACTACCGTTTTCTCCCCTCACACTAAGAAGAGCATCATGAGATTGGAATCTGTTCAAAATAGCTTTACTAGAAAGTTAATGATCCGTGCCCTGGGATTCAGCTACAGTTGTATACCCTCAGGTACAGATAGGAATAAAATGTTGAATCTGGAATCATTACAGGAGAGGAGATATATGTTCGATCTCATCACGTTTTTCAACATATTATTAGGTAAAATAAAGGCGAATATTTCCGATTCTTTATATTTTCTTTCCTCCAGCACCAGAGGCAGTAGTGTTAAAGTGAATGCAGATAGACCGCGATCTATCCTAAGAGCCAAGTTTTTCACAGTACGCGCCAGTATGGAGTACTCCAAAATTACGAAAAAGTTTCCTGCAATTCGAGGGGTCAATCATTTGAAGAACATAATTCAAAACTTAAGATAAAACTAAGATAAACCTAGATAGTTTCATCGGCTCTGGACAGTATTGGCGGTTTGCTATGGATCCGTTAATCCTTTGCGTTTTGTTCTCGGTTTGTATTCCATTTGTTTCATTCTCATTTCACTGTGGCACTAACGTCTCTTTTACAAGGATCTGCCTGGCTTACAACACTTTTAGCTGCGTTTCGTTTCATGTACTTAGTGTACATGCAATAAATGTTTTTTTAAAATTTATTTTGGCCTTCATTCTATTTCTCATGCCTTCTATGGCGAAGTTGCGCATTTAAGGGCTGGAAAAGTTCTTCGCCGAACCGCTAAGCACACCAGCGAATCCACTAAAGTACTGGGCTGACCTCGTAAGATCTGCCTACCCTTATTTGGCGCTGCTTATGCCAGAATATTTGTGCTCGCCACCTGGAACTGCCAAAACGGAGGGAATGCTCTCGGCAGCTGGAAGTATTTTAAATGATTTGCGAAAATTTGGAAAGCTGCTTTTCCTAACCCTTAACACCCCACTGATAGGCTTAAAGTGACCCGCCAAAAACTCGAAGAGCTGGTTCCGGAGAACGCCCCCATCTACCATATTTTCCTGACATATCTCCTTAGATATGGGCACGTGTAGCGCAGTCGGAGAGGAGGCGCCGACTGTCGCCTGCACCCGATACCAGGTTTCTGGTTCGGATTTCCCGCCCACGCCAACCAAGCCTTCCATCCCTCCGGGGTCGGTGAATGGGTACCACACTGTCTCGGAAGGATAAAGCGCTGAACTATTCATGCGCTGGCCACCACAAGTCATTGCATGGCCAATACGCATTCAAATCGCCTCCACGACATTCCGTAGAATTAGGATGCGTGGCGCATCCCAAAAGGAATTGAATAACGCCGTCCTTTATCCTTTATCCTTTAAAAAATTGTTTATGTTACATTGCGTTTGATGAACTTTACTGTTCACTTATTGAAGTAAGAACATAAACTGTTTCTCTGATTTTTTTCATTTGAAATATTATTTAGTTCGCAGTTGAGCTTATGGTTTAACGAAATTTAACAAGAAATTTCAGTTAAAAAGTCGTTTAGAAAACTTAACGCTCGGAACTTTTTGTGCACCCCTGATCGACAACTCGATGATCAACGGCGCGATGGGCGGCTGGTGATATATTAGGTTGTCCCATAAGTTCCCGCGGTTTTTTTCAACGAATCACTGCAGATTTCGCCGGCGGTCTCTTGCATAGCTCTGCATAGCTGTCGAAAGAGAATGATTTGCTCTATCAGAATATGTATTGCATTTCTTTTTTCATCATGAATTTTGTCAATTTTTAGGTCGTTAAAGTGAAAAGTGAAAAAGTGGCCATCAGCGCCGTTACTTCTCTCCGCTTAGGTTTAGAATTTTGGCACAGTTTTTTATGTCATTTGTTCTGTACTACACGAATACATGTTGTTCCTATTTGCTCATTTGTACTTCCTGATTTTCAGGTCATCAAATTGGGACGTCCGAAGAAGATTTAATTTTGCCGACAGCTCCTGTTCTGTGGGAGGACTTTCTTGCTCGGTATTATATGTCGTTCGGGAGAGCAGGTCTTAGTCAATAAAAATTTGTGTCGCGTTAATTGGCTCATGCTGATTTCTGTCGAAAATCAACAAAATGCCAAAAAGAGAAATCTCATCTTCACCAACAGCTCCTTCGCCTTGCTCAGTCTGTCTTGCTCAGTTTTATTTATATGACACTCAAACGTGGATGCCTTGTTCTACCAGGCTATATTATTTGATTTTTGGCCATTTAAATTTTTGCTAATTTTCAGGACATCAAAATGGAGCAGTGCCAGGTCGACAAGGATGAGCACTTCTGGCAATTTGACGACCTAAAAATCAATAAGGGCAAATGAGCAAATAAGATCAACAAGTCTTCTTGTTGTACAGAACATTGTCTTCCAAACGCTATAAAAAACTGCGCAAAAAAATTACAAATCTAAGCGGAGAGAAGCGCTGCGCAGATGGCCACTTTTTCACTTTTCAATTTAACGACCTAAAAATTGACAAAATTCAGGGTGAAAAAGAAATGCAATACATGTTCTGATAGAGCAAGACATTCTGTTTCGAAAGCTGTACAGCGCTATGCAAGAGACCGCCGGCGAAATCCGCAATGAATCGTTGAAGAAAAACGGCACGAACTTATGGGACAACCTAATAAATGAACCCATAGCTATCAATTAGCCCAGTGTACCAAAGCTCACTGATGGCACATCTAATCGCCTCCAGCGCTTTATGAATGTAGTTAGGCTCTCGGCCATTCACTGATGAAGCCACAGCTATCATTCAGCACAAGATATCCTAGAGTAGCTCATAGAGCCTCGAGACGTTGAGTAGACATGGGAGCTCACGTACGGTGATGTCGTCACTACTGCGGTATCATTGGAAATACGAACTAGGAATCTAGAGTCGAATACACTCTTTAACAGGAACAAAAAGGTACCATTGGTTTCTATCGCATGCCTATCATATTAACCTGGACCTCTTCTCGTCCTGTTGATGGCCGATTCACTTCGGCTTATTCGCGGCGTCTGCATTCGACCTTGACTCGTGCCAGAGTTGTCCAGTGGATCCCCCTCGCTTGAGGAGCGCAGAAAATGTCAACACCATGTACTATTTCCTAAGATACAAACCTCGACATAACGTTCCTTGTTGAAATCCGATTTCGTAAAGCTGTATACCAAGATTGTTGCAGTGCCTCCCTATTCGTCCTATCTTTTAGCGGTTCCGCCTTTTGAGCCATTGTAGTCGAGGCCGAGGCACTCCAGGACCTAACTCCAACGCGACGTCGCGCGCTAGCCGCGTGCGACGTCGCGGCGCTGAAACGCGGACCTGCGTTCGGTGGATCGTATTTAAAGATACAAAACGGGAGCGACAGCGGTCGCGCGCGGCGGCGCCTGGCGCGTTGCCAGCTCCGTCGGCCGATTACCCCCGGGCATGCTGAGTCATCGGAGAGGCAGATTCCAGAGAGGAAAAGGCCAGTGACGGCACCTGTACTACTTCTTTGAACTCTTGTGCATTCCATGCGCTTGCCCAGGAAGGAAAGGCTTCGAGCGAGGCGGAAAGGAGGAGGGGAAGGGAACGTAAACGGATTTGGGGCTATGAAACTTAAGAAATTACGGTACTAAGCGGGCTGGTGCCTGCTGTACACCGGAAAGGTGGCTTAAAACGGGTAAGTTAGATCATCCACACCCCTCTCGGGATCGATGGGGTTCAACGAATCGAAGGCGTTTCCCTACGAAGAATGAACCTTAAATGTGATACAAGGCTCTGTGAGTGACTTTCGCCAAGGGGTACTGGCACAGAACTCTGAGGCGAGCGAGGAGGGTGACAGGTAGCTTTATAAATCACTAATAACTACAAATTTCGCATGAAGTTAAACGCAGTAATGGAGTAGAGGGAGTAGAGAGTTGTAACTTTGCAGATTTCAACATGACGTTAAGCAGATTCGACAGCGGAGGAGCGCCACGACCCAGCACATTGAGTTTGCTTCTTCGCCGTTGATCGTTGGAGAAGAAAACAAAACCAGCATTCCTGTTTTGTGAAACCATAACAGTATTCAGTGTTGATGTCATATCTTCCTCAATTGAATGTTCTGTTAAATATACTTAACTAGCCTTAATAGCATGCCACTCTAGGCCATGCACTGTATGTCTTGGACATAAGTTTCACGATAATCTCGAGTTCAACGTTCCTTCAGAAGTGAAGCGAGTAAATGGGCACAAACAATGTTTAACTTCCTTGATGTGTGACATTTTGCTCAGCTAAGTCATATCACTAACGGCTTGTTCTGTTTTAAAGTGGATCGCCTGCCTTTCATGCGTTCCTACAATCCAGATGCCAGTAGGAAGCATACTGACGTGATCCAATGCGAGAATTGCGGCAGGCCGACAGAGCTGGCAACGCGCCAGGCGCCGCGGCGCGCGACCGCTGTCGCTCCCGTTTTGTATCTTTAAATACGATCCGTTCGGTGACGCATGGTTAGCCGCGGAGCACGAAATGTTCTCATTGTTTAAGCTCCCAGACCACATTTCTAGCAAGGAACTTAAGATCCCACAGAATGTGATAGGCAACAGTCTGCAGTAGGACAATTGATCCGAGAATGGGTGATAGTGACCTTTTTCCGTAGTATAACCATAATCACGGGTAGAGATTGAACGGAGAAGTTGTAGATGGCAAATACTGACGCTAGAAACCATCCACATGACCAGGATTCCTGTATAAACTGTCACTGATTGTCCTATTGAAACCACATTCATATACCGTCTCCAAGAAACGTTGAAATAAGGCAAAGGCGTGCCGCATGTCCTTGTAGGCATCGTTTCTAGCCGTCAGAAGCATCGGACCGCGACAACTCGTCCAATTTCGTCGCGCACCGTTCGCGACGCCAGGGGGTTCGCGCGGCGTTGGAGTTATGTCTGCCCCGAGGCCGAGGTGCTACACCAGTCATCCTCAGGAGGAGGTTGATTATGGTCTTGATTAACTGTTTGAAGAGATCAGCAAATCTACATATGTCATATCACTTGTTCAGGTCTTTCACGAGAATTTTGAGGCCGGACTCATCAACAACTTAGAGCAATTTAACGGAGAAAACACAGCCGAAATTCCTGATAGCGCGGCTAATCAACAAGCGATATGGTGAAATGGCTGTATTTTTTCTGTTAAATTGCTATAAGTCGTTGATAAATCCGGCCCTTGGTCAACATGTTGATGAGCGTCCTACGGCCGGATTCATCAACGAATTACAGCAGTTTAGCAAAGAGATTACAGCCGAAATTCCTGAAAACGCGACTTACAGCATTCTCTACGGTGAAATCTCTGGATTGGATAGGATAGGATAAGTATATCTAGAGAAGCCGGAGCAGTTCGTTCTGTTGAACGAGTATGGGGCATCAGAAACTCGTCCGTCTCTCATGAATTCGTCGACTAACCTAGGATTTAGGTGCGCCAAACGCTCTCATATGCAACCAAAGTTAGCCTCTTTTCGCTCTGCTTGGCTAATGCTAAATTGTTAATACATTGTCCACGAAAAAGTGTAGTCTTTTTCCGATGGCCATTATAACTAATCTCCTGCTGCCGTTTGAATGTTCCCTCGCACCTGCTACAGTATCCTCAAACCTGCACATCACCCAAACTGTTGTCATCGGAGCTTGTTTCTGTCATTCAGCACGCAGTATAAGTCCCATCCAAGGCTAGGGAGCGGCTTCCGGGGTGTGGTCCATCCAAGCTGCTCATGTTCAAACCGATCTCGTTGTTCCGTGGGAATTACGGATCGATCGAATACCCACGTGGACGCCGACGCAATCCACGTCGCTACTGCACGCTACAGTATCCTGCAAACCTGCACATCAACCGCAATTCGAACGACAGTAGGGATTAGTTATGAGTAAGACCACTTTATTAGTTCTCCTACCTCAATATCTTAATATTTACCTCATGATGTTTTGGCAAAGCGGTTGGAAATCACTCTGCTGATAGCAGAACGATCGTTGGTATGAGTCCAATCTGGAGGGGAGGGGAGGCATAAGATACTCTCGCAAGGGTCGTGGCAGGAATAAAATGAACATGTAACATAAAGTAGTGCCTCCTGCACTCCTGGATGAGGGAAAGCTGAAAAACACGGCAGAATGAGACAAAACACGGATCAAATTCAATCAACTGCACAATCGCACAGTCGGTCGCAATCGACGCGCACTCGTCTGAGTCAGAGCGACATAACGTGACAATAGTCAGTGCGCTGATGCGAAAGCGTCAGAGGATTTACTGATTTAAACGAGAGCATTAGATAAACTCCCTGACTGGTCTTCCATCCAATCGCCTTATCTGAGCAAAAGTACTTATCTCACAATCCATGACTCAAAGGGTGGTCCATTGATGTACTCGCATTGGCACCTATGGGTGCACTACTTTCCCTACTAGGATTTCCGCAGCCTCCTCAGAAATCGGTACATGAGTTTCCTTCTACAATTAGATTTCTCACTTTTCTAGTGAATAAAGATGCACTATGATGGATGTCGAATGCGGCATAAGGGGCTAAAGAACATTAGGTGGTGGATAACTTGGCTAGCTGATCTGCGCTCCTGATACGTCACTTCAGCACGAAGGCGCCTATATCTCTCCAATTATGACAATCATTCTACGCACTGACACCACGTGAACTCTGGAGCTATCCCAGTTGAAGGGAGGCACCGCTAGAAAAGCGGGCGCAAAGCGGAGTTCATTCCCAAAGGGGGGGGGGGGCACTCCGTAATGCATGTAAAGGGCAGCTTACGCATAAATACATGCAACATAATACATGAAGACCATACCTGATCCCCTCCCTTGGAAATCGTCGATTCTAAGCTGAAAAAAAACGTCACAAATCCGACGACGAAGAGCGACCGACGCGGATCACCAGCAAAAAAATAAATAGGCCATGAGCTGATATCTACTGCCCGCAGGCGTCCCTCTATGTGTTGCACATGATGAGTGAGTCGACGTGCACGCATTCAGTGCGCGGGAATTTGAAAACGGGATTATGTGGGGAGCCCCTGGAGCCTCTTCATGCCTTTACAACTAATTTTTTCAGTATTCCAGCGAGGAGACGCGCTATTTCGGTCTTATTTAGACCTAACCAGATTCTGCTGATGCACTCGGTGGCGGCTCTTCTTCCTCCGCCAATCCGCGTGCGGTCGCGTCATATCGGCGTGGCCATTTTCGATATCTACCGACACCACAGCCAGTTGATATGGAGGAGGGTCGTTGAGCGGTCGGTGGCGGATCGCGGCTCTTCCTACAGGAGAGCCCTGGGAGACGGGAGCAGTTCTCGCACGAGCAGCTTGGACGCACCGCACCCTGGAGTCCCTTCCCTAGCCGCTCGAAGAGCGCAGAATCCATCTGCCGACTATCACTGGGCGACGGAAACGTGCTCCAATGACAACAGCTCGAATGACGTGAGCTAGCGCTGGCACTTTGCCACGTCAGCGCCTGGTTGGGTCTAATGGCTATCCGCTATTTCTTGGGGAGGGCATCAGGCAAGGTCGCTTACATGTCATGTTGTATGTGTTTATCCTCAAAGAGGGGTAGTTCACAAGCGGTTATGGAGTGGCCCCCTCCCTTTGGGAGTGAACCAAAGCGGCTCGTAGTGCAGCTCTACGCGACGTCCTGGGCTGCAAAAAATTAAAAATTTTACGCAGTGTGTTCTACCCCAGCTATGAACTGAGCTAGGTTGCTTTGATAGGGGAATTGCTAATACCACTGGAACCAGATCGGAATAGAGGCATGGCATAAGAGCGCGCAACTGCAGCTGGAATACACTTTTTCGACGCGCCGCACACGTAGGCTGCGTCGACATCCGCGCGGAGATTCGATTGATCGACCTCTTCTAGGCCCACCGTGGCTCTACTGGCGGGCGGATCGTGGCGCAATGAATAGTGGCGTTGCTTCTTGCGAAGGAGGTGCGATGCTCGGTTCTCCTGCTTAGCGGGATTTTTGCATTTCAACTGACTGGTTGAGATTTGAGGAGTTCTGACGTCTACATCATTTTCTGGTGCTTGGTGGGCATTTTTTTCCAGTTGTATGCGCTCATGCGCTCGAAGAGCGCTGAATCCAGCTGCGCACTTTCCGACTCAGCACTTTCAGTGTGCACAGAGTTACCAAATAGAGATATGCGTGCCTTACGAGTATTGTTAAGCGCTCGCGCGAAAACCATGCCCCAATCCAAGTTTCGCACTCAAAATCTGTTCCGATTTGACTTCAGTGGCTATATATTGACTCCTCCGATAGCCATCATAACTAATCCCCTACTGCCGTTTGAATTTTCCCACGCGCTTGCTACAGTACTCGCAAACCTGCACATCACCCAAGCCGTATCATCGGAGTTCGTTTCTGTAATTGATCTCACAAACCTCATGCTCAAACCACTCTCGTTGCTCAGTGAGTTTACGAATGGATCGAATATCTATGTGGACGTCGACGCGATCCACGACACAATCGCACGGTACAGTATCTTGCAAGCCTGCACATCAACCCGCAATTCGAACGGCAGTAGAGTATTAAAGGGTTGGGCACATTCGGCAGCGGCTGCAGTGCGTCAAAAACGGGGCGGAGCGTCGCTCTCTCGCTCAGGACATGTTTGCGGTGAGGGGCGGTTCGTTCTTTCTTTCTCTGGTGTCGGCATTAGACCACTACCATCCACGCTCAGCTGATCGGTTGGTTGGTTTGGTTGAGGAAAGGGCTTCCTATCTTATTTATCTTATCTCTTGCTCAGGAGCGATAGCGTCAGCTTCACGGAATGACCGAGCTCATTCCGTGAAGCTGACGCTTGCAGCGCTGACGCTGGGCGTCAACGCTGAAGCGAAGTGTGCCATAAGCGCTCCGCAGCCCCTGACGCAGAGACACCTACTCTGCGCCTCTGCCCTATTCTTCATCATTGAAGCTGCGTCAAGCAGCAGGAGTGTGCCCAGCCCTTAACTATAAGTAAGACCAGTTACTCTTGCTCTAATTGGGTATTTATGTGCCTTCACATCAAGGCGCATAACCACAGTGTGACCACTTCCGAACTGCTTTGGCCGAAAAGCGAAACAAACACAAAAGGGCGGCCTTTCCCGACTCGCAAGTTCTAGAAAAAGGTCCTCTGGTAGGTCACCACTTCACAGCTGAACGATCTCACCTATAGATTGCTTGCCTTCAATTTTACAGCCGCTAAAAAGACTGGATGAAGCGATGCACCCCCCCCATTAGGAATGGTTGCGATGTAGGTTAAGAGATGGGGTAAATGCTGTATTTCTTTACCTCTAGCAAGTCTACAAGGATCAAAACGAGCTTAAGTGTCTTTACAATCTTCCCAAAACAATAATATATCATACATTCAGATGTGCGTAATGCTTTCACTTTAAAATGTTTGCACAAATTTCCCGGATTTTATTAAACAAAATTCTACATTGTGCACCACCTTTCTAGACTTGCACCTAGATTTCCATTGCCTGAAAAATTACATCCTTCAGATATGTGGTAAAACGTTCGGATCAAACACACCGGAGAAACCGGCAGCGACAGCATCAAGTGCATCGAATGTGGCTACAGCTCAGAGTGCAAAGCCGAGTGTCGCCACTGCGAAACCACCCGACAATAAAGGGTCGGTGAGGACCGCAATGATCATCCGCCCTCCTGCTGACCAGGTTAGTTCCTTGGAGAACCTTCTGGCTAAGAAGATAAGTGGAAAAGCTCCTTTTTGCTGTTCCAGAGCAACTTGCGCAGCAGTGTGGGGCGCAAATAGGGTCAGGGGGAGCTACCGTGTAGGAGCGGCCTACACCACGTTTTGTTTTGTACGAAACTAAAAATTTTATGCAGCGCTGGCGTGTTCTATACCGATGGTGAACTGAGGTAGACCGGCTATTTCTGGTGTAATTGGACATGCAAGTGCCTTCCTACCACTGAGAAGGGAAGGGTCTGAAGCGTATGTCTGAACGGGGGGAGCGAGTCATATAGGGAGAATCCTCATCCCTCAATTGGTTTGAAAATGTGTTTATTTTTGGCCAAGTCGTTAAACCCAAGGAGTAGGAGGTCACAATGGGGCACCCGTTTGGGGGTCTTCTACGCCCGCGATCCCTCTGCAGCCGGTGGCTCGGAGCGCAGGTGGGTAGAGGGTTGCCTCTTGCGGGAGAGGCCACGGGTTTGGCTCCTCTGAGTTGCTCCACTTTTGCATTTCAACTGACTGGTAAGGATTTGGGTATTCTGACGTCTATACCATTTTCAGACATTTTCTGCGCATTTTTCCAGAGGTACGTTGTGGTATTCGACATGGTGATGTATAAATGTTCAACAGCAGTGATACACAGGTACAAAGGGCACGAAGCACCACTGGGCATCGTATAAAGGCTACAGGCTCCTCATAGTCTGTTTCCATACTTGGATCAAAGGCCTCGGGAAAAACCATCCTGCACGGATTTCCAAAGGAGACCACGTTGTGATGTCGGAGGTGGTTCAAATGAGAAATGAGAAACGAGGTGTGTGGATCCCGCAAATTAAGCTAAACGGCATCGATACACTCTTTCCCTCATGTCTACCTGTCATCTGGAAATCAGTGGTCTGCTGAAGGTTTTTCTAACACCAACAATGTCCGCTGTCGGTCGAGTGGTGATCCACCTGCTCACGCCGAAGTGTGGCCCACCTTTAGACAAGGAGTATTCGAGGGAAGAAATCAAGCTGGCCGAACGGATGGCCAGCATACTCAAGGACTTCGGAGAAAGTCAACCTTAAGTTGACGAATACGAACAGCTGGAAGTGGTGGAAGAAGAAGAGGAAGATTGGGATCCGCAAGATGAACTGGTGGACGTGGAGAGGCAAGCAAGCAGTGGGCATATGATAACGTTTTCGGGTGGAACTCTTGTTTCGGAGAAAAGCTTACGTCTTCAATTGGATTTCGGTTGCGTGCTCATGAAAACACCGCGATTCGCTACACAGGCACTTTGTACCTGTGTATCACTGGTGCTGAACATTTATCACCATGTTGAATACCACAGCGGACAGCTGGAAAATGCGCAGAAAACGTCTGAAAACGGTATAGACGTCAGAATCCCCAATTCTCAACCAATCAGTTGAAATGCAGAAATGCAGCAGCGCAAAGGAACCAAACCCCTGACCTTCCTTGTACGAGTCAACCCTCTACACACATGCGCTCCGAGCCACTGTCTGCAGACGCATCGCGGGCGTACAATACCCCCAAACGGGTGCTGCGCCGTATCCCATTGTGACCCCCTACTCCTTGGGTTTAACGACTTGGCAAAAAATAAACACATTTTCAAACAAGTTGAGGGATGAGGATTCTCTCTATATGACTCGCTCCCCCCCGTTCAGACATACGCTTCAAACCCTTCCCTTGTAAGTGCAGGCGGATATGCACTGAGTACACGGCGACCCCCTCCATCCTATCCTATTTGCGCCCTATTTGCTGTTAGAAGAAGGACATAAAACCCTTGGTAGGGGCGTTACCACGGGCGCAATGCGATTTGAGTGAGATTCTCACCTCCGCAAGTTGGTGATTATAACCTGAACATGACTGACGAGATGAACGCCATCAGTGAGCAAGATGTCTAGTGATGGGCGACCATGGGTTGGTTGCATTCTAATCTGAGAGAGGTGCGATCAAAAAGTATTATCAAAATCTAATGACGTGCTGGGCGCAGGTAGCGCAGTCGGAGGAGGCGCGACTGTCGCGTGCACCCGATACCAGGTTCCTGGGGATTTCCCGCCCAGGCCAACCAAGCCTTCCATCCCTCCGGGGTCGGTGAATTGGTACCAGACTTGTCTGGGAAGGATAAAGCGCTGACTTGTTCATCGGCTGGCCACCGCAATTCATTGTATGGCCAAATACGCATTCATGTCGCCTCCACGACATCCCGTAGAAGTAGAATGCGCTGGCGCATCCCAGAAGGGATTGAGTAACGCCGTCCTTTATCCTTTATAATGACGTGCCATGTAGAGTAGTATAATTCCAATCTATATCAGACAAATCGAAATCATCAAAGACTGTCGTCGGAACCTATAAAAACTCGTTAAACCTTTTTTGAACCACACTATAGTTGTTGGCAGTGCAGTAATATGGTAGTACAATATCTATCTTCTATCTTCTACCACTATATAACTGAGTTAGCGGTCGATGACGTTTGA
The DNA here is from genome assembly GCA_947359475.1 of Heligmosomoides polygyrus bakeri. Taxonomy (NCBI): domain Eukaryota; kingdom Metazoa; phylum Nematoda; class Chromadorea; order Rhabditida; family Heligmosomidae; genus Heligmosomoides; species Heligmosomoides polygyrus. Next base: position 4,425,587 of record OX375865.1, read on the forward strand.
GTGGTCTAACCTAAGTGAGATACGCCGCGTCATCTACAACGGGGCGGTCGAGTGATCTAACCTAAGTGAGATACACGTCATCATCTACAGCGCGAGCAAAATTTGCTATTGAACGGGGGTGTTGCTGCAGCAGGTGAAGCGCAGCCCTTTACTGCTGAGTAGAAGTGGGACTTTGAGGGTGGAGAACCGACAGCGATCAGGAGGGAGCGACCGAGGAAGCATAGGGATGGGAGGGGGGGGGGCGATAGGGGAAACAACGAAGCAGTCCAGGAGGTGGCACCAAGAAGGGTCTAGGCAATAAGTAGGGAGTTACCAATTAAGGGGGAGGGAGGGCAGCAAGGAGGATCAGCGAGGAGATCCATTACCAGTAAGGGAGGACGGATTTAGAACATGTGACACCGATGTCGCGCAATGGGCGCTCGCTCGCCGTCGTCGTGTCGTGAGCGTGGGAGGGCTACATAATTGGGGTAGAGTAATAGGAGAATTCCAAGGGGGGGGGGGGCGGGGGGCGAGTGATCTACCTAGAAGAAGGGACCCGGGGGCGGGACCAAGATGGGGAACCTACAAGAAGGGAGCCGTAGGGGATTTCATACGGAGAATAAGGAATCTGCCATATGCGTAGCCTCTTCATGCTCGACACAGCGGTGACTGCGCGCGCTTCTGAGCTTCTGGATCAAGAAGACGGGCCCCTACGTCGTGCAACAAGCATCCTGATTCTGAATACGTGTTACCGCACTAGATACTCCTCTGCGTCCTCACCGACGACTGCCGTGAGTATGGGAAGACCACTAAGGGGGTGGTGGAGAAGGACCGTAAGGAAATCTCTAGGGTGGACCAGGAGAGTGACAAGGAAGGAAAGGAACAACCTGGATGAGGGTACAGGACGGGAAACCGTTATCGACGCCCATCACATGGTTACATATGCCTGTCTTCACCTTCTCAACGATTTTTGGTCGCCATATATGCTTCTCTATGGCCACTACTTTCTGCGACTGGACAGTTTTCCTCATGCCTTGCTTATTCTTTAGGCATTTGTTTTACTTCCTTCTAGTGTGGTTTGACTAGGCGTTCTTCTTTACCTTTTGCCTTTTTTAGCCTTTTTAGCCTTTGTGTTTTTATCGTTGCAGCTCCTACTCGCCAAGTTCAGTATCCTTTGCCATGCTTTCAATAACCATTATTTGCTAACATGTTTTATTTCTCGAATGTCAGCAATCAGTTAGGGATAGCATTCTGAGTCTCGTCCAATTCCTGAGATCGGCATAGGGATTCTACTTACTGGTTGTGTTAGTAGTGTATTCTAGCCTTACTAAGTTTCAGCTACTCTCCTAATTGCTGGTTCCACGAGGGTGGTTGGCATACCCGTGTGCCGAAGCTCCAGCAATGACCTATGACAACTATTTGTTCTAGGGTACCATGGCCAACTGGTACGGATAACAGCCGCTTTTTTAAACGGCAGATTACACCGTGTGCAACCATCTGTGGTATAATCCTTAACCGATTTCTTCCGATTTTCTGGGCATGGGTAATTTTCAGCTGAGACTGGTCATTACTGTCTTTTTCGTTTTTTTTCATCATTTTCATTTTACTTGCCCTAGTATTCTGACGTATTTGATTGCTTTGAGGCGCACTCTTTGTAGTGTATAAACAAATAAATAAATAAATAAAGAAGAGACCAGAAGGGGTCAATAGTGGAAACAAAAAGTGGCCGAGTTGGGACCAGGAAGATGGGGGACTAAAGAGGGGGAGGGAAGACCAGTGAAGGCGGTCCAGCAATTAGATCCAGTAAGAAGAAACGAGTGAGGGGGAACCTGGCTCCAGAAGACTTGTCAACGACAACTTGAAACGCTAGCTGTTGAGCATGAGAACGATTGCGGAGAAACAACCTGAGGGACAGGAATACTGCGCAGCACAAACAAATGACGCTACTGAACGGTCTGGAAAGAATGCCTGTAACGAAGGTACCGAAGTAGTGAACGGCTTGATGCCGATAAAGTATGCACCAGGTCCTAGATGTTGGCGAATTTTAAGTTTTACAAAAACAACTTTTCCTAGGACAGTGATGCTGCAAAGTCGCGCGAAGCGCGCAAGTGCGAGACACGCCGTAAGGCCTTGTTTAGTGCGCGCGCGACGCGTGACGCGATGCCACGTGTAGTGGCGGAATTGATCAATCGCGTTGCTAGATCAATTTGGCCACTACACATGCATCGCATCGCGCGTCGCGCGCACACTAAACGACCCCTAAGGCGTGTCGAAGCACTTGAGAATCAGAAGCAAGAAGCAATGAGAAGCACTTAAGAATAAATCTGATAGTACCAAGATTAAACATAATGCCCATAATTAAGATCTCATACCCATCTCTTACCGAGTCCTTGAAAGCTTCCCTAAAAGGTTCTATGCGAGCGAGCACGTCGAGAAAATATATAGCAGGAAATAGCAATCCTAAGAGAGGTGCTACATCATTCTTTGAGCTAAGCTCAGTCTCCGTTGCTATAACAAGATCAAAATTTTATGAATTATTATTGGTGCTAAAAAATAGCTATTTGCAACAAAGGAGCACTTTACGAATAGACATGCAGTTTACCTCATAACAAACCTAATACGATACTATTGTACTTCAGAAGGCCATGGCATACTCGTGGGCTTATAACTACGACACATTGTTGCCGCTTCCATCGTCGGATGAAGTATTCAAGAAGAAAGTTAGCTGCAAGCCTCCACCGGGGGCAAAGGCGAAATAAGGACTATTACTAGATAATGATATTGAATGAAATGATCGCTTCAAACGGAATAAACCAATAATTACAAGTGACATTGAACAAACATAAGGAGAAGTGTAACGAAAACGAAGAGCGTTAGGGTATGAAAATGTAAACCACAGCAGTCGTTAAATGTGTGTGGTTGAAATCGCAGGCGGTTTAAAGATTCATAAAACTAGTTTCGTTACTACCTTGACACGATGCAAACTAATAGTGCAGCTCTCCTGCGTGATTCGGGCTTTATTTTGGACACTCAACTTTCGTTTAAGGAACATATTGAAATAATATCGAAGAAAGCTGAACGAATTGTGCACAGCCTCTTCGAATGTTTGCGAACAAATTCAATACAACACCTATTAACTGCCTATTATCTGCTTATAAGTCGTTTGTTGGACCTATTCTAGAATATGGCACCACAATTTTCAGTCCGAAATATAAGCGAGAAATTGCGAAACTGGAATCTGGGCAAAGCAGCTTCACAAGAAAGCTCTGGATACGAGAACATGGGTATGATTACAACACTATCCCTTCACCGGCGTCACGAAACAGATTCTTCAATCTACATTCCCTTGAACGTTGTAGGAGAAGATATGATTTAATTGCGATATATAAGATGATAAACGATCTTACTCGTACTCCCCTATAGGAGTTTTATACCTTTTCTTCATCGAACACGAGAGATGGTCAATGGAACTTCCAGTTTTTCATAGCAAAAAGTAGTATACGGTCTCAATTTTTCACTTGCCATGCTGGCTCTGAATTTTTGAGGTTGTCTAAAAACACATTATAACAAATTCCTTAACGAAGTATAAAAAACTTTTTGACCGATTTCTTCAGGATGCAGCATAGTAGTTTCCAACTGTTCTACGTTGATTCGTGTTGCTTGTTTTGTTTTGTTTTTCCTGTTTACAATTAGTTTAACTTATTTTAGTTTTGCCTTGTTTTTCTTTTGCATGGTTAATCATGTAGTGAATAAATAAATAAATAAATAAATAAATAAAACTAGCTTCAGCAGCATGTCTGACTAGCTATAATAGAAGGCTAGACTTTTACAAGATATGCGAAGATATTTGAATGATTTTGATTCGCATTTGAATATTCGAATTCGAGTATTCAAATATTCACCGAAGCCATAGTTTTCAAATATACATATTCGAATTCGAACTCCAAAATTTTGGGCATTCGACACCATCCGAATATTAAAAAATTTAATTGCTTCAATATATGATGTGTACTTGGTAAAATATCGATCAAAACTGTTAACGGCTTCATTTCGACTGACGTTTCGAGCAGTTTTGCCTTCTTCGGAGCCTCGAAAAGTCGTGAGTGTTCATAATGCCACTCGCCCAAACATCACTTCTTTTTACAGAGTAATCTGTCAGATGAAATGTTTGAGCCAAGAGGGCGTAATTTTTTTTAGGCTCCGAAGAAGACAAAACTGCCGAAACGTCAGTCGAAATAAGGCTGTTGGCAATCTTGGTCTATAGATTATCAATTATATCATAATGGCGTACCGGGCTAGTTTTTCGGCAAAGCAAGATGCCAGTCCCTCCGTTTAAATTTTTTTTTGTTTTTATTCCAACTTTAGAGCTGGAATATATGTTTTTATGTAATGTAGACACTGGATACGTGCAGCAGGGATATCTAATTTTAAGAGACCGAGTTGATGGGTGACCCAAGCTTCATGGTTGTTGGCAAATTCTAAAACTGTAGTGAGATTTTCGCTCTTCTTTGCCTGACAGGTTTGGTATGAATTCCTTTATCGCCACCGACGTTTCGACGAACTCATCTTTTTTGAGGCCTGAAAGATGCTCGAAATGTTTGGTTCTGCAGAGTTCACTGGGTCAGAAACGTTGCGTCTACCCTTACACAAACAACTTGTGCTTAAGAGTGTTAAGAAGAAAGACCACATCTGCCCCCAACTAACTCACCGATATCCCACCAGCGCCAAAAAACCGGCTGAACTGGTCGCCATGGAGCAAGTGAGACATAGTGGTCCGGTCAGATATACTGCTCCAAACATGGTATTGAGAATGTATGCGAAGCAGTATACGACATCTCACAGCTCACACATAGGGGTAAAAGGCAAGAATTCACTGGTAATGGAGATGCACTCGCTCCTGTTGTTCATGGATGGATTGCGCCTGTGAATCCAGAAGGCCTCAAGAACCTTTCTGATCCCTATTTCGCTTCCATGATACAACACTGTGCATTTCACATTAAAGTCGTCACTAGAGTGGGCTTCCCTTCGGTGCTTTCCAAGCGGAGTTAATAAGCTTTGCTTCCTGCTTCCAGCAAGATGTTCGTTAACGCGGATGCCCAGCAGCTTCCCAGTTTCCCCAATGTACAACTCACCGCAGGTTGAACACTCCATGTGGTAAATGACGTTTTCCTGGTGCAGCCTTCTGTTCTTCCATACCAACAAATCACGCAGTTTGCGTTATACATACGCGGTCATATAAGCGATTGCGAACAAGCTGACGTTTAAGGTTGTCTCTCGGAATGATTACCAGTACAACATCCGCATCCAAGCCCGCTCGCAACAGGCATTGACGTACAGCTGAAGTGACCTTATCCGAAATGAAAGGCAGTGAAAGGCAAATTTTATTGCTAAACGCGTTAGTGTGGCCGTTAGTGAGAATATAGTGAGACCGCACTCGATTCATCGACTTCCAATTTTCTCATAGCAGCTTGCATTCTTCATTCTAAAATTGATGGATATTCTTTTGACTGCATTTTATCATCGATCATTTTTGAGTAAGCTTTTTATCTGTGTTAGTTGTCTGGCTTTGACACTTTGCTAATGTATGTCTACTATGTTTGCTACTGTGTTTGAGCGCGTCCTACAACGTATAATAAATAAATGAATAAATAATTCACCAACACCATAATTGCACAACACCATACAAAGATTTTGCTAACAAGGAAAGGTTTCCAACTCGAGGTGAGCTTTTGCAATGCTATTTTAACACGATGTAGGGCCCTGTGACCGAAGTCCAGAACAACAGTAGTTTTTGCTGAACGCCTTTTTGAAGACCTGGAGAGGAGGTCTGAAGGCGTGAGCGCAACTATCATCAACCCCTACGGCACCCAATGGGGTGCTCCTCGGCGACGCAGGTGGTAGGAGGGCCGCCCCATATGAGCACACTGGCGCGTTTTTCAGTTCGAGACCGCGTGATGCCATCATTTTTGCACATATTAGTTTGTTGCTATTACGCCCTCTCATGATCACAGGAGTTCACTTTGGACCATCAGTGCGTAAAACAAACCAAGGCTGTCTATTTGCGCCTTCATAAGTACTAGTTTTAAAACAATGCCTATCTGCACCACCACCATATCATACCATATCACCAATAATACCGTAAATGCTCACCTTACGGTTGAATGCTATGAACACTGGCCACATCGGTGCATAAGTGTGCTAAAAATGTCGTTCTCATCTGAACGTTTTGTCGGTTACTTACTTTCCACCTTCACACTGGATTTCACTTCCCCGACAAAAAGAGAGATTGCGGTTGCGGATGCCATAGAAGGACTCGTTCTGAACGCCATATACGGAGATACCGACTGTCAGGAAGAAGAGTCGGTTCAGGTTATAGGAAGTAGTCTGCCTGAAAGGTGAAGAAGAGCGATAGAATATGATGACGGTTACTTTCTTGACGTGTTCCACTTTTTTGAAAAACTAAAAAATTGTGGTGTCTTGAAAATGAGGAGAACTTCTGCAACAACCTAATAATTTTGAATAGTAATGTAGCCACGGATCTCCCTCGATGGAGAGCCTTCGGGCTCTCTTGTTAAGAGGGATCTCGGGCCGCTTGTCGCAGGGCCACGTGGCGGGTCCCCGGGTGGTGGATAGGGGAATTAAACGCGAACCAAATGCGACCGTGTACTGCCCAGAGACGCAGGTGGGATGCAGGGGATGGACTCCTTGCTCCTGCTGTGTCGGGTCGATGCGTTCCTTGTGCGTGGGAGCGGCATGTTCGTGCACTGTGTGCGTGGATGTGTCCGTGACTGTGCGGATTGTAACTGTGTCGGCTCGGCCAAAAGCTTGCACTCGGTAGACTGGGAGTACATGTAAGGCGATTCGAGGCCGCCTTAAGTCTCGCCCCGTCCCTTCGGGCAGTCTGGCTGGCTGCCCGGAGTACCCCGCCCGCACGACAGAGCCTGACTAGCTACCCGTGTTGTATTCCAGTCAAACACAGCAGCACTAAAGGGCCTCATTCCCCTGACCCCGAAAGAGCCCCCATTTCTGCAGCGATGGGAAGGACGAGTACGGAGAGGCTGCTAAAATCTCAGGGCCTAACCAGGCTGCGCAAACTGAGAAGGACTAGGATGACGATCTGTACTTACAACGCCCGCACGCTTGCGTCGGAAGCATCCGTCGAGGACATGATGATGCAAGCCAGGAAGATCAAGTACGACGTCATCGGACTGACCGAGACGAGAAGACACCATCCCCTACACGCCGCCTACGACTCCGGAGAAGAACTGTTCCTCGGAACATGCGACAGCAGGGGAGTAGGCGGCGTTGGTGTTCTCGTCAACACGCACTTGGCCATGAACATCGATTCGTACGAGTCTCTGACAACCCGAATCGGACGTCTGCGACTGAAGCGATGTGGCTCCGTGCCAGCCTTGACTGTGTTCGTCGCGTATGCCCCAACATCCGACTACGACGACGAAGACGTCGAGGCCTTCTACGTGGAGCTGGAGAAGTTCTATAAGGAAGATCACACCTTCTACAAGGTGATCGTCGGCGACTTCAACGCCAAGATCGGGCCACGAAGGTCGCCGGAAGAACTTCACATCGGAACCCACGGTTTGGAGTGGAACGAGCAAGGTGAAAGGCTATCTGAGTTTATCATGTCGACCAAGACCATCCATGGAAACTCGCAGTTCCAGAAGCCTCCCTCCCTACGATGGACCTGGGAATCCCCCGGTGGCCAGTTCCACAACGAGATCGACCACATCATCTTCAATCGCAAGTATTGCCTGACCGATGTCTCCGTTGTCCCCAAGTTCTACACGGGATCGGACCACCGCCTCCTTCGCGCGAGGTTCCGCTTTTCGCGTCAAGGAGAGAAGGCCGCGAAGTTCAAGAAGAGGAGTCCCAGAACGACCATCAACTGGGATCTCTACACCTCTCTTGTCGGCCTTTGGGAAGATGCCGTCATGGACAACGTCGACGAGGAATACGATCGCTTCGTGCACCATCTCCACGATAGTGCTAAGGGAACCGAGAGCTTGAAGACCACCAAGAGACGCCTGTCTCCGGAAACTCTCGAGCTGATACGCCAGCGTGGAGCAGCACGAGCGTCAGGCAACTATCAACTGACGTCCGAGCTTGCAAAGCTATGCAGAGCGGCGATAAAGGAAGATCTGAAGGAGAGAAGGGCGGAAGTGTTGGCTGAAGCAGCAGAGGCAGGGCTGAGCATCCGCAATGCCCGCCGGAACTTCGCCAACTTCAAGACCAAGATGACCGCTCTCCGACGTCCTGACGGAACCGTCACCTCTTCCAGAAGGACCATGGAGAAAGTCATCCACGACTTCTACTCCGATCTCTTCGATAGCCACGTCCACCTGCCCCCATGCCATCTTCCGCAGGATGGATACGTCGTTCCCTCTGTTCTCCCTTCCGAGATCCGACACGCCATCTCGTCGGTGAAGAAACGTACAGCACCCGGTCCTGACAGGATTAGAGCTGAACACCTGAAGAACCTCCCGCCAGCGCTCATCAACACCTTGGCGCGGCTCTTCACACGCTACCTGTCCAAATGCAAGGTTCCATCTCAGTGGAAGACCAGCAAGACCGCCTTGCTGTACAAGAAGGGAGACGTGCACGACATTGGCAACTATCGCCCGATCTGCCTGTTGTCCGTAGTCTACAAGCTGTTCACTCGAGTCATCCTGAATAGGATTAGTAGAACGCTGGACGAAGGACAGCCATGCGAACAAGCAGGATTTCGGAGAGGATTCAGCACGATCGACCACATACACACCATTACGAAGCTCATCGAAGTGTCGCGAGAGTACAAGCTGCCGCTGTGCCTTACTTTCATCGACCTGAAGAAGGCATTCGACTCCGTCGAGACTGAAGCGGTCATGGAAGCCTTGCTCACCCAGGGCGTTCCTACTCAGTACATCAGAGTCCTTCGAGAGCTGTACAGTGGATTCACGACCAAGATCTCACCATTCTACAACGACGTCGTCATTGACGTGAAGAGAGGGGTTCGACAAGGGGATACCATATCTCCGAAGCTCTTCAGCGCCACCCTCGAAAACGTCATGCGTGAACTAGAATGGGATGACATGGGAGTGAAGGTCGACGGCCGGCAACTGCACCATCTTCGCTTCGCTGACGACATCGTGCTCATAACACCGAGCATCAGTCAGGCGGAACGAATGCTGGCCGACTTCGATCGTGTATGTGGAAGCGTTGGACTGCAGCTGAATCTTACGAAGACGATGTTCATGAAGAACGGATGGGTTTCTGATGCCCCACTCTCGCTCAACGGAACGAACATCTCCGAATGCTCCAGCTATGTGTATCTGGGTCGCGAAGTCAACATGGCCAACGACCTAGCACCAGAGCTGAGCAGGAGGAAACGAGCGGCTTGGGGAGCTTTCAAGAGCGTCGAAGAAGTCGCGAAGAAGACGAAGAACGTCCGACTCCGTGCCCACCTATTCGACTCCACTGTTCTTCCTGCCCTAACATACGCCTCAGAGACCTGGGCTATACGAAAGCAGGATGAACACGCGATCAGCGTCGCGCAGCGTGGAATCGAGAGGACGATGCTCGGAGTGACACGACTCACGCAAGTGAGAGAAGGCCTCCGGAGTTCCGAGCTTCGCCGACGTTCGAAGATCAGAGACGCTGTCGCATGGGCCAAGTCGTCGAAAATTAGGTGGGCCGGCCACGTAATGCGATTCGCAGACACCCGCTGGACGAGAGCCGTCACAGACTGGATTCCGCGGGATGTCAAAAGAACACCAGGACGCCCACCAACGCGTTGGTCGGACTTCTTCGTGAAAGCCCTGAACGACCGATATGACGCTCTTCGTGTCCCTCGAGCGAGGAGGATCCATTGGACCACTCTGGCACGCGACAGGGACGAATGGAGACGCTGCTGGCGCCCGCTCGAGCAAGTCGATGATCAACGGGACGACAGGTGATACAGGTGATACAGTAATGTAGCACGGTTGGAGTAGGCGGCAGCTGTCGCGTCATCCCGACTCGTGCTCCACAGTTCGGATTTCCCGCCTAGGCCAACCAAGCGAGAAAGCATAATAACAACAAAGTAATATGTACAAAATATCGGCAACCCGCGGACTCGAACTGAAGACCCCGCCGGCGTGGTCCTATGAGGCGGCGCTCCTACCAACTGCGCCGCCGAGACACATCTCGTTAGGTGTCGTAGGGGTTGATGACAATTGCGCTCACGCTTTCAGACCTCCTTTTCAGGTCTTTAAAAAACGTTCAGCAAAAACTGACTGTGGTTCTGGATTCCGCTCATAGGGCCCTACATCCTTTCAAAACATCATCGCAAAAACTCGCCTTGAGTTTGGAACCTTTCCTTGTAAGAATGTCCTGGAAAATCGAAGCTGAGCACTACTAGGTGATTGCTTCTTCCTATGTTTCTTGTTGAGCACACCTTTGTTGAGTGCACGAAATAAATGAACAAACTGTCGCGAACTCGTTTATTTTCAAAACTTTTCAATTGAGCTATCATCTCTCAGCACGACTGGGCCTTTGTCTTCTTGAGCAGATTCCACTCTCTTCGTCTTAGCAGCGATGCGGACGAAGCATAGCGTTGACAGTGACAGAGTGCAGAAGAGGAGCGCTGTGTAATGAGCGACCGATAGGTAGGGGCTTGTGAACATCAGCAGCGCACCCGCTAATGCCTAAAGGAAAGATTGGCAGCTTCTCAGTTTTCAACAGTCTTCAACAGCAGACTTCGTTGAGTGACTTTATGCCTGGCTACAGCTATAATCCGATCAAAACTCTTTTAGGATGGAAGACTCACTTGATAGAACTTCGAGATTGCGAACGCTTGTGCTCGTTTGTCCGGCAGCGCTAAAGCGCAGATAACGTTTCTGACGTTATTCACAGCCGAGTCGGCCATCCCGAAGAGGAACGCAATCACAGTGGAGAGGAGGGCGCTAAACGCATACAGTTATTTTGGCATCTGCTTTGGCAAGCTCTCGAATGAATAATCGGAGTTATAAAAGAAAATTGAAGAGGTTAAGACTTGTCTTCATTGCTAAAAAATTGTGGACATATTTTGCTTTGTCATTTTCATCTGACCATTTTTACGTCAAATTGGGCACTTTTCCTATCAAGTCTAAAGCTTTTGAAATCAAACTGATCATCGTCCAAATCGAGCCTTTTGCAGGTTAAACTGTGGACTATAGTTAGAATAAATTTTTGCTCAAGGAAAATTTGGCATAAACTTGTTTGAAATTTTTAAATTCAGCGGCCCTAATGTGTAGTAATTTTATAAAATTTTTATTTAAAAAATGATAAATTAAATTTTGTTATGAGCATGCGCAGCAAGGCAAACGTGATTTTGTGCATTAAGATTCGAAATCGCGGCACGCACTCGAAAATCATTTCGCGAATTTCGTTTGATTGTGTAAATGATGCTTACATAAAACATCAAAGTGAGGATGCGCGTGCCCTTTACAGTAGTATTTTTTGAAGGTGCTAAACTCAATGAGAACAGAAATATTTTGCCTTTAATCGGATAAAAACTGCGACGCCTTGGACGAAGGTATGGCGCAATCTTTTCTTTTGGCTCTAAAAATGGCCGACTTTCTGTTGTATGAAGCTATTAGGTTGTAACGAAATAAATGGCACTGAATCACTGTAAATTTAACAGTTAATATCTCCGCTTGTAGGCAAGTTTTTTAATCGAAATAAAAACCTTCTGATTCTACACATCTTTGCCAACGTGACACAAGTATTTTTATCCCAGTAGCATAAAAGTCAGAAGTTCTGGAATTGACGAAATCTTCGAAGGCACTTTCGGCATCCTGTTGGTATTTGAAAATTTTCCCTACCAAGAAGTCGCCAAGATGCTTGAAGAAATGGTAGTCTGTTGGGGAGAGGTCGGGAGAAAACGGAGGATGTGGTAGAGTTTCAATGCTCAGCTCATTCAATTTCTGCAACGTCATTCGTGCTACATGGGGGCGAGCATTGTCGTGCAGAAGGAGAACTCGCCTTCGGTTTACCAAGGCCGGCCGGATATCCTTCAACTTTTTCATCATTTCTTCAATTTCAATGCAGTACTTCTCTGCCGTGATGGATTCACCGGGAGGGAGGAAGCTGTCGTGAATAATTCCCAGCGAACACCACCATACTGTCACCGTTACTTTCTTTTGGTGCAATTCCGGCTTCGCAAAAACCTTGGGGCTCTCAGCTCTCGCTGTCCACCCACTGTGCCGATCGCCGCCTGTTGTCGTACATTATCCATTTCTCGTCACAGGTTACGATGCGATCAAGGAATGGGTCCGTTTCGTTCCGTAGAAGCAGTGCGGACGAGATCTCATATCGTCGGTTTCTTTGCTCCTCAGACAGCTCGTGAGGCACCCATCTTTCCAGCTTTTTGGTCTTTCCAATTTCCTTCAGATGCCGGGCAGCTGTCTTGTGACGACGCCAAGAACCTTCGCTATCTCGCTGGTACCTTTGTGTGGATCCTCCTCTACCACATCTCTCAGCTTGTCCTCATCAACATCACCATGCCTCATACGACCTTCTTCCAAGCTCTCATCTCCATTCCGGAACTTCTGATACCAACGATACGCCGTTCGAATTGTGGAACATCCTTGATCGAATGCGGCGTTGATCTTCTCGTCCGCCTCCCTAGCTGTAGTGCCCAGCTTGAATTCATACAAGTAAATGCCTCGGATTACCCTTTTGTCCATCTGCAAAAGAGTCAATAAAACTCTAAAGTTTTCCCACTTTTACATAGAAAATTTGGCACTCTCCGGTAGAGCAAAGTTTGCGCTTCTAAATGATATGCTACATGTTACGGTTTGTTCTTGATCAAACGCGTAAAGACGCGCCAAAAAATGGCGCGTGCCAGTGCCATTTAATTCGTTACAACCTAATAGCATTAAACTGTGATATTTCATTGAAATGACAATTTTTAAAATTTCAAACAACGTGTTCTCTTACTGGGTAGGTTAAAAAGTTTTTAAAAAAGTGAGATGAAACTTTAAAGAAAGTCATATTAAATTTTTCTTGAACTAAAAGATATTCCATTTCCTTAGGGCAGTTTCTATTTTAATTTAGATAAAGCTTGTTTCGATTTGAAAAATCTTCGGTTTGATTTCAAAAGCGTTATACTTGTTTAGAAAAGTGTCCAACTTGACGTGAAGGTGGTATAAATTTCCTATTAGTGGGGCCAAAGGTAATGAGACAAATTGAAAAAATTCTTTATCTCTTTATAACTCAATTACAAATCAACGATGCTGAGGAATGTGTATGCCATTAAAGTCAATGACTTGCTGCCATCGCTCAGCCAACTTCCTGATCCCATCCTTCCAGAACTGATTGGGCCTGGTGTTGATCAACTGCTCGATATGGTTGTTAAGGACTGCTTGGGTTCCCGTGTCCCTTCCGACCAGGAAGTCCCGTAGGCTTTAGAAGTGGTGGTAGTCGCATGGAGAGACGTCCGGCGAATACGGTAGGTGAAGCATGTTAACGTAGCCCAGCTGGGCAAGCTTATCACTCACACTTGTTCCCGACGGGCTGCGGCATTGTCGAATAGGACGACCTTCTTGACACGCTGCGACTGAATAAGTTCGAGTCGCAGGTCCATCTCTTCAATTTCGTTTACCATGGCCTTGTAGTCCATCGTCGTGCTTTTGGAAAACAGCTTCCAGTATACCGGTGAATGGGCGCAGACCCAGAACTCTGAAGGTGCTTCTCGCCGTGAACATCTCGCCGAACGAAGGTCGGTAACAGGTCACCAGGATTCACGCAGACTCGCTGCTTGGCACGGTTAAGGTAGAAGACGTACTTCTCATCTTGGGTGAATATTGAGCCCAGGCTGTTCGAGGTTGGGAATTGGGGGAGATTTGCGCGACACAGGTCGACTCGTCAGACTGGGGTTTCGGCATGAGATAGACTGGGGTTTTGGCATGCTTCTGGAAAGGGCGGAAGTGGTAACTTCTCAGATGGCCTTCAGTAAGTAGCAAACAAACATACAAATACGATAAGCACGAAATTAGACTGCAGTCACGAGATATATGAACACGGCATGGAGAGTCTCATTGCTTTTGCCCCCCCCCCCCCTCTAATATATCTTAAAGAAATTTTCAAAAACAAATCGAGAAGTTACTAGTAAAATTCGTTATTCCCTTTCGCTGAGCCAGCTGATGTACAAAATAATGCCTTACTCTCCTACCTAGGTTGAATGAACCAGGCAGGTTCGTCGGTTGGCCGAACTGTTGCCCACTGTGGTACTGACGCCAGTACTGCTACCAGTAGGACTGAAGTGATGCCGAACGCCATGAACATCGTGGGTTCAAGACCAAAGTTCTTGACTCTCTTCGACATTCCGCTGATGATCACACCCACTGAAATTTCACTGCTTCGAGATCTAGGAGGCTCGATCTTAAAACGAACCTTGTTTGGACCTAAAAAGTTTAAGTGCTTAAAAAGATACGCCACGCTGGAGGGCCGTTCACTCACGCAAACTAAGCTATTTGTCCTAAGCAAATAAGCGTAGTACTGTAGGAGAAAATATAGATATAGAAAATAAAGGCATGTATAATACTTTTTTGTAATGCGTCTCAACTATCCCTCCTAAGCTGTAAAAGCACTGCCCTACCATTTATGCCATTTTAAAATCGATTTGGACACTTTTCAAATGAAGTTTGACAATTATCGAGTCAAGTAGAACAAATTGGACACATTTCAAATCGAACCGGACACATTTCACGTAGGAGACACTCTTCTAAACTAGTCTAAGACCTTTGAAACCATAGCGAACTCTTCCAAATCAAAAAGGGCTTTTTTGCATTAAACTAGAGGCTCTCCAAAAATGTTTGAATCATTCTTTGTTCAACGAAAATTTTAGTATAACTTTCTTAGAAGTTTTTTTTTACTTCCAATAAGAGAGCAACAACAACAGAACACACATGTCTTGTAACTTTCTTACTGCATGTAAGCAGCATTTACACTAAAATAAGCATTGCGACTTGCTTTTCGAGTGCATGGCGCCATCCAGTTTTTCAATGCACTACTTGATTGTTGCCGTGTTGCACTTTAGACATTTAATTTATTACTTTTTCTCAAAAATAAAACTAAAAATATTACGTCGGGGCGGTTGAACAAAAAATTTCAATGAAAGTTCTTCCTATTTTTTCTTGAACAAAAAAAAATATTCTAACTATTTTAGTGAGTCTGTTATTTAACCTACCTAAAGATCATTTCGATTTCGAAGAGTTCGCTTTGATTTCAAAATTTCAAAAGCTTTACAATTAGGCTAGCTTACAAGAGTGTTCAATTTAACGTGAAAAGTGTCCAATTTGATTTGAAAAGTGTTCTATTCGACGTGAGAATTGTATATATTCAAGAAGGAACGACTATTCAAAAGTAACGTATGAACACCTACTAAATCCAAACTCACTCAGAACCTCGCCAATTCCAACGGCAACGCTGTAGAAGGCCAGGAGGTAGATGTGTCCCGAGAGCTGTTTGGCGAACACCAACGTCGTCGGATAGATGCTCACCCAAAACGAGGTGTATAGGCCAAGGTGAACGAAGAGGGGTGAGAGGGTGATCATGCGACTGTCAGTGAAGATATCCCGAATCAGGCCTGAATTGAAGGACTGCTCGGCTGATGCCACGTTTCGTTCGGTAACAGGCCTTCCTTTCCTTTAGGAGCTTTGAAAGAAATGGTCAAGGTGCATGAAACTGGTGTGAGCCAGTATTAAATTGAAGACAGTTTGCACTGCTACTCCTAGCGAAGTAGAGAAATCGTTGGCTATTAATTAGAGTGGGTCAGACTGTCAAGGCAGCCATACATTGAGTTTATTTTTATAATAGATTGATCGAAAAATCATGCAACACAAACACGACAAAAATTTGATAAATGGCTTGCTCGGGCCTTCTCGTTGAGGAATTTTATTCATTCTCTCCTTCTAGCACTAGGAGTGGATAATGGAAGATCCACTTTCCTAGGCCAGGAAGCAGTATAAGGTCAGCATTCTTCACTTGTAGAGCTGGCACGGAATTTTTGAAGTTGTCAAAAAAGTACACATCACCAAACTTTGTGTATAAGTACAAAAGACTTGTCGAACGATATCTTCAAAGTGTGTCTTAGAAGCTTACCGTTTTTTATTCATCGTGTTTTTTCAAACATATTCCCGCTTTCGTCTTGTTATTAGGTTGGGGAAGAAGTACTGCACCACAGCGTAATTTTTTTTCAGAATTTTACTGTTTCTCTCGTGAGCGACTTTAATCTACAAAGTAGTCACCATTTACATCTACAACCTTCTGCCATCTGACGGTGAGATCATGAAATCCTTCCTTCCAGAATGAAGTCAGCTGTGACTCGAAGAAGTGCTTCACCTCGGATTCTAGTTTGGTTCGGTTGTTGAAGCAGCTATCCCTTAGGTGTTGCTTGAGAGCTCGAAAGAGGTGGTATTCCGATGGCGCAAGATCTGCCCAATACGGTGGGTGGAGCACCACCTTCCACCTAAGCTCCTGCAACTTCTGGCGAGACGACATTGCAATGTGGGGGGGGGGGCGAGCATTGTCGTAAAGAAGGTGAACATCCCTCCGCCCCCGCCGTTTGCGCAGCATGGCCTCGCTCAGCTTCTGCAGTTGTGTGGCGCAGATGTTCGCTGTGATTGCGGTGCCGTCGTCAGGAAGCTCACGATAGAGCGTTCCTCGAGAATCTCACCAACAGCACACAGCATTACCTTCTCCTGGTGGCTGTCCGCCTTGAGGTTGTGTTTCTCCTTGAGGGAGCCGCTGAGATTCCGAGTATGGTTAACGAGGAAGGTCCAGGATTCATCTCCCGTGACGACACTTTCGATAAAGTTTTTATTACGAGAAGGAACAAGGAAAGACTGAACGATAGTCAGTCGCGAAGCCTTACTCGAGTCACGGAGTCAGTCAGCCTTCACCGCAATCGTAGTACTTATATGCCCTCAGAAGCAAATTGCCACGTATGCGAAATATTCTAGAATGTTTGTGCTACAAATACGTAGTATCAAACAATCCTTGGCAGTTCCTGTTAAAGGATAAAAGGATAAAGGACGGCGTTACTCAATCCCTTCTGGGATGCGCCAGCGCATTCTACTTCTACGGGATGTCGTGGAGGCGACATGAATGCGTATTTGGCCATACAATGACTTGCGGTGGCCAGCCGATGAACAAGTCAGCGCTTTATCCTTCCCAGACAAGTCTGGTACCAATTCACCGACCCCGGAGGGATGGAAGGCTTGGTTGGCCTGGGCGGGAAATCCGAACCAGAAACCTGGTATCGGGTGCACGCGACAGTCGCGCCTCCTCCGACTGCGCTACACGCGCCCCAGTTCCTGTTAAATCTTGAAAATTTTTCAACTTTTTTGGTGCAAGAATTTCTCACCAACTTAATAGTTCGTTTGCTTGGTGCATGGATTTTCATGTATAAAATAATTAAATAAATAAATAAACAAACAAAATTGCATCAAATCACAAACTCAGCAAACGATATAATTCCCACTCAAATCTAAAATGCTGTTTCATATTGCTGTGAACAAAGTAAAAACTGATAGATCTTCATCTCCAGTTGATATGTTGATAACCGAAGCTCCTATCTCAGAAATTGGGTTTTAGCGCTCAAAATAATGGTAAGTAATGTTGTCAGAGCGAGCCATTTCGGCGGAGTACGGTTGGAGGAATAGAAATTCCCATCCCAGCCTCTGAATTTTCTTGCTGCTCACTTTCAAGACATGAGGAAGCGCGTAGTCGTGCAGCAGTAAACATGTTCCGCTCTGGGCGTTTTTGGCTCATAACGTCGGTTAGGGTATGAGGCTGGATAGCGTTGACGGACGCTGTTACGGTGGTCGCGTAATCCAGCAGTTCCCAGTGATGATTCCACTTTAAGTCCCTCCAACAACATAGAAGCACCTCCTCTTCGTGTATGGCATTTGGCTGCCTTGGTGCAGCTTTTCCCCGTGGTAGCCTCCCACAGCTCGTGTGGTAAGACGAAAAAGTCTTGCGGTACCCATGGATATGTAGCCCTCCCGCGACAGTGCTTTGAGTGCATCTAAAGGCCCCCACAGAGTTCTGCGGCAGCGCCGCGGCCCTATGCTTAACCATAGGGCAGAGACGCAGAGCTCGCCGCTGGCGGCGTCCCTGCCCTCTCCTTAACCATTGCGGCGAGCGGCGTTGCCGCAGAACTCTGTGGGGGCCTTAAGGGTAGCGCGTTTGTCCCACTTCGTGGCGGCGTCCGCTATTTTGGTGTCATGTTGCCATCTTTCCCCATCCCGTGCGAAACCAGGGTGGACACCAGTTACTTTAAAGTGTTTGAGCAACGCATCAGCCCAGCGCTGTTTCGGGCGCTCTCTAGGCCATTTTCCGGGCATCTTGCGGACGCTGTTTTTTTTTGGAACATGGCCGTACCATCGCACTTTGCGTATCTTGCCAGCTATCGGCGCGACGCCAAATTTCTCCCGGTTAGAATCGGTTCGGATGCGGTCCAGACGAATGACCCCTACCGTCCAGCGCAGCATCTTCGTCTCCATGACGCTGAGGCGTTTCAGCTTCCTTGATCGCTGGCCAATACTCAATACCGAACGTTGCTATGGCCGCACGACTGCTCTGTAGATCTAGATCTTGAGGTGCTCTGGTATCTTCCTATCGCAGAGCACTCCAGTCAACGAGCGCCACCTACAAGGGAAGGGTCTGAAGCGCATGTCTAAACGGGGAGAGCGAGTCATATAGGAAGAATTCCCACCCCTTCATTATACAAAAAAGTGTTTCTTTATCACCAAGTCGTTAAACCCAAGGAGTAGGAGGTCCCTAAAGTTACTATGGAATCGGCGCCTCGCGAGCGTTGTGGGGTCTCTTGTCCGCCCGCAATGCCCCTGCGCGCAAGAGTCTCGGACCAGAGTGGATAGGGGCGTTGCTTCATCCGGGAGACGTCGGGGGTTCGGTTCTCCTGCGTTGCAGTATTTTCGCATTTCATTTGGCTGATTGAGATTTGAGCAGCACGCGCTGGATGATGGCCGTCATTAACTAGATGTCAATAGAACATAAGGATGCCCACAAACGTGTTGGTCGGATTTCTTCGTGAAAGTCCCGAACGAACGATGTGACGCTTCTCGTGTCCCTCGAGCGAGGAGGATCTATTGGGGCACTTTGGCACAGGACAGGGACGAATGTAGACGCTACTGGCGCCCGCTCGACCAACTCGATGGTCAAGGGGACAGCAGGTAATGCAGTAGATACAAAGAATAAACATATCTTTTGCGTTTAGCTCGACACATTAAATCATGTAGTGTACTGTTTATTCAGACCAGTTTTTAGTTGATGGTAGTGCCATGCTAGTCCTTCGTTCTCTTTTACCTCTAGTTTTTTATAAATGAATAGGTTGTTGAAGTGTAATTGTATCCTTTTGCTCTAGTTTCCTAATTTGTGCTTCTGATTCATCTTGCGAACTCTTTAGCCCTATAAATTAGAAATTACGCTTCCGGATTCAACGTACGAGGCATATATGACGCCTACAAAAGCTCATTTCCTTGAAATCACCTACTCATTTCCTCTCGAAACGTCCTCCTCACTCTGTTGTGCTTGCCTTCGATGCAGTTCTCAATGTCCCGTGAAGGTGCAAAGGCGAAGATCAGGTTGGCGCAGAAGGTGACGGCGGCAAACGCTCCATACATCATACGTATCTCGGCATCGCTGAACTGCCGATATGCGTGGCTCGGGTGCGTTGTGGTCGCGTTCATATGTTCTGACGAATCCACGAGCACACTGCGGTTAAGTGAGAAGATCGCCGCCAGAATGCCTCCACCAACAATCATGCTGAAGCAAAGGGCTATAAGAACGTGTCGACATGATCTTCTGTTACGAGATCTGGGTCAGAAACAATATTCATAACCGTTACCAGAGGCATGCAATCGACCAGGCGATCGCTGAGTTTTGTTCGATAGTCTTCCTAGTCGAATGCGAGGTCAGGTAGGAACCATGACCGGCGTAGTACACTGCAAATTATGGTTCCAGACATCCATTTTCATTGAAAGCAACAAAAAGAATAAATAGATTTCTTTGAAAGAGATAGGTGTTAGATGCACAAAAACACAATCATTGCAGAATACTCTCATGGATCCGATTAATTTTCAGCCTCATTTTACGCGAATGACAACGCAGCCAGAGGAGGTGCCGGCTGTCGCGTTCATCCAATAGGGCTTGGTGCGGATCTCCCGCCCAGGGCAACTAAGCCTTCCATCCATCTGGGGTTGGTTAATTGGTACCAGACTTGTCTGGAAAGGATAGAACACTGACTTGCCCATCGGCTACGAGATACTGCATAGCCCAAATTTCTATTCAAATCCTCTCCACAACATCCCGCAGAGGTAAAGTGTGTGGCGCATCCCAGAATAGATAGGCTAAAGCCTTTCGTTTTCCTGCATGCTATGACTCTAAGTCCAGGATTTCTGCTTTATTTCTTCTTCCAGCACAAAAAGTCGCTAGTGAAAGATCCGAATCTCAAGAAGAAGGAGTAGTGTAGGATCAGATCTCTCAGCTAGTAGAGCGGGACCGTGTTTCATAACTTCTCGAATAAGAACGTTTTAACCAATTTTTTAAGGACGTACAAAAAACTCACTGGTATG
The DNA here is from genome assembly GCA_947359475.1 of Heligmosomoides polygyrus bakeri. Taxonomy (NCBI): domain Eukaryota; kingdom Metazoa; phylum Nematoda; class Chromadorea; order Rhabditida; family Heligmosomidae; genus Heligmosomoides; species Heligmosomoides polygyrus. Next base: position 4,446,181 of record OX375865.1, read on the forward strand.
TATCTCCAAAATGCCTCTTATTATTTGTTTAAATCCCTTAAACGATAAAGGATAAAGGACGGTGTTACTCAATCCCTCTTGGGATGCGTCACGCATTCTAGTTCTATGGGATGTCGTGGAAGCGATATGAATGCGTATTTAGCGATACAATGACTTGCGGTAGCCGGCCGATGAAAAAGTCAGCGCTTTATCCTTCCCAGACACGTCTGGCACCAATTCACAGACCCCGGAGGGATGGAAGGCTTGGTTGGCCTGGGCGGGAAATCCGAACCAGGAACCTGGTATCGGGTGCACGCGACAATCGGCGCCTCCTCCGACTGCGCTACACATCATACTCGTGTGTGTGTGTGTATGTGTGTGTGTGTATGTGTGTGTGTGTGTGTGTGTGTGTGTGTGTGTGTGTGTGTGTGTGTGTGTGTGTGTGTGTGTGTGTGTGTGTGTGTGTGTGTGTGTGTGTGTGTGTGTGTGTGTGTGTGTGTGTGTGTGTGTGTGTGTGTGTGTGTGTGTGTGTGTGTGTGTGTGTGTTTCGTCACAAATGGAGTGCGAACAGGGCGTATTGGCGATAACCAACGGTTGATGGCAATCGACAGCGGTCCAAAACTTCAGCCCGGGGAGTAATCGAGGTCGCTGAATACGAATCTGAAGTTTCTTCTTAATGCATCGATCGCCATCAATCGATATTGATCACATTATCGATTTTTTGAGGATGTAGTTCAAGCGGTCCGAAACCTCAGCTCTGGGGTAATCAAGGTCGCTGTACACGAGTCTAAAGTGCGTTTTGAAGTATCGATCGCCATCAATCGCTATTTATCAGATTATGATATCGTTTTTTCTATAGTGTTTCTAACTAGCTCCAATCGACGTAGTTAAAGTGATCTTCCGCGGGAACCATGACATTGGTGGCAGCTGCAATTGATGACGAGTTATTACTACGACGAAGCCCTGAAGAAGCCGTCAGTGCGGCCGAGAGGCCGCTCTGACAGCTGGTAAAGAATAAAGAAGGATGAAGAACGGCGTTACTCAATCCTTTTTGGGATGTGCCACGTACACACTTCTACGATAGGTCGTAGAGGTGATTTCAATGAGTAATTGGCCATACAGTGACTTGCCAGCCGATCAACAAGTCAGCGCTTTACCGTTCCCAAACAAGTCTACTAGCAATTTACCGACCCGAAGGGATGAAAGGCTCGGTTGCAGTGCGCGGGAAATCTGAACCAGGAACCTGGTATCAGGTGCACGTGACAGCCGGCACCTTCTCCGACTACATAAGCCCCTCTCCGCATAGAATAAATAAATATCAGCGCCGTTCATCTTTTAGAGTGTACTACAGTTTCCACTTCCACTTCGAATCTCACAAAAAAGAGGGGTTCAACCCGAAATCAAATTGCTACAATTCCATTATATGTACATTGGGATTACTATACTATTTACAGGAATGGGTACCAGTCAAGAATCGAATGTAGATAATTTCACAAGGTGTGCCAAAAATAGGTGCTCGGATTTTTAGCACATCCTGTGATCTACATTCGATTCTTGACTGGTACCCATTTCTGTAATTAATGTAGTAAATTGATAAAACTAGCAAAATTGGCAAAACTAGTAATTTTGTAGCTTTTGGAACCTTCAAATTTTACTGCGCAGAGCGTTTAGGGATTAATTTGTTTTCGGTGTGGTTTCGTTTCCGTCTTGGGTTTGGTTATAATTATTACCACCTTGTTGTCAGCGAGTTGTCCTTTTCTAATAGAACTACGATTCTCCCATGCCCGAAGCTTAAAACAGTTAAAAGAAACGCTGTCACTAAAACACTCTAAGTGTTCAGAAAGACTGCACATCTCATTATCATACGTTAGAGGCGTTGCGATGCATTAAACGAGTGCAAAGGAAGTAGTCGGAAAGATGTCCTAGAACATTTTCAAAATACAAGCTCTTTGCAATGTGATAGGTTGACAAAAAATGCTGCTAAACCTCAGAGATACGATGAGGGATAAAGGATGGACTTATCCGATCCTTTTACGGGATGCCTCACTCATTCTACTATAACGAGATATTATGGAGGTAATTTGAATGTTTATTTGGCCTACCCAATACTTTGTGGTGGCCAGTCGATAGACAAGTCAAGATTCCCCCTCCCTCGCAGACGAGGCTGTACCAGATCACCGGCCCCGCAAGGAAGGCTGAGGCAGTCGGGCGGAAACAAAGTGCCAGTAATCGATTCAGTGTGCACGCAAGAGCCGGTGCCTCCTACGACTGCGCTACACGGGTGTCAAGGAGGCAAATGTGTTTAAACGCGTAATTGGCCTAGACCCTAGGGTAGCTCGAATGGTCCGGATTCCCGCCTAGGCGACCAGTCCTTTAACTCTGGGGCAGGTGGATTGGTACCAGAATTGGCTGGGAGAGATAATACACTGATTTCGTCCATCGACTGGCCATGGTGACTCAAAACTTTTTCAAAATGCGCATTTAACTCGCCTCCATGTCATCCCGTAGAAAAAGAATGCGTGTCGCATTATGCAGAAGTCTTTAAGGTGTCAATAAACTGTTTCTGTAAATCTTTGGGTGAATTTCGGCTTCAATTTTTCCACAAAATGAAATTTGTGCGCCTACATAATCTTGTTTTGGAAAATCTGAACTTTCGAAATACTCCTGAAGTTGGAAAAGTTAATCAGATCTTTCCAAATCAGAAGAAGACTACCAATCTGGGGCCGGATACATCAACAACTTACAGCAATTTAACAGAGAAATTACAGCCAAAATTCCCGATAACGCGGCTTATATCGCTCACTATATCGCTCAATGAGCCGCGCTATCACTGATTTCGGTTGTATTTTCTCTGCTAAATTACTGAAATTCGTTGACGAATCTGGCCCTCGGCTCCACTGTGTTGCACGTCCATTTTCACCGTTGAAAACACGACCAGTCAATGTATTCAGGAGCGGTTCACGCGCTGTTCTTCAGTCGAACTCGCCGAAAACCCTTCGCGAGAGCGAACTCACGTGCAAAGCCGACACCCATCACAGCACATGACGTGTAATAGTAGTAGTTGTTCAGATAGAGAAAGCCTATCTGATAGATCGTGTAGCACACGGAGCCCAGAAAAAGCGTCCACTTTGGCGACAGAAACGACAGAATTGACGGCGCGAAGAGGCACGCAATCATGTACCCGGCGTAGCAAGTGGCTTGGCTGAAATCCTGAAGGAATTAGCCGGTCTAAAATCAGAACAAAGTTCATTGAAGTCATTTCTACCCGTAATAGCCAGCGAGGGCATCGATACGCGTCGGCTCACGACCGTTTACCGAATGCAGCACCGACTCAGCGACGAACGACTGAAAGACTGTAGATCTACAATTTGTAGAGCTTTGAATATTTTACGACTGGAAGACGGCTTTGAATTTATAGTAACTTTGAGTGAGGGATCTAACTGTCCAATAAATGCTGCTGTATTTGACACATAAGCGCCCTTCCCTCTACAGGAATTACTGGCTCAATTGTAGAATACTAGAGGATAAGGATAAAGGGGGCGCGTGTAGCGCAGTCGGGGAGGCGGCGACTGTCGCCTGCACCTGATACCAGGGTTCCTGGTTCGGATTTCCCCCCCCCCCAGGCCAACCAAGCCTTCCATCCTTCCGGGGTCGGTGAATTGGTACCAGACTTGTCTGGGAAGGAGAAAGCGCTGACTTGTTCATCAGCTGGCAACCGCAAGTCATTGTATTGCCAAATACACATTCAAATCGCCTCCACGATTTCCCGTAGAAGTAGAATGCGTGGCGCATCCCAAAAGGGATTGAACAACGCCGTCCTTTATCTTTTTATCCTTTAAGGATAAAGGATGAAGGTAGCATGAGTCGCTGTCTTTGTGGGATGCGAAATCCATCCTTCTTCTACGGGATATTGTGGAAGCAATTTGAATGCGTTATTGGCCTATAAAGTGACTTGCATTGGCCAACGGAAGGTGAGCGTTTTATCCTTCCACGGCAAGTCTGGTATCTATTCAACAACCGCGGAGGGATGAAAGGCCTAATATTGTAGGCGCGTGTGGCGCAATAGGAGGAGGTAGTTGCTGTGGCGTGCACCCGATACCAGGTTTTTGGTTCGGATCTCTCGCCCAGGCCAACCAAGCCTTCCATCCTTCCGGGGTCGGTGAATTGGTACCAGACTTGTCTGAAAAGGATAAAGCGCTGACTTGTTCATCGGCTGGCCACCGCAAGTCATTGTATGGCCAAATACGCATTCATGTCGACTCCACGACATCACGTAGAAGTAGAATGCGCTGGCGCATCTCAGAAGGGATTGAGTAACGCCGTCCTTTATCTTTTATTCTTCATTTTGTTTTGTAAAATACTTAGTAGATGAAATTTCTGATATTGTTGGGCAAGCTTCGTTTTTATGGGCATTTTTTGTACTTTGTTTACACCAGCTGCATATGGTATCGCAGCCTCAGAAAACACCGATAGTCAAGTACCACGATTCCAGGTTCATGGCTCCGAATCCTATTCAAAAGCCTTATATTTCTTCGGGATCGCTTGATTGGTACTAGACGTGTCTGTGATGGATTACTGGCCACTTTAATCGATTTCTGACTGCCAGTGGATGGATGTGGCTAGATTTAATCGGAGGCCGCTGCAATTCATGGCATTTGTAATCCGATTACGCACTCAAATTGCCTTCATGTCATCCGGTGGAAGTAGAATGCGTGGAGCACCCCAAACAAGGAGCGAAAAATGCACTCGTTTTTCCTTTATTTACTCAAGCCGGAGCTTGGTTGTTGAGTGAGAGGCGCTGGCTCTTGCCTTCATCCCGTGTCGACATTCTTATTGCTAGTTCGGCTTCCGCCCGGAGCAACCGAGTGGTTTTATCCCTACGGAGTTAGTGAACAGGTAGCAGACTTGTGTTGGTATGACGAAATCACTGTAAAAGCCATCTTTGCGCTTGAATCGCCTCCACGACGTCCGAAGGAGTAGAATGTGTAGCACATCCCAAGCCGGAATTTATTACCCCTCCCTTCTGTCCTTTATTCTTTACAAAACTAGATAACTTCGTGAATCAGTGCTGGTAGTCAAATCAGATGATTCACATATGTCCCTCGCAAGCCCTCCAACCTTCGCCTCGACTCCTGTGCTATTACATAGGTTGATCGAAAAGTCTTGCAACACTAGCACAACAATATTCAAATTTGTCTCTATTTGCTAAAACAAAAACTCAGTTCACGATATACTAGATCCTGCCCCAACTTTCAGGCAGCCCTTCAATTCCTTCCGCCACAATTCCGAGGGCTGTAAGGAAAAGAATTCAGAAACCTCCATTTCCAGTTGACGTCGATCATCGAACCCTCTACTTCAAAGAGCTGCGATCAGGTGGTAGTCAAAAGGGATAAGGTTCGGAGAGTACGGTGGATGGGGCAAAACTTCCCAGCTTAACTCCTGGATTTTCTCGCGACTCGTTTTGCGACATGAGGACGCGCGTTGTCGTGCAGCAGGTAAACACGTTCCCGTTCTGGACGTTTTTGGCGCATGGCGTCAGCGAAGCTCTGGAGCTGGGTAGCGTAGACAGATGCTGTGACTGTGGTCTCACTGTCCAGCGACTCCCCCAAAGCATGCCTTCTGAGTCCAACAGAGGGGCGTCCGGATCGAGGTCGATCTTGGAGAGAGGTATCTCCAGACTTGAAGCGCTGATACCAACGGGCCACTGTGGAATAGTGAATGACTTCCTCCTTGAATGCATTGGAGGCTGCAGTCCTTGCGGAATGGCCTTGCAGAAATTCGTAGTAGACGATAGGTCTTAGGAGGCTGCTGCTTATCGTTGACACTGTTGCTGTATTCGTACTCGATGAGACCTTATATAGTGTGCTTGAGGAAGGAAGCTTCGAGAATGTACTGCAACGTCACCACACAAGATCAATACTAAGAGCTTTAACGAATTTAACAGGCAGTAGCGTAATGTTGCAAGACTTTTCGATTAATCCAATACTTTAGGCGGTTCACAGCCAGCGATAATCAGCAATCAGCCATCAATCGCCGCCTAATTCCCTTGTTAATGAAGTATTCATTTCCTTCGGTAACAGCCAGGAAAGGGTCACAGCAACCACGACGGTATCATGTTTCTTCAGTTTTTGCAAGAATATTTTTTGAACACAATCTTCTTCTTCAGCGTTTGTCCCACATCGTAGCGGGGTCCGCTATTCTGGTGTTATGACGCCACCTTTCCCGATCCAGCGCTAGATCAGGGTAAACACCAGTAATCTTCAAGTCCGCATGTAACGTATCTAACCAGCGCTGCTTCGGGCGCCCTCTAGGCCGCTTTCCAATTACCTCGAAGTTAAGGCCTATCTTGCGGACGCTGTCTTCCTTTCCACGCAGAACGTGGCCGTACCATCGCAAGCGAGCTTCGCGCATCTTGTCGGCTATCGGCGCGACATTTTTTGAACACAATGTAGACAACAAAATAACACGCAAAAACTTTGAAAAGTGGAAAGAGAAAGTTGGGGCTGAAACAAAAATAGGTGCGTCAATACTTTTTACGCACACCTGTAGATAAGAACCGTTCTATAATGCATATTTTTGTGAAATATACAGAACGCGTAACATTTTCTGAAAACTGAAATCGTCCACCAAAGAAAATCAATCGATAATAGCCAGTCGATCGATATAGTTTGCTCGTTGTGAAGCTACCCATTGGCAAGTACTAGTAATCTGCAACTGCACATATAGTCAATGGTTAGCGGAGAGCGATAATGTCCATCAAGCAGCCTATTCAGCCACACACACTTGGTCGGTTGGATGGACGAAGGAACCAATAGGCAGACGAACAGACGGACAAAGTCCAGCTCTCTTATGTTCAGTAAGGTTTTCACCAATCTCAGTGTTAACTGTACGTATAGCTTCTCAACATTTATAGAGGGGAAGTTACAGATAGGCAGGCGCAAATGAAATGACAGTGGAACTGACAACTGAAGCGGTCAGGTGCTCAAGCAATAGGGAACTGTCCTCTTTATAGGCAATGTAGGTAAATTTGGGTCGGAACTGTTCAAAAATATACCTGAGTGTCGTATCCGGTCATGATGCACATCTGGCCTAGTCCGAGCAGGACTATGCACAGCATCTCGAGTGCCCTTGATGATGCCATTCTACCCACTGCAACGAACCACTTTAAGAAATTTTTTCGATCTGCATTTATTTTTTATAATTTTCGCTTAAAATGTTTTACACAATACAGCAGACATCAGCGTCGTTAATATCGTTATGGTTTAGAAAGTATTTATAACTTTAGATTGTAAACTAAGTCACCGTCATTTTTTTTACAAATTGTTTTAGCTTCCGTTGGAAGTCTCTTGCAGAATGTTATACTCCATCCAAAGAAACATTATTTGCTTCCTAAAAGTTTTTTTTTCCGTTTTTATCTTTGTCCATTTTTAGGTCAATAAAGTGTCATCTATAAACTGTAAAATGACCATCGCCAACAGCTCTTCTCTCTGCTTACATTTGAGATTTTTTGCCCAAGTTTGTATAATATTCGAACAAGATTATTTGCTCTAGAAGAGAGAAAGCTGGTTGCATTTTTGCTATTTTTAGGGGAATTAAAATGGATTGTTTGGAGACATACATTACCTTTGCAACAGCTTCTAACCTTTGGTTAATCTTTCCAACTTGAATCTGATCAGCTAAAAAGCTAAATTCAGATTGACCAAAAAACAAAAAGAACAAAACAATTATTCTGATAGAACGAAGCATACTCTTTATGATATCTGCAAACAAAAATGGTAAAGCTCTCATTTTTCTTTTTCAACGTTTCGTTAAAAATTGACAAAAATCAGCAAAAATGAAGGTAACAAACATTTGGATAGAGCTTCTGAAAAACCTTTAGTACTGTTCAAAAAATTAAATAAAGAGCCGGAGCTGTTGGTAAAAAATACGCCTTCTGAACACTCCATCCTGAAAATTAACGAAAATCAAACAAACGAGTAACCCGACGCATATTCTTGTAGAAAAAGTCGTCGCCATTTGAATGGTTCATAATATTGTGCAAAAAACTCCAACTCAAGCAGAAAGAAATAGCCGTCAACGAAGGCCATATTTCTTTTCTGACCCTCTACTTTATTGATCTAAAAACGTGCAAAAGCCAAAATGGAAAAAAATACAACAAATCATTTTTGAATGGTATATAACGTCGTGCAAAAGCCTTTCAGCTAAATTCAAAATAAGATGTTTAAGGAACGGTAGCGACTTAGTGTTCAACCTAATAGTTACAGTTATTCAAGAAGTTTTTGACTGCCAATGTTCATTTCACCTGCTTTGCCTTACAAAGGAAGGGTCTGAAGCGTATATCTGAACGGGGAAGCGAGTCATACTGAGAACCCCTCACTACTCACTCAATTGGAATGAAAATGTGTTTATTTTTTGCCAAGTCGCTAAACCCAAGGAGTAGGGGGTCACAATGGGATACGGCGCAGCACGCGTTTGGGGGTCTTGTACGCCCACGATGCTTTGGCAGCCAGTGGATCGGAGCGCAGGTGGGTAGAGGGTCGACTCGTGCGAGGGAGGTCAGGGGTTTGGTTCGGTCGAGTGGTGATCCCCTGGTCACGCTGAAGTGTGGCCCACCTTTGGACAAGGAAACTTCGAGGGAAGAAATCAAGCTGGCAGAACGGATGGCCAGTATACTCAAGGACTTCGAAGCACGTCAACTTGAAGTTGACAAAGACGAACAGCTGGAAGTGGTGGACGAAGAAGAGGAAGATTGGGATCCGCAAGATGAACTGATGGACGTGGAGAGGCAAGGCAGCAGTGGGCATATGATAACGTTTTCGGGTGGAACTCTTGTTTCAGAGGAAAGGGTACGTCTTCAATTGGATTTCGGTTGCGTGCTAATAACCATGGAGGAAGACACCGCGATTCACTACACAGGCACTTTGTACCTGTGTATCACTGGTGCTGAACATTTATCACCATGTTGAACACCACAGCGTACAGCTGGAAAAATGCCAGAAAACGTCTGAAAATGGTATAGACGTCAGAACTACCAAATCTCAACCAATCAGTTGAAATGCAAAAGTGCAGCAACGCCAAATCCCTGACCTCTCTCGCATGAGTCAACCCTCTACCCACCTGCGCTCCGATCCACTGGATGCAGAAGCATTGCGGGCGTACAAGACCCCCAAACGCGTGCTGCGCCGTATCCCATTGTGACCCCCTACTCCTTGGGTTTAACGACTTGGCAAAAAATAAACACATTTTCAAACCGAATGAGGTGTGAGCATTCTCCCTATATGACTCGCTCCCCCCGTTCAGACATACGCTTCAGACTCTTCCCTTGTTAGTATAACTTGGTTATATATAGCTCAAATTAGTTAATACATCTTGAAAACCGTCTCATTCAAAAGTACAATCCAGTTTTAGCGTCTAGTTGCGTTAGGATTTAGTCTGCTCTATACAGTTTGACGGTTTAGCAAATTACTATTGGACGATCCCTTTTAGAAGGCAACACATTCCGTTTCCTTTGAACAGTTAATATTTCCCACAAAAAAAACGGTGCTGCACTGAACGAGAATGTTAGGGAGATTCATTTTCTTGTTTCTTGAAACTGTGCCAAATCAAAACTGAGAGCCAGCCAGGAATTTGGGACGCTGAAGAAGCCGTTTAGAACTGTTTCAAGTCCCTTCAGTAAGTTTTTCAATACATATTTATATCTCTCTACAGGTACAGATTATATAGAATGGGTTATACACATATTAAAATTTGTATAGGAAATAAGGCACTAATTAAAAGGTCCGACTCCACCGACAAGACATCGGTCAAAAAAAATTTTTCGCTGAAACTTTGTCTAGGGGGTTATTTGGGGTGCTGATCACGAATCTGATATCCGTTTTTCACGATTCGGTCCGAGACCACCCATACCGTTAACATGGGTGGTCCAGGCAAGGTCACCGATTTCGTTGAAACTTCGTCTAGGGGGTTGTTTGTGGTGCTGATCACGAATCTGACATCCGTTTTTGAAATTGCGGCTGATTACGGTAGGTTACGTTAGCTAAAGGTAACTAAGGCTGCCGAGGTCATAATCATCGATTTTGCCAAGACTTAGCCTAGGGGGGTCATTTGGGGTGCTGATCACGAATCTGGCATCCGTGTTTCGTTTTACGCTGGAGTACGGTAGGTTACGGAAGGTACGAGTGACTGCGGTAATGGTCACCGATTTCGCTCAAACTACGGCGTAAAACGAAAAACGGATGTCAGTTTCGTGATCAGCACCCCAAATAACCCCTCTAGACAAAGTTTCTGCGAAAAAAAATTTTTCGACCGAAGTCTTGTCGGTGGAGTCGGAACTTTTAACTAGTACCGGAAATAATTTTGAAGGCAATTTTAAGTTGTTTAACTAAACCTCTAAAAGTACGTAGAGGGTCGTATAAATGAATTTTTTATTCATGGAGGTGACGGTTATCGGAAAGTATCGGTATTATGGTAGTGCCCAGAAATAAACAGTGGGTGGGTGTGGAAAAATGAACAACTGACAGCAACGTTCGACTGTTCTGCAAAGTGGCTAAAAATGTTCTCCACAGTTGTTCAGGTGAGGTGAACTTTTATGGGATATATATCCGTAGAAAACAAGGCCGCAATCGAAAATAATGGCTTTTGTTGCAAATCTGCGGACAACCACGCTATTCCGTAAACAAGATCGAATGTAGGAGGAGAATTTAAGGGTCAGGTTTGCAGCAGGGGAAAACAGCGCTCACACTTAACTGCGTGCGTCGAGCGGTATTCTAACTCGGTGCACTGCGTACGCTCATTAGCAATTCAAATCTCCACTAACCGACTATTGACCACGCTTCGGTCTTTGGATTGCTGACGACTCATACTGTGTGGATTGTACATTCTGCAGAAGTAAAATAGTTCACCAAACACCCCCATCTCATGTGCCACGAACTTTTCCGCACTTGCTTCTGTAGTACGCCAAGCAGCCTTCCTCATACACTGTATAGTATCAAACTTATATAGGAAAGAAGAAGAATATAGCATTGTATCAGCAAGCCTTTCTTATTGTTTTGCAGAGTTAGACTGTTCACGGTCTACAGAAAACACCCCTCTATCCTGCAGCGTGGTAAGACTCGCGACAAAAACCAGCTGAATAGCTACGAGTTGTTCGCGGAAATGAATGAATTTTTCATACTGTAAACAGACGATCGTTTCTGTACCGTACGAGCGTCAAGCTTTCACTAACATCGATTCGATGAACCAACGACAAATAGGACATGAAGGATAGGACACTTGAGTTGAAGAAGTCAACCCGTTCTCTGGTAGTTGTTTCTAAAATAGTTCCGATCAGACCCTACGGCACGCAGAAACGACTGAACATCATAGTTTTTGTGTTGTTAGGGATGTTGGCGAGTTTGGTGTTTTGAACAGGCTTTGTGATAGAAACTTTATGTTTTGTTCATCATTACAGCGCCTTCGAGATTATTTCTTCGAAAATAGTCTAACTCCCGTTAGTAACAATCTTGGTTATTCAGCCTCTGGTCATGACCCGAAACCAATCCATTTCGCACATTTATGTGCAATATTCCACAAAGCACGGAACGACGAGCAGGAACATAACTCGGCACAACAGAAAACATGTCGACAACACATAACGGGAGATCACTGGGCACCGGAGTGGGGACGAATGCCGGCGTGGTCGGTGGAAGGAGCAGAAGCACCGCGATGAAGGGACTGGCCGGGTACCTGGGTGCAGCCGCGCGTCCCTCAACCGTCCGGGTGGCAGTCCTCCAGAGTCCCTTGTCCTCGCTTATACTATAGGTCCGTCCTCCTCAAGTCCGTGCCTGAAACAGAGAAGGGCAAGGGGCAGCGACGTTTCGAAAGAGATGGTCTGCAAGGAGAAAGGCAACACGGGGCAAAATATCAAAACGGGACTCACCACACTGATTCCTCCTTCGCCCTTACACGTTTACACATCGACGCCTAGCGACGCAATGAAAGGTATGGTGGCCATATTGATTGACCAACGGGATCGATCAATTTAGTCACTTTAGATGCTGTCGTGTCGCGTAGTAAAGTATAAACGGGCATAACACGTAGAGAGTGTTATTTTCGAACAGAATGAAAACTCCGGGCGCGTGGAGCGCAGTCGGAGGAGGCGCCGGCTGTTGCCTGCACCCGACACCAGGTTTCTTGTTCGGATTTACCGCTCAGGCCAACCAAGCCTTCCATCCCCCGGGGCCGGTGAACTGGTACCATACCTGTTTGGAAACGGTAAAACGCTGACTTGTTCATCGGCTGGCCATCGCAAGTCGTTGTATGGCCAAATACGCATTCAACTCGCTTCCACGACATCCCGTAGAAGTAGAATGCGTGGCGCATCCCGAAGGGGACTAAACAACTCCGTTCTTTATCCTTCATATTTTTATGAAATCTCCAAGTTTTGACTCCTCTTCTGGACAAAAGTGACGCTTAGACCTTGATGAAAGTAATTACGGCAAGACTCGCATTGTAATACTCTATTGGCTGCTGATTATGCTTAGGTGTAAGCGTTCTTTCAACCTACAGAGGAAATTCGCGGTCACTACGACCTTAAAGAAAATTATCTATACCTTTGGTGAGGCACCTACCACTATATAATTGAGTTAGTTGCCCGCGATGATGAGGCGTATCTCACGTAGGTTAGAAACCTGCGTGAGATACTCCTCAGCGAACCCCCCGCGGCCAAAATGTGTCCTTCAGCATGAGATGCTGCAGCAGCAGAGGAAGCACAGCCTCCTCCTGCTTTTGCTCGTTTCTGAGCGTCCTGATTGCGAATATGTGTCACCAACGTCTGTCGTGAGCATGGGAGGCCCATTAAGGGGGTTTTGGAGTAGTGAATTAAGAGGGACCTCTAAGGTGGACCAGGAGAGCTGCCAGGAAGGAAACGAACAACATGGAGGAGGGACCAGGATGGGGAACCAGCAGGAAGAGACCAGAAAGAAGGTCAATATTGGAAGCAAGGAAATGCCCGGAGCCAGGAGTTGGGACCAGGAAGATGGGGGAGGGAAGAGGGGGGAAAGACCAGTAAAGGCGGACCAGCAATTAGATCCAGCAAGAAGAAACGAGAAAGGGGGAACCTGGCGTCGAGATTCGGAAGGCGTGTCAATAATATCCGGGAACACAAGCTTTTGGGATGAACAATAAAGTACGCAGGAGATCCTAGATGTTAGCAAATTTTAAGTTTTACAAAAACTACTTCCTGTAGGCCAGTGATGTTGCAAAGCCGCGCCAAGCGCGCAAGGGCGAGATACGCCGTTAGGCCGGGGGCATACTTCCATCGCCGCGATGCCATCGCGGCGCTCAGTTCATGGCCATTCCGCCGCACGCGGCCGAATAGTCAAAGAGGACTTCGACGCGGCCGCCGCAACAGTGGCGGTCGGCATGCGCGATGGCTTCCCGCGCCCATCGCGGGCATGGCATACTTTTTCGCGCCGCGCGCGGTGTTTAGCGTTTGTCCTGGACGAGTCGCCGTCGCGCTTCCTTGCAGAGCGATGAGCGATGCGACGAGCGCTGAGAAACTCAAATTCTTTCGCGTCGCTCTGCAAAACTCATCGCGGCGATGGGAAGTATGCACGAGGCCTTAGGCTTGTCGATGCACTTGTCATTCGTATAAGGCAGAACACAACTAGACATTTTATGAGCTGCATTGTTAGAAAGCAAATGTCCGATATAAGAAGGAGGTCTGTCCTTCTTTTCAAGACTTTTTTCTTCAATATTAATTCTTTAACTTAATATCAAGAAAATACACCGCACTGCCAACTTTTTGGTTTCTTATGCGCGTATCATAACCAACATAACAAGATTATCTTTTTTTTCAGACAGAAGCAGAGATATGCGGAATTTCCGTTTCCGTGTTCCGAATTCCAGTTTTCGGCCGTTTTTAGTCCTTCCGTTCTGTTCCGTGTTCCGCTCTCTTTTGGGCAGGAAGACGGAACGGAAATGATGACTCATCACTTATTGATTGTTCTCCACTGCCTCCGTTCGTCTCCCAAACTTAAGCGAGAGACTGAAGAAAGAGATTAAATGTGCATCACCTTCTGTGATTGTGTTGCTTTGAAACCGGTCGTGCACCCTGGTGCCGGATTTATCAACAACTTACAGCAATTTAACGGAGAAATGATAGCAATAGTGCGACTTATCAAAAAGCGATAGGCATCTTGCATACCTCCGAGTCGCTCCAGCGACTGGTCGCGGCGATAGTGTAGCGCGGGTAGCTACGAGCTGCGTAGCTACCCTCGCAACACTATGGCTTATGTCATACTACCGCTCACCCGAGCGAAGTCTAATGATAAGCTCCCATATCGATCGCGCGAAGGGATGAGTCGATATGGGAGCCTATCATTAGGCTTCGCTCGGAGTGAGCGGCGCCCTGCGATTTCATGTGAGTCTCAAATATCTCCAAATGCTTTCCTAGCAGGAATGTTACAACCCTTCACATAGTACCTTTATTTCTTAAACTACTCCTTCCACTTTTTGCAAGCTATAATGTGTAATTAAGTTTTGAACTCTAAATTAAGCACAAATCAATCGAAACGGCCACTTTGTGAAGAAATTATAACATGTATTCAAGCGAAACACAATCAGTCGAGTGTAAAATGGAAAGTATTAGACGAGTACATAGCGTACTCTATACCTCTCATATGTCAGAAAATTTCTATGTTCTTAAGTCTTAAGACTTTACAAGAACTCCTAACTTCATCAGTACCTTTACTGTGAGCAAAGTTATCACCTTTCAAACAGTGTATACATTTTTTGAGACACCCTGTATTTGATAGTATATAATAGGATTTCTTTCTTGTAGGAATAATAGTTTGCTGCGGTTGTGTTCTTTCTTCGAATAGAGGTCTTTCAATGCTCCTCAACGATAAAAAGCTTCCATCACTTGAAGTCTACAGCGGAGCAGTCGCCAGCTCAATCCTTGAACTTTGGCAGCTCGGTGCTGAATAGTTACAACCTGAAAATCTCCTCTTCTCTTCAAAATAGCTATTTGGTATTATCTGTAAGTAGTCAGTAGGCTTTAAATTAGATCGAACTCTAACTTCTCTTACTAGTTAGGAGCATATACCCAGCAGGTGTAATAATCACCAACGAGAAAAAGCGTCAACCACGTCAGACAGAAATTAGGTGTCACAAGTAGTTTTATAATTCTTCACTGGGCTCATCGGAAATATAGTCCGTTGCTGTTCCCGAATGTATTTCATTTTATAGTGCTCGTAATTTGAAGAGCGCTATAGAACAGCGGTTGAAACGGCGTTCTTTACGCTTTTGCAGACCAGACACCAAAACATACAGTGTGCAAGACGACCTTTCCATTCAATTTCCTACAGGAAATAGCGACGCAATGCGAGGGAGGCAGCCCATCAGTACTCAAACACAAGTACGATGTAACCTAGCATTTCCTACATGGATGACGAGTTTTTACCCGCTTAGTTCGCGCGAGACGTAGCGTTTGACCCAGGTCCTTTTCGTTGCAACCTGCATTGCACGTACCTCCGCGTCAGGTTTCGTAAAATGTGGGAAAACTCCACTTCACCATATCCAATTGCTACAATCTCCTAGGTGGAACCCATGGGCTACCCTCCCCTCCCCTCTTCCGTGTATTGGGGTTCCATGCTTGTGTTTGTGCCACTTTTCCACCATGAGTAGGATAGATCTCACCTTCCCATGAAGTTTTCAGTCTTGGGCGCAATTAGAGGACGGGAGGGACAGCCCATCAGTACGCAAAAAGTACGATCTGCCGTAGCGTTTCCCACGTGTAGGACGAGTTTTTACCCATTTAGGTCGCGCGAGACGTACCCTCTGGCCTCTCGCTGCAACTTGTACATACGCGTCAGTTTGTGTATAATGGCAAATTCCACATCATCACATCCACAGCTACGCTGAAGGAGGTCGAAGCCCATGGGCTGCCCCCCCCCCCCCGTCCGCTCACTGCGCCGAGTCCTCATAAGAGGGAGACTAAGTGGCTAAGACTGGAGATTTCAAACAGATTCAAGGAAGGAGACGGTGACGCACCGTGCAATGTACCGCCTCCTGACCGGTCTTAAATTTCTTTGGCTACACTATCCGGGTATGCCCCGACCTCCACCCACCTCTCCCTTCACATTTTTTGTGAGTTGAGATGCGCTGCAACTAGCAGTGCGCCAAAAAGTATGCACTACACTTGCAAAGATGAACTTTTCAGTGTAGCACAGCTCCAAATCGAAATCAGTCATTTTGTAAACAGAGCCGATTGCTGATAAATACAATTTAAGACGCGATTTTGATGCAGGATGTAGCATCTCCGGGTGGTTCATTTCTAATCCTCTGGAATAACAACAATGCAGTGATGGGTGCCCTTCTCTCGATTCAGTTTCCGGCGATACCTCAAAAAACTTTGGATGGAAGGGTTTGTTTGTTTATGCTATCACTGTTCTTGCTTCTATCCTTGAAAACTACTGTAATTGTGATTTGACCCAGAACATTAAACTTAAAGCAATTCTTTGCCCAACTATAAGAGACGTTTTGATGCAACCATTGATTGAAAGGCAGTTGGGGCAGTTTTTTCTTCTATACCTTTCCAACACCGCATTCGAAATTGCTTGACCGATCTTTCACCAAAAAGTATGCTAGAATATCGGACCAGGCACATTAATGATGGTGTCTGCGATAAAAATTGCAACACGGTGCCCTTGTGTAGGTCACGGCGCAGTGTAGCTCTGAGGGGGTCACCTTATGCTAAGCGGTTATCCGCCTTGGTAAGAATGTAAATGTAAATGTAAATGTAACGACCCACTATTACCAGATGTGGCCTAGCTCCATTCACCACAGCGGCATAACACACCAGAGCTATTCCTTGCAACGTATAAGGTTTACAGGTGCACTACGTGAGTAGGCGGTGCAGTGCGTTTGGGAGAAGAAAAAATATAGCTGACTGTAAATTCCTGTGGTTTTGAGGCGAAAATTCATTGGAGGTGCATTTTGAACTTGTCCACATTTGCAAATTGTCTTTCAGTCAAGAAGAGCTGCAGCGAACGAAAAAGGTGATAGTCACTCGACGCACAGTCTGGGTTGTAAAGTGCATGAGTTAGACGCTCCCAGCCAAGGTCTTCAATTTTTTGAAGAGTCCGGTTCGCGACGTGTGGTCTGACGTTATCCTGCTAAAAGATAATGCCACTCGTGAAGAGCTGTCGAAACCGATTCTGACGAAGTTCAGCCTACATGCGGTTAAGTTGAGAAAAGTAGACTCCTGCACTTCGTCTGGTGGGAGTCGGGCTTAGGCGTTGGTAGCGGCTTCTGTTTTGCTCTAAGGCATCTGGCATATCTCCGAGTCGCTCCAGCGACTGGTCGCGGCGATAGTGTTGCGCGAGTAGTTACGCAGTTCGTAACTACCCGTGTAACACTATCGCCCCGAGTAGTCGCTGGAGGTATGCCAGATGCCTAAGACACTGGTTAGACCGCTGACCAATATCCAGTGGAATCCAGTTTTTATCACATGTTAAAAGCCGACAGAGAAATGGTTCCTACTTGCGACGATCCAACAACTTCTTCGCGGCATCCCCACGCTTCTTCTTCTGTGATAGGGTCACGTCGTGACGTGCCAATGTACCGAGCTTTACAGAAAAGCCAACGCTGTGCAGAACCTTCCCAATAGAGGTATGTGAGAAACTAAAGTCGATTGCCAACATACGCGTTGTCAAGCTAGGATGTCCTTCGATGGCGCGAATTACAACTCTACGGTCAAGGGCAATCGGTCGTACGGCGCGTCGCTTGTCTTCAGCTTCAACGTTGCCTTCACGGATCCTCTTGTACGATTTGAATACTATTGATCGTTGGACAACTTCATCTCCTACAATAACGTGTATGTTCTATCGGGTTTCAGTTGTAGAGTAGCCAAGCTGGTATTCATGAAGAAGGCGTTCGCGAATAGCGACTCTGTGTCCTTTCATTCCAGACAAAGAAACTTCCCACTGAATCAGAATGGCAGAACAACAAAAATAATTATGAGAAGGACAGACCAACTGTTTTCAAACAGTGGGAGGAGCGAGAGAATCGATGTAAAAATATCCCTGGTAATCCTTGCTAGAAGAAGTGACTACAAATGAGTGCACGAATTTAGTAGACAACGTAATAGTATGTCTTGTTTCTTTTTTCGAAAGGTCACCCACACCCCTCACCAAATCTCTTCAAGTAATTTGCCCATTCCATCGCCACAAAAAAATTGGCCGTAGTGGCTTAAAACAGCACTCGGCCCCCACAAAACCGATCACAATAACGCAAATATCCTCGCTTTGCGGCAAATCGTCCTCGTGGTGTACTAGTTGTCGCACCTTACCGATGCGATACAACGTTTAACAGGAACCCCGCTCGATGGGATGGGTGAGCCCTTGAAATCCAGACAAGGGCTCCTGCAAAGGCTAATGGCTGAGGGTTTTCCTCCATTCTTTTTTATTCAGTATTTCTACTCCTGTTTTTGCATTTTTTATCAGCCCTTAGATGCGATGAGATGATGGCAACATGACGTCTAGGTTAGTTTAGTTCATAGTCTTCGAACCTACTTCTACTGTGCTGTCGTTCTTTAGGAGGCAGGAAGAATTGCCCGGCGCGGGAGGAAGTGCCCGGGCGAAGTGCCTCTGGAGAGGGATCCCCTCTTAACTTTTCGTAATTGTCAGCTTGGTTCATTCCCAATCGAGGGAGGGGAGCAGTCCACAATGACTTGTAAATTCCTAGTTACGCATGAATACACAACGTACAATATAACACATGAGCGATCTTACCTTACCTGATCCCCCCCCCCTTTCGATCCTGAGGATCCTGACCCTGAAATATCAAAAATTTCGTTATAAAACTAAGAAGGAGCGGCAGCGAAGCTCCTCGTAATAGCCGTTTGTGTTCCCGCGCTATGCACGAATGCGTGCGCGTCGACTCATTCACCGTGGGCGATACGTAGAGGGACGCCTGCGGGCTCCTCACATCGTCCCACGGCGTACTTCTGTTCGATCGAGTTGCAAGTCATTGTGGACTGCCCTTCCCAATTGGGATTGAACCGGCAGCTCTATCCTAGCCTTCATACCACGCAATTGCTGCACTCCCTAATTTTCTAGAAGTCCAGCAGCTGCTTGACCGTATTGAGGTTTTCGTGTAAGATCAAGAGCGGGGAGGGAAGGGTTGGGTTGGAATGATGTAGAGAAACAATAGCCCAAATCCAGATTGCGCTCCCAAACATAGATCTTTCCGAAGCGAGTATTAACAATCTCAAAAGTGGCTAACCTACAGTATGCCTTCCCTTGTGCGTACAAGTGCTCTGGTAAAATAAATGCATATCGCCTTTTTGGAGAAGCGACCGAATGTAAGCGTCATGAAGAGGAAAAAATATTTAGAGGAACGAATACACCTTGCGCTCAGCAATGTATGAATGAAACAAAAAACTTCTCCGTGCCATTTAGCTAGCCCGACGCAGTAATAATTTCGTTTGATCAAATTTCAGTGTTTAAGCGCTAAAGCGATTACCAATCTGTTTCTTGCATCCTGGAAATGAGTGACTGAATTCCGAATAGCCTTCTGGAAGCGTATAACCGAACATATTTCTAGATGACCAACGCTCCATCAATGACACCTGGCACACCAAACGCGCAGCCAGGACAGCAAAGAGCGAAAGCATCGGGAAACAGGACCTCCGTTAGGACAGCAAAAATTATCCAACCTCCAAAGGACCAGGTCAGTACTCGCACAGTAAAACTAACTACCATATGTCTTTTTGGAAAACAAAGAACTTTGAAAAGAATCTGCGCTTTTACTTACATTAGTTATTGCCCATCTTCAAGCACCTACCTATCCAAACATTCAAAGGATCATTGGTGATATTCGAAGTCGCGCGTCTACAGAGAACAGTTACATTATAGGGTCGGATTCATCAACGACTTACATAACTTTAATAGAGAATTCACAGCGGAAAACTCGGATAACGCGGCTTATCGCTCACGATATCGCTTGATAAGTCGCGCTATCAGGGATTTCGGCTGTAATTTTCTCTGTTAAATTCGTCTTTACCTTCAGACATATTTTATTGCTAGTCGGTTATGTTAACTCAGTTCCTATGGAACCAGCATCGAATGGAAGGCCTAGGGGGACGGTCAGGAGGTACACCGCCCCTTGCTGGGGAGCGTGCAATCTTCCTCTGATCCCCTTGCTCACCCACCCCCAACCCCCTAGCCTTGCGAAACCTTTGAACGCAAAACAAAAGTTCCCGCTCCGCTGAACAGCGGTGTACCTCCTGACGCCACTCTCCCCAGCAGGGGACGGGTGTACCTCCTGTCGCGCTGTCGAAGGCCTAGGTATGGCCGGATCTAAGACCGGACTCCTAGGTGCTTCCTTCGTTTAGGCTGCTCGAATGTGATTTTTCTCATCCAGCCGGAATCACGCCATAGCTATACTGAGTACCTAACCGACCTCTGCACCTTTATATCACGACCTAGTTAACTGCTTAAACTATATTAAATTAAATTAGTTATTACTGTCATTCTCATTTATTGCATTCGTTAGGTTAGGCTTCTTGGATGTGAGCTTCTGAATGAACACTTAAAAATAACAAATTCAGGGCATAGTGATACTACGATCGTTTTACATTGTTTTTTCTCGTTAGGTTATCAGTGCTGTGGAAGATCACTTTGTTTGTCATTTTCCTGTTTATGAGAGCACTAAGGTGCAGTTATAAATAAATAAATAAATAAATTGCTGTAAGTCGTTGATGAATCCGGCCCATAAATGGTTCCTCAGGTGCAGTTTACAACATAGAGAACATCACTGACAGCGACTCCACTTAGGAAGTCGCAGCTTAAAAGAAGCAGATTCGCTGAACAGCGCCACACATCTTATCCGCTTTCACATTTGGGAAACAGCCAAAAGTAGCTAGCTGCTTATAAATGAAGTTGCTGACGTGGGGTCACTTCTGCAGTTGCCGTGTCCTTCGCCACGACCACGAAGGCTACAGGTTTTGCACCTCTATATGATTTCAAACGCATATGCTGACTCGAAAACTGAAGTAACACATGCATATAAACACAAGGGTATACGCCTATATTGTTGCCTTCGTCATCGCCATTATGTGCTACTCTACTCCAAATGTTCCTGGATCCGTCTTCGCTTGGGATGTGCTTACTTTCCAGCTATTCTGAAAGCTTTCATCGCAACGTAGGGTTCGTAGCCAGCTGCAGTCATGGAACGGATGTGCATAGGGCATACGAGTTGCTGCAGATGTTCGCTGCCGTGAAGGCTGGAGTGGAGGTAACCGCAGAACTCCTATGAATGTCGCGGTTGGAGCACAGACCCAAACCAGGTTCTTTGCTCACGTCGGCGGATTGTTGACAAGACACCCGTAGTGATGTGGAGAAGAGGATCACTTATCCCGTAGCTATTGGTAGTTGTGTAGGCAGTTTGTCATAAACCAGTGTAATCGATATTGTCATGTGAAGAAATCATGATGAGAAACTGGTTGTAGCCCTTGTCTTTATTGTTGGTAGTAGCCTTAAAGAATTGAAGATTAGGAGCAGCGCTGCTGGAGACACGACGAAGTGAAGACCGTTCAGTCGGCTAAGACCGAAGCACAAGCACAATCAATTGTTCACTCGGCGAGGAGGACCCACGAGCAGAGATTACAATGTATGACTGCATGAGAGTGGCGTGTGATATGTACTTTAAAAAGAGGAAAATGAAAAGGGATAGCGTTACTAAATTCTTTCTGCATTCTACTTCTAAGGGATGTCGTGAAGTCGAGTTGAATGCGTATTTAACCTATACACCACAATGACTTACGGTGACCAGCCGATAAACACGTTAGTACTTTATCCTTCCCAGACAAGTCTGTGCCAATTCACTAACCCGTGGGAATAGAAGGATAGGTTGGCCTGGGCAAGAGACTCCTAATCAAGAGCCTGGGATCTGGTGCACACGACGGACGGCACCTCCTCCGACTGCGCTCCAGGCCGGCAGAGTACAGCGTGCATAACCCGGGGCTAGCTGGAAAGAGAGGCAGTCAGTTGGACTGTAGTGCATGACCAATGTGTGCAGGCACTACAAGTGTATCTACTAGCTGCCCTTTTTTAAGATTGGAACGTAATGGGGACTACAATTTGGCCTACTTCTCCTGATTGCCTTGTCACCAGCCTTCCTCACTGTTCAGTTTACTTCTAATATTGTATGTGATTAGCAAAGCACGCTTTCACGTCATTTCATGTAGAGTTGAAGTTCATGGTGGCCCACCTATAGCCGTATTCATGAACGTTCTCGGGATCGTCCCGGCTTCCCACGGGAAGCGACCAAGGCGAGAGAGCGAGGTGGGAGAGAGAGGCGAGAGATGATATCGATATGATATCGCTTATCTCCCGCTCCCGCCGCTTCATGAATACGGCCTCTGATGGTTAACGGCGCTACATTTTCCATTGACTCTTCTTCAGAATTTCGATATGCCATTGATGTTTCACATGTGACATGTTGTAGTTTCTTGTAGTCTAAAATTATTTCAACAATAATACTACGGTTTCTGAACTACACGGCTCACATAGGCTTTGGTATTATGTCAGTAGAGCCCAGTGCTGACCACCGATCCTATGTATGTTGCGAATCGGTGGCCCCGCTCGCGAGGGTGCATGCCCCTGTTGAGCGTGGTCCTCCATTCGCCCTGTGGTGCTATCAGGTACCAGGAGACCCAAGAACCAATGGGGGCACTAGAGGGAACCCGTGGTGTGAATAAGCCAGTCCCCCTTCCTTGGCAGACGGGGGCCCGCGTGGTGACTTTTGGCCTGAGCAGCGCCTGGATTGACGCACGCCCACACCACACACCAGCCTCGGACGTCTACGGGCGTGCTGTATTGACCCCGGACTGTAGTGAGCACACCTGACCCTCTGCATTACCCGATAACTACATAGAATTCCATACGACACAATAGCAATAGCACCCTAACATGACATGACCAAACAGCGAATATTCAGCAACACCAATAACAATACCATGGATACATTCTTAGGAGACTCACCACCTTCTTCGGAGTAAACAGCACAGTAGACATATATAACCGCTGTTCATTCCTTGTACCAACATCACACAACCACATCAGTATAGTACCGGAGATGGATCCTAGATAATGTGGAATACAGGATTGATGGAACCGCTCCGGCTAGAAGGACTGTAGTGGCTATCCGGGGTTGGGCGTGCCCCATCCAGGCTCGCCTCCTCCCTGTATTGCAGTCGGCTGGAGTGCGATGTAAAGAGCGGCAAGGCTTCGCTCAGACGATTCGCGGAATGATGACGAAGCGGGCTCACAAGTGCGGCGCCCCAGAGCCGCGCCCACGCAGCCGCTCGACGAGACCATGGAAGCTTAGAATGAACTAGGCGGGGAGCGGGCGCCTAGTCGGCCCGCCGATCGATAACGTGCGCGGGCAGGCCGGGATCTCTAGAACACCTCATCGGGGTCCCGAGCGGATACGGTAGCCCACGGGAGTATGAATAGAATGGAGCGAGCTATCGCATTCGCAACAATGTAGCCGTTTGGTTGCTCTGTGTGCCGCAACTCAAATCACTGAATGAAACATAATACTTCGCCAGGTACTTGTGAAAGGTAGTAATTTTTAACCACATGGTAGTTGTTTAGGCGATGATAACCGCGGGTGTCGGCAAATATATATCTTAATCTAGCCATTTCACCAATAATATTGTGCACATAATTACACTATATTCTATCATTTTAGAAGGCCGTCGCAAATCCATGGGCTAAAAATTACGACACCTTGGCACCATTGCCGCCATCAAGTGAAGTTTTCAGCAAAAACGTCAAGGTGATTCCACCGCACTGACTATAGGCCTAATTAAATAATGTAAAAAGAGCGTTTCCGAATAAATATTCTAATCTTTCTTCGAAACGATGTGAAAAATCTTTCTGTTTACTTCTACTTTGCGAGATTTGCTTCCATAGAGCAGCTCCTATGGAATTTATGGTGCTGGTAAATCGGAAGAGAATAATGAGTGTTGAGGCATAGCTTGAAGAAGCATTTGGATGGTAATATCGTTAAATGTAGCACTTTGGCCATCACATTCTAGATGTTTCTTTGCAACCACAACTCTATTTGTGATGTATTGATATTGTTCACTTATTATTAAAGTTACAACACACCCCTTTATGTAATAGAATTCAACTAGCTACTAAGAATATGCTCTTCCTGTTGTGCTTTTCTCAATCACCTGATGACGGCTCCAAAGTTATCTCTTCTGTTGTCCTCTAAATTTTGTCGCAAATCTGTACTTACCATTTAGGGAGCTGTATCTCCAAATTCCCACAGAGCTCTTGATTATTCCTAGCCAGAGAAGTGTCTTGATCGCATGTCTACACGGAGAAATCCAGTTTTTCACAAAGACTTGGTTCTTGAAATAGTAAAAGAAATGGTTAGATTTTCTGAAGAAAGATGTCGAGAACCCTCGTGGATCAAAAAAAAGCAAAATTCTTTCATAATTCGAGTTTGAAAAGTAGTTGCACAACTCTCTGGTACTGAAATGAGCTGCTGCTCAACAACATCTGTAGCCGTATTCATGAACGTTCCCGGGATCTTCCCGGCTTCCCACGGGAAGCGAACGAGGCGAGAGAGCGAGGCAGGAGAGAGAGGCGAGAGATGATATCGCTATGATATCGCTTATCTCCCGCTCCCGCCGCTTCATGAATACGGCCTCTGATCTTGATTATGAGATGCCTTTAACCTTGCTTTGCCTTCATGACACTACACAGTTTATGCCCCTTTAAACACTAGTAGAATATCAACGTGTGGTTCCAAATGATGCCACGCTATCGCCTTAGTAGTGATACGATTTTCTTCAATCTCATTACGTGAAGCGAGACTGGATTGTTAGTGGTGTTCGCTGGTTGGCAAGAGAGCTTTGACTTGAGCAAAAGGCTTCGGAAATTCTTGCCAATTTATAGGCTGTTTCGGTTTTTAAGTCATCCAGTTCCGGCTATAGTAGCGACAATGGCTGTCACTGAAAGAAGCATTGCCTTGCCTAAGTACTCAAGGCTACAACCTGAAGCTTAGGTGTTGACCAGTCAATAATGTTGCTCGAGAGTGGTTTGAACACTAAGAATCACGCTATAGCTGGGCTGGCTTCCACAAAACCGATTCACCTTCTGTGTGCTATCCTGTTGCATCACTTAACTTGCCTACCAACAATATCCAACAATATGGATGTTTCAACACTGCACATTTTGTGGCATAATTATGAGTCAGACATTATAGCAGATTGATGCTGGTTTCTACTTGAACATCAGTAACACTATCTCGCCTCAGCCACTACTCCTTTAGGAGAATAAGCACATCACGAGAGGATCTCAATTCTAAAGGGATAACCTTGTAATCCTTTCAGCGGTACTATTAATATGAATAGCTAGCAGGCATATTCAAAAACGCCTATAGGAAAACTGCAGGACGCTCAATTCTACGTTTGAGCAATTCTTCACGCAGTCATTGAAGCAGAGTCGGCCATAAATTCTCAACTGTTAACAACAATACGTTCGTCAGACACTGACTTTAAAATAACACGGCCTATAGACTCTATTTCCCCTGATGTCGAGTTGAACTTACCTTGATTGGATTCTCTCGATGAATGCGATTACTAAGTTTCTGCAAAAAACGTTCAATGCAGTGGCGCAATAACAGTATCCTCTGCCTTCATTACCTTTAAAAACTACGGCATACTGACTACTTGTGAGCTGTCGCCGATCGTAGTCAGAGGCGGTTACGGTTGAGGGCGCTCAAATCTTTGCAAAATCGCAATCAACGGTGATAATTGCCAACGGCTCACTATCTAGGAGTCAATGGCGCTTAGTAACACCGAGGATGGCATGAAATGTCAAGGGAAATGTATTGTAGCGATCAATACATCACCACTATATGGTAGAAATACGTGCTATGGAAAATATAGCAAAAATGAAATATAAATTCGTTGTTCTGGGGACATATATTAAGCTGTCCTCGTGTCGACACTTTCCCTTTGCCATCGCCGGATCTCACGCACTTGTATCACGTGTCCGAAGGATTGTCGTCAGCATTGACTATGTTTAAGTACTTTGTCATTTCATATTTGGAGTGACCTTTCGTTGGTGGTCCTCAATGTCGCGCCAAACGCAACTTCAAATTCGCGCCATCTACAGTCTCATCCAATCTACCATACTTCGTTAACGATTCGTGCAATTTGAGGCCGGAAGTGGACCAAATGCGCTCCTGCTGCTGCTCCCTCGAATGGACGACACGAGTCCCCCTCATCACTCGTCAAGCATTTCCCTCGACTTCCTGAGCCGTGTCTACTCGACCTTGATGGGGGCCTTTTCATTGACTGACTTGCTACTTAAGTAGTTTTTTTGTAATGTTGTTATCATACAAATTTATTAACATTAGGGACAAAAAAAAAATAAAGGACGGCGTTATTCAATCCTCTTTGGGATGCGCCACGCATTCTACTTCTACGAGATGTCGTGGAGGCGTGTTGGATGCGAATTTGGCCATACAACGAGTTGCGGTGGCCAGCCGATGAACAAGTCAGTGCTTTATCCTTTTCAGACAAGTCTGGTACCGATTCGCCGCCCCCGGGGGGATGGAAGGCTTGGTTGGCCTGAGCGGGAAATCCGAACAAGAAACCTTGTATCGGGTGCAGGCGACAGCCGGCGTCTCCTCCGACTGCGCTCCACGCGCCTCTTATTAACACTAGTATTGGGAAATGCAGCAACACTAGGGAACGACCACCGCTGCGACGCACTAGGGAACGACCACCGCTTCGTTAGGCATCTCCACTACTGTAGAAGCCGGAGCGACGCGCTCGATTATCGTAGGATGATAGGCTGCCGTGCTTGTCTCGGACGAGATTTCGCTACGAGATTTGGCGAGTCGAGCAGAGCGCATATTGCAGCCGTGGAGTAGATTTCGAGATTTCGTAAGCTCTAAAGGCCTAGCTCTAAAGGTCATATGTATTCGTGCATACGTTAGTATAAAACCGCAATTGGCCTCAAAAACAAGGCCAGTTTATGGCCAGAACTGACTCTTCCACACTTTCCATCTCCTTAACCAATGGTGTGCTCCGTAAGTCCACAATTGTCACCCCAAGACTGAAAGTCTGATCCAAGGCGCAGAGCGCTACTCCGTTCAAGCGAGAGTCCCCTCGTTCGTTAAGCCTCAACCGAGAAAGGCTCAACAATCGTCAGCCTACCGTAATCAGGCTAGGTGGCTACCGTAATTCAGAACGATGCCTAACGCACGAACCCGCGCAGTATGGTTTTGGGAGGTGGGGGTTGACACCTGGAACGCGATAGAGGGCATTTGGAGCTGATACGCTCCAATACAAAAAACGAATTTGAGGGAGCACGTGATGCTGGGCATTCAAAATAAAGTACTGACGTCTTTGACGTGCACCCTTCTCCCCGGCTTTCCGAGTTCCATCTATCTTATAGTTTAATTTCATTTTTTCACTTTATTGTAATCTAAGGGGAGAATAGGATGAGAGTATGAGTAAGAAGGTGTGTGCTGTGCGTTAGGTTTAGCGTTGTGATATCCCCCGTACTATTGATTCTCTGTACATAGGCTCTCCAATTTTTAGGCCTTTCGGTTTTTCCATGCTGTTTAGGTCCTTCAGTGTTTCAATTTTCATACATCACATTTTACTGGCACTCACACTATGCTGCTGAAGTTTATCTGGAAGAGTGGAAATCTTCAAGCATAGGGCAGTACTTTATGCTATTTACCAGTCGTTCAGCGACCTAGCGGCCGCCGACGACTGGTTGGGGGCTTCACTCCCAAACCCCGAGAAGAGAACGCTCCGACCATCTTCTTTCCCCAACTTTTAGACCTTCGTGCTTTCATTGCGATAAAGAACTGGTTTTACTACATAGCATACAGCCGTCAGAGAGGCCTGTCAGCCGCACTGACGGCTTCTCAACGGCTTCGCCCTAGTAATAACTTTTCATCATCAATTTTAGCTGCAACCTACGTCATGGTTCCCGCAGGAACAACAGCTTGAACAACAGCTGCGTCGATTGCGGCAAGTTATAAAGAAACAGAAAAAATGAACGACATCCATGTATAATTTGATCAATATCGATTGATGGTGATCGACACCTCAAAAACAAACTTCAGATTCTCGTTCAGCGACCTCGATTACCCCCAAGGCTAAAGTTTCGTGCCGCTTGAAGACCATCCTCGAAAAATAGATAATATCGATCTATATCAATTGGTCGACTTCAGATTCGTGTTCAGTGACCTCGGTTACCCCAAGGCTGAAGTTTCGTGCCGCTTGAACGATATCCACAAAAAATCGAGAATATCGACCGATATCGATTGCCTCCCTGCTGTGAACGCCTCCCGTCGATGATCATCGAAATCCCCAGGCACGGTTGCCGACGTGTTCGGCACGTCTACGGCTCGCTATGCACGGTTGCCGACGTGATCGGCACGTCTACGGCTCGCCATGCACGGTTGCCGACGTGTTCGGCACGTCTACGGCTCGCCATGCATGGCTGCCGACGTCTTCAGCACGTCTACTGAATCCCTACGCACCGCACTTGGTCCCGATTCATATTTTGACGCGTTGTTCGCTGAATACACCGTAAACTTGGGTGATCCGCCGCCGGGGTTTCAGTTCACCAGCAATCGCCCATGGTTAAGCTGAAATAAGACCCGGCTTACATACGCCGCACTGCCCTAGGCATCTCTTGGCTTCAGTCCCCCTCACCGTGACGGACACGTGACATTAGCCGATTATATGTAGGTAAGATATGTATGCGCGAACAGATATGCCTTTTTTCCTCGAAGGATTGTCACACTTTCCAACTCGTGTTGCTCCTTCCACCATATGTTCTCCGCAGGTGTATTGTAGGGAAAACCGTGCACTGCAGAGCTCCATTACAGAAGTCATTTCATTCATTTCTCAAGCCCATCGTGCATCGTTGGAAGTGATAACGTGATATGCTTGCTATGGCGAACCGGCGCGGTAGGTCTCATTTTAACCTACTCACTTGCGTCATGAGGGTTGCAAAAGAAGTCGTCGAGAAAGCAGCGCTTCCAAGAAGTCCGCCCAAAATCACGGTTTTTGAATTTCTAGAACACTTATACTTCAACAACCGTTTAGTAAATTCAAAACGTCATGCGAAAAGTGAAATGCGAAGGATGTTTCGCCAGACTGTAAGGAAGAGGGCCAAGAAAAACAAAAGCACTGAAATCCGAGAAAAATAGTAAGTTATTTCATAACAATAAGCTAAAGTGTCTAACCAAGCGAGAAAATGTCTGTTTTTTCAAAAGAAAAGTTACCAATAGATGGCAGCTTTTTGGTCTTCGATGTTAGCCACAGCAGAATAAAGAGAGAGAGTATAATCTGTTCCCCTTTCATAGCTTCCTTGGAGCACTTAAAATAAAACAGATAGTTATGGTTACTTGCACAATAAAAAAAGGGTAGCCGCAGTGGATAGCCATTAGACCTAGCCAGGCTCTGACGTGGCAAAGTGCCAGCGCCTTCTCACCCCATCCGAGCCGTTGTCATTGGAACACGTTTTCGTCGCCCAGTGAGGGTCGGCAGCTCGATTCTGCGCTCGAAGAGCTCTAATGGCTATCCATTGCGGCTACACTTTTATATTGTCAAGTAACCAAAACTATCTGTTTTATTTTAAGTAATTCAAGGAAGCTATGAAGACCAGGCTAGGAAGGGGCCCCAGGGTGTGTGCGATCCAAGCTGCTCGTGTGGAAACTGCTTTGGTTGCCCTATGGAAGTCGGCAGCAGGGCTCTGCGATGGTCTTACTTAGATCTAACCAGATTCTCCTGATATCGCGTCATATCGACGTGGCCATTTTCGATATCCACCGACACCATGGTCAGTCGATATGGAGGAGGGTCGTTGAGCGGTCGGTGGCGGATCGCGGCTCTTCCACCGCCGCTACAGGAGAGCACTGGGAGACGGGAGCAGTTCCTGCACGAGCACCTCGGACGCACTACACCCTGGAGTCCCTCCCCTAGCCGAGTTGTGCGCTCGAAGAGGGCACAACCCATCTCCGATGTCCCCCTCAGCGACGAAAGCATTCTTGGCACGAGCCGCCTTCTCCGATGTCCCCCTCAGCGACGAAAGCATTCTTGGCACGAGCCGCCTGGGTGGCCCACACCCCGGAGTCCCTTCCCTAGCCGAGTTGTGCGCTCTTCGAGCGCACAACCCATCTCCGATGTCCCCCTCAGCGACGAAAGCATTCTTGGCACGAGCCGCCTGGGTGGCCCACACCCCGGAGTCCCTTCCCTAGCCGAGTTGTGCGCTCGAAGAGCGCACAACCCATCTCCGATGTCCCCCTCAGCGACGAAAGCATTCTTGGCACGAGCCGCCTGGATGGCCCACACCCCGGAGTCCCTTCCCTAGCCGAGTTGTGCGCTCGAAGAGCGCACAACCCATCTCCGATGTCCCCTCAGCGACGAAAACAGTCTCGGCACGGATTGATGAGCAAGTTTGCGTGGTACTCCAGCAGGAGCTGGCATATTGCCAGCGAAGCAAGTGGTTAGTTCTAATGGACATCGGATGTGGTGCGAAAATTCCGCAATTCCACAATTTCCGCACCGAAGGAGAACCAAACCCTGGCCTCTCTCGCATGCAGCACGCCACTATCCACCGCCCCACGATCCGCTTGCCGTGAATGTCAACGCGGGCATATATGAAATCGATCAAACGTCCTCGTGGAGCCCCATACGATCCGCGACGCAACGGCAGCAGCCACACGCTACAGTATCACGGATTGGTGAGCAAACCTGCACATCAACCCCCCCCCCCCCTCCCCCCGACTCCATGGACATGCATCAGCAGAAGGTTCGGTTAGGTCTAAGTAAGACCACCGCAATGTGGCTCAGGGGGTAACCATGAATTGAGTGATTGTCCGCCTTGATAAGAAGGCACACGAATGCTCAATAAAATTAAATGTGGCCCAGCTCAGTTCACTACAGGGGTAGACCCCACCGGAGCTGCTTAAAATTCTTAACCTCGTGCAACACAAAATGTCGTGTAGGGCTGCCATAGATGGTCACCCTTCTTCTAAGCCAGTCAGTATCAAAGGGTGTAACGGTAAGTTCTCTCAGATTAGTGTAAATCCCCGGTTCTATGAGAGAGAGGATGGAAAAAGAGAAACTTAGTTAGAACTAACCTTGTGTAGTATCGGATACTTTTTCGCTATTAGCTAACAGAGTAGGTAGTACTTGGATTCGCTATTGTGTTCCCATTTTCAAATGGATTCAAGGAAGTGGTCGGCACAGAACGCCCCTTGCTGATCGTTTTTCTTTCTGACGGACCTCTTGATTTGTGACCAAGTGCTCTCAATCCTCTGTGTGTGCGTGCCTGAAGACGGATCGACGAAGTTTTCGTGGTTATTCATAGCCTAAGTTTCAAATCTTTCCTAGGCAATCGGTTAACAACCATTAATAAACCTTCGTATTTCTACAGTTTACAAGCCTGAAACTCAGGCGTTCCTCTGTTCCCTTCTCTTGCGTTAACTGGAAAGGCACACTGCCTAATCTAAGGGAAGGGATACGTTTTAACCGCTGCTCTACACTTTCGCGCTTCAACGTGCTGTTTAGCCGCATGATGGTTCCTGTTCCTAGCAATCGGACTGGCTCGGCTTTTTACCATGAAGGCTAGTAAAATGGTTATGAGGGAGTAAAAGAAAACAAACTAAAGCAATACAATGGAAATATTAGTAACCCTGACGTATTTAAAGTTCAGCTTGTACCCTTGTATCCTTTCTTGTATGTAGCGGATACAACGTGCCCCGGCCCGGCGTGGGAGTATACCAAAGGACTAAGGGAGCGCTCAGTGTGCACGCGACGCGATGCAATGATAAGCACCCATGTCGATTCATCGCGCGACGTGATCGATATTGGAGTCTATCGTCAATATGAAAGCTATCGTTCGTGCGCACCGCGTGCACACTAAACGTTTCCCAAAGAGCCTTTTATTCTTGCGCTGGAACGCGGCGCGACGTGATAGTCGATATAGCTATCCAGTTTTCGCGCCGCCCGACGGATTTGACGGAACTGTGAGTTTCTGTGTTCGGTGGATCGCGCTGCCGACGGCTTCTTGACGGCTTCGCCGTGGCAATAACTTCTCATCATCAATTGTAGCTGACATCATTGTCATGGTTTCCTCAGGAAGAACATCTTAACTACGTCGATTAGGGCAAGTTAGAAAAAAGAGAAAAAACGGATGACATCCACAAAAACGCTTATTTGCCCAATATCGATTGATGGCGATCCACAGTTCAAAAACGAACTTTAGATTCGTGTTCAGTGACCTTGATTACCCCAAAGCTGAAGTTTCGTGCCGCTTGAACTACATCCTCAAAAAATCGATAATATCAATCGATATCGATTGGCCGAGTTCAGATTCGTGTTCAGCGACCTCGATTACCCCAATGCTGAAGTTTCGCGCCACTTGAACGCCATCCTCAAAGAATCGATAATATCAATCGATATCGATTGGTCGACTTCAGATTCGTGTTCAGCGACCTCGATTACCCCCAGGGGTGAAGTTTCGTGCCGCCGGCGTGTTCGGCTGCCGCGCCCCAACTCAAGTGTGACGGACGGACAGTGTGATACACGCACACACGCACACACACACGCTTGCTGCTTTATATACAGTAGGGTTGATGGTAACGAGTGAGGAAGCATCCTCATCAAAGCACGATGCACTGGACAGCGTTCTTGGAAGCGTTCACCGAACACAACGCGAGCTAAGCGTGTGAGAGCGTCTTTTTAATCGACAAGTCCAATCGCACGGATTTTAGGTATCTTACCATACATAATTCGCTTAATCCGTGGGTCACGTTGTCAGTGACGGGGAGGGGACTAAAGATAAGGGATGGCTTCGACAGGGCAACGTATGCCAGCCGGGTTTTCTTTTAATCGTGGGATACTGCTGGCGAACTATATCCTAGGCGGCGGATCGTCAGTTTACGATATTTTGAGCGGGCAACGCGTCATAGTATGGACGAGGATCAAGTGCAGAGCGCAGGAAATGGGAAAATGTGCCACAAATGTCGTCGAAAGTGCGTTGAGGTTCAGAAGACCTGTGAAGACGTTGTCCAACGTGCGTAGGGATTCAAAAAGCGTGCGGAAAAAGTCGTCCAACGTGTGTCGGGACTCAGGAGACGTGCCGAAGACGTCGCCCAACGTGAGTAGGGGTTCTTTGTAAGTGGGAACAGGGAGAGATCAGGGAAGAGGGGACCAGTAGAGGGGGACCAGTAAAGGGGATCAATAAAGGGGACCAGTATTTTCTCTCAATATCGTTCAACATGTGTCGAGTTTCGACGTGTCAACGTCGTGACACATGCATCAGGACTTAGCAAATGTGTCACGTATGTTATGCAGCATGCGTCGAGAACATGTGGACAGACGTCGTATAACGTGCGTCCAGATCCAGAAGGCACGCCACAAATCAGACTTTACGCGACATGCGTTGGATTTTCAGAAAACCTTACGTCTACAATACATTTAAAACCAACCTTGATTCTTAATAAAAGTTACGGTTCAAACATGGAAACTCCTGCATATCTCGCTCCAGAATCTCTAGTTTTGAAGGGAGAACAAATGGACTCATTCACACGAGCTTATTGAAAAGCTAGCGTCAAAGAAATGAATGGGAGAACAGATTTCTTAAAATCTGTTACTTTCGAAGCCGTACATTCATGGCCACTTACATTTTCAGTGGGAAAGTGCCAGAAGTAAGGAGAGATTACGACATGACAACTACGTTTGAGCCAATTGGAGCACCGCTCGCTCCAGCTGTTGTAGTGGAACCAGCCTACGAGCTGAAATGGAAAGAGGTTCAGTATATTTCTTCATTTCCTTCATTTCTGACACCATAATACTAGCGATAATCTCCAAACTAAAAAAACATGAAAATTCTGCATAATTTTCACCTAGCAGTCGGCGAAAACAAATGCAGAAGCAGAGGTGCAGTGTTCCAAGAAAAAAGAGAAGGAGAAACAATATGGAGACGAAATTGGTGCGGAGGTGAGTGCGCCTTCTACTCAACAGGTCCAATCGCACGGATTTAAAACATTACGCCTGTAGTACATTTAGAAAGAGAGCATCTTTCTAGATATGGAACTTTTTGGACATTTCACTCAAGAGTATAAATGGGGAATGATTTTCAAAAATGGAGCATTCCAGAAAAGCGAGAAGGTCAATCAACCATCCTCCGACAGTACTCCTGAACTGAGAGATTTCAAAGCTGGTTGCAAGGTTTGCCAAAAGACTGGAGCAGCCTTCCGCCCAGCCAATAAAATAACTAAACGTTTCAGATAATGGAACACGTCAAAAAGAAAGGCATTCTGGAAGAAATTTTATCAGAAAACGACAACCGTTTGATACGTGAATTCTTTGAACGCGGACTAGTATGTCCTGACGAAAAGGTTTTTCACTAGAACGATCTTGTGTTTTATTGAACTGTTCCAAATAGTTAGGAAGCCACTATTCGTTGGAGGAAAATAAAAGTACTAACTATTATCTTGCAGCAAGTATCGTCATTTGAAACCATGTTTGGGCTTGTTTGGGAGAGAACGAGTGATGTCAAACTCTAGTACTGTTGCGCTGAACCTTAAATCCAATGGAGGCTCACTGAATCTCATAATACCTTTACACATATACTCCTAACTTGTGCTAGAATTGGATCAGCAATAATTTTCAGCAGCAACTTGAACCAATTATAATTGAATTCTGACTTGGGCAGAAAGTGTGCATTTTGGTTCCAAACTGTCGAAAAAGAAATCACATTTTTAATGTTTCTCTGCGTCAAAATAAAGTACACTTGAGACAAGTTACTAACTTTTTTTGAGACCTTGCCGTGTGGGTCAGCTCTGCGACAACATTGATAAGCAAAACTAACTTTTAAAATCACTAGTATAGGTTAGTCGTGGACAAAAGTCAAGATTGCATTTACCAGTATGTACTTTAAAAGGCTTGATTTGCTAGCGATAAATTCGTGTTTAGAATTGTATCACTATTCCTCAAGTAACACAGTATGTGTTAAAAGATGATGGCAAAATTGAATTCAAAAGTGATTTCTTAAGTATAATACAGAACTTCGTTTCCAGTTTAGAGTAGTTTTTGTCATGCAACGCTCAAAACGCGCTACTAATAGGCATTGTTATGTCATAAAAACATCAATGTCAATAATCATCAATGTCCAAGCCAATTCGGGATTCTTCATCCACACCAAGCATACATGGCTACATTGGCAGGTGAAAAGGATGGACGTATGCGCTGCATCGAGTCTAGCTAGGATTCGAAGAGTGTGCACATACGCAACAAAGACCCAGTCACTACTGCAAAGCTAGTTATTTGAGTAGACTTATGGTTAGTAAACATTACAGATTATGGATGTCTTGAACGAAGCTTTGGACATGTGTTACGGTCGGTTGACTACTGAAGAACAAAGCAGCTTAATGGCTGATCGCGAAACAAGTGCACTGTTGCAGGACAAAGAAAGGGCAAGCAGATGTGTAAAATCAACAAAGCACAGCTTATAGCACATAATTCACAAATTTTTAGACAAAAAGCGCAATGCTCGATGCTATTCTGATCCACCCAGATTACAACCCCAATGCATGGGGTGGACAAAAACCTCTGCTAAATATTTCAGGTAATGTGAACTTTAAATTTGATAGGCTAGCGATGATTCTTCCGATAAATGGGATCGAATAAAATGCATTTCAGATAAGGTTGAAAAACTCAATGAGGTAAGTGCTGTCTTTATATTCAACCTTGTTTTCTTGATGTTCCTCTGAAAGCAACTGAAGCTCCACTTCCCACGTAATCCAGAAATATACACATAGACATACGAGCACAACATCAAAAAGCTATGTAAAACCAATGCACTGAATAGCAGGCAGTTTAACGCTACTCATCTGCTATCTCCAAAAATGATACAGACCTTATCACACATATCGGAACGAATGGACAAATGTGACGACAGGATGAAGGATCTTCTCCAGTTGCATTGTGCCAGCGGTTTTGCTGTTCTGACGATGAGTAGTAAGCCATCCTCCCCTTAAGTATTTCATTGAATTCTCTGGTATGCGCAGGTACAGCAGTTAGTCAACCTTTATTCGGAATTCGGTCGGAGCAACCGCTCAGTACCGCGCACAAAGCCCAAGAATGCCGTTTTCTCCGGGAGCTCGGCTTTTATGGTCGCCAGGCGGGAGACGCCGCGCCTCCACGAGCCCATTGGCCGGCTGGTGATTATGGCTGCGGTGCCCCGGGTCTGCAGCCAGACACATATAAACGATCAATACAATTCATCCAATACGAGAACTAGTGCATAGGAACAATATAAAATGAGCATACAACACAAACTACAAATGTGAGCAGTAACAGCACACTGCAATTTATATTTCCCTTTAGTTTCAAGGTTAGTCTAGGCACAACAATGACTCCTCGATCTGAATAGGAGTACCGGAATCCGATCCACACATCACAGTTCATCAACAAATAGCGGTGCAATATAATACATCTCCGTACTTCAGCGGTCAGCGAGCACCGCGACTTGACTGCGATATAGACAAATTCAATGCGAGCAATCCCTCACGAGGCTCTCTTAGAAACCTGTCGAAGTGTGGCAGCTGAAGCAGGATTCAATAGCGCTCTGCTCAAATCTAAAGACCGTAACACATCTTCAAGTGCTAGGTCGCCGTGCGGACTCTGCTGGCGGCTGTCCCAACTTATTGAGCTTCGTAGTGAGGATTTAAGGTTTTTGCTTGTTCACAAAGCATATACTAATATACCATTCTATACGAAGTTGATTAAATTGCTTTTGTCAGCTGTCAGAGGGGCCTGAACTATCTCTCCCAAGATTTGTAACCAAAATGCTTCAGTGTTAGTGCAGATATGCACAATCGTTGTCATTTCCTATTTTTTACTGTTGCCTGGATCCACATGCACAACTTGTTGGACAGCCATATTAGGTTGGCCGGAATGTTCTGGCGGTTTTGACTGGTCCACTTCAAACAATCATGTCTTTCTTCATACTTA
Organism: Heligmosomoides polygyrus bakeri; assembly: GCA_947359475.1. Taxonomy (NCBI): domain Eukaryota; kingdom Metazoa; phylum Nematoda; class Chromadorea; order Rhabditida; family Heligmosomidae; genus Heligmosomoides; species Heligmosomoides polygyrus. Next base: position 4,483,226 of record OX375865.1, read on the forward strand.
CCGGATGCAGTCGAGATATTCGAGCATCAGCACATTTTCTCCAACGCCACGGTTAAGAGAAGAGTAGTTTAGTGGGAATCTTTATCTCCGGAAAAAAAACCGCCGCTCAGCGCGGCAACAATGAGCGAAAAGCACCGGCAGGCGGATCAGCGCAGTTAGCGCTTTAAATCGAGCTGATCGCAATAGTCCTGATTTGCGGAGGATATATAGAGGATAGACCACCAGCGAGAACGAAAGCGCCTTAAAAGATGGCAGTCGGTTGGGGAAAAAGTTTGGTGAATACAGCGCACGAGGCCGAACTTCAACTCCTAGTTCGTTTAATTTTCGCATGGTGATTTGTGAAACGTGAGCGAGCGTTGTGTTGCAGAAAAATTGGGCCTCTTCTGATGACCACTGCCGGTTGGAATTTTTGGTACATCTCGTCGATTTCATCACAGCAAGACTCTGCTGTTACGGTTCGGCCTGGTTCCAGGATGTTGAATCACGGCAGCCGCCGACCGCCACACTGCTACCATCTTCTTTTTCTGGTATGATTTCGGCTTTAGCAAATGCCTCGGGGAGAAGGTTCGTCGACCAAAACCCACCATGTTGATCGCTCGCTTTCTGTTATCGTACCCAACCCAATTTTCATCACATGTAACAACTCGATCCAAAACCGGGTCGTTCTTATTCCGGAGAAGCAAAGAACAGATTTCTAAACAAGACAATTCTTGGTGGATCACTCAAATTGTGGGGCACACTTTTCGAGCTTTTTTTTACTTTTTTGGGCGACTTAAACCATCTGTAAGCAGGTTTGTTGACTCCTAGACCAATCTCACCGACTATTTTGGATTGATTAGCTTCCACGAAGACCTACAAATCGTCGTTCTGGATTGCTGTAGGTCTGGCGCTTCTAGGTGCATCTTCAAGGATGAAATCTCCAGAACGAAATTTCTCAGACCACCGTGCACGGTTCTCCAACGCTATTCGGCCCTACACTTGGTTGATTTTTGGAGCTGTTTTCACAGCCGAGTTGCTCAGTTTGAAATCGAAACAAAATATCGTTCGGGATTGCTCGTTCGACATACTTCAATACGCTTTCGAAGAAACACAGTTATTAAGCGTAGCTCGCACACAATTCATTCCTTTAGACAAAGGGAAGTACTCCATATTAGACTTTGTTGACGAACTAAAAGCAGTTGCACAAAAACCGCTAGAAGTTTCCGGCCAGTCTAATAGAATAACTGCGCTATTGTTTCTTTCACGAGTTGAATTCTCGGAAGAATGGAAGTATGACACAAAACGAATCAGTCTACTTAAAGCTGCCCTACAAAATAAATTCAAAGTGATAAAATGCTGCTTTAGATCGATCAACAACTGCCGATTGTTGAAGCGAAATCGAGTAAGCTGAAGGAATGCAACGAGTCTTCAACTCAATCCCAAAACAGTACATTTGATCCGGTACGAAGAATTGTCTTAATATAGCAAACGTTGATGGAAGGTACATCTATATGTATAAACAAAATGCCATTTGTGAGTAGGGCGTGTGTAGCGCTGTCGGCGGAGGCGCGACTGTCGCGTGCACCCGATACCAGGTTCCTGGTTGGGATTTCCCGCCCAGGCCAACCAAGCCTTCCATCCCTCCGGGGTCGGTGAATTGGTACCAGACTTGTCTGGGAAGGATAGAGCGCTGACTTGTTCATCGGCTGGCCACCGCAAGTCATTGTATGGCCAAATACGCATTCATGTCGCCTCCACGACATCCCGTAGAAGTAGAATGCGCTGGCGCATCCCAGAAGGGATTGAGTAACGCCGTCCTTTATCCTTATCCTTTATTTGTGAGTGGCGTGTTAGACTTCGCTCCCGATACGCTTTATAGACTCTGGATACAGGGACAAAAGCATGTATTGTATATAGAGAAGCGGCACCAGAAGCAAACTGGAGCCGGATTCACCAACGAATTACAGCAATTTAACGGAGAAGATATAGCCGAAATCCATATATGAAATCCTTATCAAGCGATACAGTGAAACATTTCGCCGCACTATGAGGGATTTAGGCTGTATATTCTCTGTTAACTAGCTGTAAGTCGTTGATGAATCATCTATCTATTGGCGAAAATAGGGGGAAAATTACGAGGCGCAAATTAAGGGACGTGAAAATAGCAAAAAATGCCCAAGCGTCGCTCAACGTGCCTGGGGATTTAAAAGATATGCCGAAAACGTCCAACATCTCTGATGGTTTAAAAGATCATCGAAGAAACACCTTTACAGCAGGGTAAGGGGCACTATTGTACTTTACGGACTCCAGAGGACGAGGAGGGGTCGAAAAAAATTTTTCGCCCAAACTTCGCCTAGGGGGTTATTAGGGTGCTGATCACGAATCTAACATCCGTTTTTGAAATTTTGGCCGATTACGGTAGGTTACGGTAGGTACTGGTGACTAGGGCTGTCGAGGTCATAATCACCGATTTCGCCCAAACTTCGCTCAGGGGGGTTATTTGGGGTGCTGATCACGAATCTGACATCTGTTTTCCGTTTTACGCTGGAGTACGGTAGATTACGGTACGTACCGGTGACTAAGACTGCCAAGGTCATGGTCACCGATTTCGCCCAAACTTCACCTATGCGGGTTATTTGGGGTGCTGATCACGAATCTGACATCCGTTTTTCGTTTTACGCTAGAGTACGGTAGATTACGGTAGGTGCGGGTGACTAAGGCTGCCAAGGTCATGGTCACCGATTGTGAGCAATCCCATTCTTCTAAGCCATTCCTGGAAATTGGCTGCGTCCATGTTTAGCTTGTCAAAGACGTCCTTCAGCTTGAAGTCGCGCAGTTCTTCCTGGCGGCGGTTGTGGAACAGTGCCTGGAGGGCCATGATGCTTAGATTGCTATCTCTCGATTAAGCCTTCGCTTATCGAAGAGTTTCCCGCAAAAATTGTTTCCCGCAGATTTGCGAATTTTCAAGCGATCGCTGCGGGACCGCCAACATGCTGTGCTCACCCGTAGCGCCACGGATAACCTCTACAGCCAAAGTTTGGGCAAAATCGGTGATCATGACCTTGGCAGCCTTAGTCACCCGCACCTATCGTAACCTACCGTACTCTAGCGTAAAACGGAAAACGGATGTCAGATTCGTGATCAGCACCCCAAATAACCCCCCTGAGCAAATTTGGGCGAAATCGGTGATTATGACCTCGACAGCCCTAGTCACCGGTACCTACCGTAATCGGCCGAAATTTCAAAAACGCATGTCAGATTCGTGATCAGCACACACAAATAACCCCCCTGGGAGAAGTTTGGGCAAAAAATTTTTTTCGACGTCTCCTCGTCCTCTGGAGTCCAGAAAGTACATTAGTGCCGGGTAAGGCAATCAACATCGATCACATATTATCCCTCAGAATTAACCAATCGGGATGGGGTTAAGTGATAATGATCGTCAATGAAAGGATGATGATGCCGATGTTGAGGCGTAGTGGAGGGGTGCCTGAATAGCTTCAACCGCGAAACTATTCTCCTCATTTAAAGGAAGGTAGAGCAGGGTTGGAACATAATAAGGTTATCAAATATTGTCTTTTGTACAGCTAGAGAGGGAAGAAAGCATGTAGAGCACCTAGCTTTATGTGGCGGAGAGGTATTGCCAACACCGCCCTCAGAAAGGGGCAGGTATTGCCAACACCGCCCTCAGAAAGGGGCGGGGCAGAGGACGCGTCGAACATTCGTCGTGGACGAGATTTCCGGGTACGCAAGAATATGGCTCCGCGACACCTTTGGGGTTTTCAATTTTTCTGTATCGGTTTCTGTGCTTATGGCCACATGGACCCTTCTTGATCTGTAAGTCGATGGCATATCTCGTTTGCTCTTTTGTATGCACTTTTCTCAGCTCTTCCTTCGACCCTTGTGTGCAAAATCTAGCAGTATTTGGCACTTTATCTAGCAGTTGAATTCCTAGGTTATACACATTCTATGTGTAAAGTAGTTTTGAAAAAGGAAACTTATCATTAACGTATGGGTTAAGTACACTATTTCTTCAGTCGGTGTCGAGCGGAAACGCGACTGTTCTTCCTAAGAGGGTCGTTAGTCGTTATACACCGCATTCTCCGGCACCGATACTAAGAAAAAACAGGGTGCACAACAAAACTTAATTCGATTTCTTCCAAATCTCGGTTCAATTCTGTAATATAATATCTTATGAGTGCGAGTACACAGTAAAACAGGAAGCACTTCAGAGTTCTCCACGAGATAACGCGCCCACTCGCCTCCTATCAGCTGTTAACGTTTTGAGCGACGTCACGCCAATTAACGTATCCGCAAACTGCTGCGGGATTTTCGCGCGCCAGAACTCGCCCAAATAGGACGACGCGAGCAGGGCGGGAAGTAGGCGAAGGGCAGTATCATGTAGGGAACGCATACCCACGCCTGATGTGACTGTCCTTAGTTTAGTGATACTGCAGCATAGGGCGAAGCGCGCAAGTGGAGGCACGCCGATAGGCGTGGCGGAGCACTTGTAGTAGTATACTAAAGTGGGGCGGCATACCCTTAATCCTTGACACCAGTGTGGTTTCATGTATTTCATTTCTATAGTGATATGGCGGACTTCCTGGACTAGTTACACAAGATATAAATTCCGTAAATAAACTTCTTCAATGGAAATAAGAATGTAAATGGCATTCTAAAAGTAAATATCTTTCTCCGATGTTTCGTTTATGAGAAACTTTCAGTGCGAAGAGCAGCCAGCGCATTTCTCCAGAGTGGTAGCTGTAAAACCAGTCGAAAGTGAAGCACTAAAAACTGCACAGCTACAGGTTTGCAACAGTTTGGAATTGGATTCCGTCCCATTCCGTTTCAATGCTCTTATTCAATTACTGGTGTTGTAACTGCATTAGACTTCGACATTGCAATTTGTCCAGTTCGCTTGCACATGTAGTGGTGTCTTTGTGCATCAATCCAAGCGTTATCGATGAAGGATAACTGTGAAGCAAAGCCGTCTTGAATTTGCTAAATAAAGTCAAGCGCAAAAGATGAAAGCATTCCATCGCATTATTTTCTTCTACGCCTCAACAATGGAACCAGAAACAGTTGTGAGCAACATTGACATAAGAATCGATTTTGGAGGGTTTTATCCTTTAGCACTTTTGCATGAAAAACTTTATTGCTGCCATTTTAATTTTAATTTTTCTATTTTAGGGCGATGAACAAGTCGCAAACTCGACTCAAAAATTATGTAAGGGAACTCAGAGAGATGGAATAAAATCCGTAGATCTACTCAAATATAGCGATAAAGCAAAGGAATCCAGAGAAAAACAAGCCGAAAAGGACAAAAAGCAAAAGTCTGCCATTACTCCTAAAGAACAACCGAAGGTTTCCAGTGAAAAGAAGCAGCTTGACCAAGATAAAAAGGAAAAGTCTGTTGTTGCTGCCAAAGATAAAGAACAAGCAAAGGGTTCCAGTAAAGTAAAACAGCCTGACAAGGAGAAAAAGCAAAAGTCTGTTATGACTCCCAAAGAAAAAGATCAAGCAAAGGGTACTAGTGAAGCAAAGCAGCCTGAAAAGGACAAAAAGGAGAAGTCTGCTGAAGCTTCCAAACAAAAAGAAAACGTAGAGAGCCGCGAAAGCGCGAATAAAAAATCTGACGACGTCAAAGAAAAGACCGCAAAAACGTTTAAGGAAAATGAAAAGGCGAAGACCCCCACGAAGAGATCCGAAGGAGGAGGAAGCAGGGTAACATTTACATCACTTTATTTATTTCTTTTATATTTTATTAATATTTTGAGAAGCTCATACAAATCTAATTGTGCACTATGGGGCATAAGCTCCGGGCCTTCCTGTTAAGAAGTTACTAGAGGACAAGCATTTAGAAGTTCTTCTGCTGCAAAGAATGCTCTCCGTAGTGCACAATTTGACCGTGAAAAATTTCCCTTTAATCCTGATATTAATACCATTAAGCATATTGAACAATATAGAGGGTTTGTTGGCTCATGAACTCAACTTTAAACGTTAAAGAGTAATAATAATATAAGACTTGTTGTGACTCATACCTACTTTTAAAAATGAAGAAAGGAAAAGAGGGTAGAATCAGAACTTACATAATAGCGTCATAATAGCGAAAGTTGACGACCTTCAAACTGTGCCGATTAGCTCGTTTGGAGAGAAGTATATTTTAATCTCATAACTGCAGCTTTATATGACCTTCATAGCTAGGTTAACAACCCTATTTGCCCGAGCTCATCGATCATCGTTCGCGGAGCCTACAAGATCTCCGTTTTCTCGTAATTCTAGCGATTACGTGCACTGTTTTGACACAAGAATTTGATAGGCTGAAGCAAATGGAATAAAATTTACAATAAGGCAAGCGGCTACTTGAACATCACATATGCTAATGAGGCACCTGTCTTATGATAAGATGTTGGAGGTTATGTTCAGATGTTAATCGCGTGTCGTTCATAGCGCAGCTATTTGCAGATGGGCGAGCGAAGCGATCATCGCGTCGCTTCGACAGTGAGCTTCGCGTCGCCACGCGAACGCTCTGAACAACCCCCTACAGCGGTCACTAACAATCACAAGTTCGCGGAGAAATGGAATCATGTTGATTAAAACGAAAGTGGATTTGCTTGATTTTCTAACGAAACTTAGCAAATATGTGAGAAGTCTTAATGAGCATACAATAATTGCTACAGCACGAATTGAATTTTAAAATTTTGAAGGAAGCGCAGTATCTATACATATGTAATTCATTTTGATTTCTAGTGCACTTCGCGCGTTCTATTCACTTAGTTATGAAAGTCGCAAATACAACTACGTTCAAATAGGCAAGGAAGGAAGGCAGAAGTGCAAATGTCAATACTCTGCACCGTGATGGTAAAATGGGACGAACAGTTGCATTGACTCGTTTGATTGTGCCCTGATATTTTTTGCAAATCTCCCCTACCGTATCATAAGTTGTCCTACGTACTATAACAAGGTTGTCATTTGCAAGACATTATAAAAACCAATTATTTGACATGACGTCAACTCCTGAGCCAGGATTCGTGGTTAGTAAGGTAATGGGTTAATTGCGGTGGATAAGTTTACCAACAGAGGATAGTGGGCAGAGCCCAAGTTTGGTTTTCATTATAGGATATTAGGTCGTTGCGTATGAGGTGGTCGATTGTTATTGCTAAGACTCAGGGTTGAAAACGCTTTTACTGATTTTTCCGTTCTGAAATCACATTATTATACATTTGATCGTTAGTTTTGCTTCATAACAGTCTTTCACAGTGTCAGTTTAGAACAGTTTTTCGAAACCATTGAAAAGTTGAAAATTCGTGTTAATTTCGAATATCAGTTTCGTCGAATATTTTTACACCGTATCGTTAACAGTGATGAACAATGGATTCTCCACAACAACTGTAAGCGTGTGGCATGATGATTGGATAAATATGAACTCCCGGAACACAGTTCGAAACCCAACATCCGCCAATTAAAGTTGGTGGTGTCTGTTTGGTGGCCTACCCATGGAATCATTCGTTACAGCGTTATGAGACCTGGCGAAGCGGTAACTGCGGACGTTCCCCGTAACCAGATGGAGGATTTGATGAGGAAGCTTGCAATTAAGCACCTAGGATTGGTCATCAGAGACAGGACAATATTCTTGCAACACAATGTAGCCAAGACACCACACGTCGCACAATCAACGTGCGGAATTGGATATGGAACCTCTTATTCACCTACAGTATTGAACGGATCGTGGACCAATTGACTATCACATCTTTCAAGCATTGGACCCCTTCTTTCAGGCTAAAAACCTTAATTCTCAGACAGGTATGGAAAACGCCTTGTGTAATTTCATCGCTTCTCACCCTACGGACATGTATGCTTCCACCACGAACAAATCACCGTTAAAATGGCAGAGATGGTTTGATTGTTTAGGCGCATATTTTGGTTGCATGTTGTTTGAGAAATATTAGATCAAAATTCTGACTCAAAAGTGGCCACTTTATACTTAATGGCCTAATCATATTCGGTAAATTATGTAATTCTACCCCACCATTCAGTGATCTTCAGGCTCTTGTGAATTCGAGATAGCGCTTCAATTTCTACCCTCTACCACTTAATACATAATGCACACATACCCCTGGGTAAAGTCGTTCACGACTCCGATCTGTTGTCATTATTGATCGAAAGGTTATACCCAAACATGTTGAAGTTTTTCGGATTGCCTACGCTAAAGTACTTGTCCCAATGCGGCAATTCACATTCGGACGGAGGTAAAATAAAGAAGTTTGGGTTGCACCTGCAGTGTTTTATGTTTTTTAACCAACAAATTCAGACTATGGTCTTTATATTTTTTGCGATTGTAATATCTACTGTAAATAATATGCACAACAAAAAAATCTCAACAAAAAATAAAAATAAAATAAAAAATAAAATAAAATAATAAATTTCAGAAGCATCGATCAAGAAGTTCAGAGAATCCGAAGACTCGGTGTTCACTAAAGGAGAAGGTTAGTTGAGCCATGTACATAAGTCGGCTAAGCATTTTGGAATGAAATTGCTGTAGAGGGATGACTGATGAACAAAACCTTTCGAGACATAACGGAGAATATGTCGATTGCGTTTATCACTGGATGCGAATAGTTGGGACCCATATCACATACCCTCTAAGCTCAGACCTTGACTCTTAAAGAAAGAATTGCAAGCGTTAACGAATCACATCGACGTCATGGGTATTCCAAGATTATCCCTACATCAGTGAACCTGTGCTACTGAGTTCTAAACGGCAATCCTCATTGCCGTCGACATGACGTCGTCAGTCGCGCGGTCTGTAACAGACACGGAGACACAGCACAAATGACGCCTATTTTAGCGACATTTTTTAGGTGAAACGATAAAAATACGTTAATTTCTCTTCCATTTCAACGTTTTAGGTAGCAGTTGGCACTCTCCGCCCTAAGGATGGTATCACGGCTAGGAACTTTTCGGTACTCGCGAAAACACCGTTTTCAGTTAGAAATTGTCCATTTTGACTTCCGAAACTTTGATTTCTCTTAGAAATTTCCCATTTTCATTTGGAAAGCTTCGTTTTAACTTCAAAAACTTGGAACTTACACAGATTTCTCTAGAACTGCGAGTTTCTCACCCAACAAATCAAAGGTGCAGTTGCAGTTGATACTACAAAATTGGGACCAGGCTAGGTCTTCAGTTTATATGTTCATATGCTCATGCTTTTATTGTCGTGTCCACATTGTCACAATTCCAAACTTGGCTAAATTTTAATGACTAAGTGTTCAAAGCTCATTCAATACAATCAGCAAAACGTCACAATTCGACAACATCCCGTAACACAGGCACTTGCTTATTCAGACAGTCCACGGCGAAGAGATCACTTGAGATGTCCTAGGCGTGTTCAGTGCCTCAAATCTGGTTATGTGAGAGGTAGAACCGCGGAATCATCAAAGTTTCGCACTTCCTGTCTGAAATAACATACTTCAAGGAACAAATGATCAGCTGAGGCTAATGACTTACGGATAATAGACGGATCGGCGTTCGGTTTCTTACTGGTCCGACTGCTTTAAGTTCTGAACGACGAATTAGAGGCGCACACCGTTCCTTCGGAGTTGCTATTTTCAAGCAAATCTTCTGCATACCGTCGGTTCCTAAAAACTTGACGACATTGATATCCTCCCAACACCCGAAACTTCAACATAAAGAAAACAGGGAGTGAGGACTAATTCCGTATCGCCGGTTTCTCCATCCATCTGCGGAATCCTCAAAAGCGAACGACCTCTGAAAATGCCAATTTCTGACAGGAAAGACAGTTTTTGAAATCATAGTGCAGCGGAAACGAGATTTCGGGAGTCAAAATGAGAAAATTCTAGGAGAAAGCGAAGTATTGGAAGTCAAAGTGAAAAAATTCTAGGAGAAAACGAAGCTTCGGGAGTCAAAGTGAGAAATTTCTAGGAGGAAACGAAGTTTCGAAAGCAGAAATAGGCGAATTCTTAGTGAAAACGAAGTCCTGAGGGCGAAAAGTGCCAACTGCTACCTAAAACATTGAAATGGAAGAGAAGTTAACGTTTTTTTTTATTGTTTCACCTCAAAAATGTTGCCAAAATAGGCGTCATTTGTGGTGTGACTCCGTGTCTGTTACAGACCACGCGACTGATGACGTCATTTCGACGGCAATGAGGTTTGCCGTTTAGAACTCAGTACCTGTGCTAACTAGGAAACAAACATAAACAAACGATGCAATGAATTCGATACTTCCAATTAAAACACATTGCTACTGGATGCCACGAGACTCAGCACTGGAAATAGGTTACCATCCTTTAAGTCATCATCGACAGTCTCTACATGTAGTAATCACTCATGATGGATGCACAACGGCCTTGTTTCTGAAATCGTAAAAGAATTTTGAACAAGTGTTTTATCCAATAGAACGATTTCCAATTTGGGAAATTGATATCACACTTGTTTGGATGAACTGAATCACTGGCAAAGCTAGAGGTATGCAAGCCCTAAAAGATGTGGTTTATAATTAAGGGATAGGGGATAAGAAACGGCATTAACCAACTTTTTTGTGGGATGCGTCACGCATTCTTTTTTATGGGCTGTCAGTTTAAATACCTATTCACGCCATAACTTGCGGTGGTATGAACGAGTCGGTGCTTTACACTTCCCAGGCATGCCTGGCTCCAATCAACCGACCCCATGGGGATGGAGTCTTCACCAGAACGGGTGGTACCCGAACCAGGAGCCTTGGTGTGCGCGACAACCGGTGCTTGCTGTAAGTGCGCTAACATGCACCAGTTTTATAGTTATCTATATCTTTTTAGCGTAGCAGCATAGATAAAAGTAAGGCATTGGAGAAAGCCGACGCAGGAAGCAAACATCATGCAAGTCGCAAATCACGAAGGGAATCTTGGGCTCAGCACAAATCGAAATCCCACAAAAGGAGAACTCACAAGGTTTGCTTCCGCATTACGATTTGGACAATCTTAGTAAACGCAAACAATTTCAGAGTCGATCACAATCCGCGGTGTCACGCAGTTCAGCAAGAAAGAGTTGACTGCGGTTCGTATTCCGTTTACTGGAAAAAATGATAAATTCCGTTTTCGTATAATTTGCTTAAATGTATAATCATCAACCTGATGACAAATTTTCATGTCTCTAATCTGCTTCTTTTTTAGAGCTACTGTAAAGACTCAGATCTGTTCAAGTTGGCTTTCTATTAATCTTGGCATGGTGACTCACAAGGAGAGCCTCCGAAGTGGCGGTGAGCTTTTGCGGTAGAATTTTTGCAGGATGTCAGGATGTAGGGTTCCGTGTGGGGAGTCCAAAACCATAGTTACTTTTTTGGAATGCTCTTCTGTGGTAGAAAAAAGTGTGTGGACGCGTGAGCGCGATGTTCACGACGCTCTGCTGCCACCGAGCCCAATGTGGGCGGTTGACGTAGTAGTAGCTCCACAGGACATGGTGGTGGGATCGATTCCAACCTTGTACTGGTGTTTTTGCATTTTGCGATTTACCATCAGTGGGATCTTTTATCCCCACTTTCAACACAATTTTGAACAAAAACACGGCAGCAAATGTCGTTTACGTTGATCGAGCTGTTTTAAGATGACAAGGTGTTGTAGGTAGCAAATATTATATTCTTTACATGGAGTCAAAAACATAGTAATCAGTGGTAAGAATAGCTAATGATGTACCAACCTTCTTCAACAACAATGGAGAATGGAAAAAAGGGTGGAAAAAGCATGTAAGCGAAATGCACTGCTCACAAGCTGAACATCTACGCTTCTCTCTACCACGAATTCAGAAATGGACGTAGAAGCACCGATATTTTAATTTCTCTGTAGCTCTCCACCGCTTAACGTGTCCTATTGGTTTTCACCTCGAATGGCTTCACACCCCAATGACCGCTCTTGTTTGACCGTGAAGACCGAGGTGCGAAGCCCGCTCTAGGCCCAGGCTCTAGTGAGGGTGGTGAGGTCAGAACCATCAATATCGCCCAAACGTTTTGTGCGTGAGGGATATTTGGGGTGCTGATCACAAATCTGGCATCAGTTTTTTACTTGCTTAACCTGAAAGTCAAAAATTCTCACCTTTCCACTTTCAAAGAGCTCGATGAACGATAACGACATCTGTTGCCGTGTTTTTGTTCAAAATTGTGTTGGAAGTGGGGATAAAAGGTCCCACTGATGGTAAATCGCAAAATGCAAAAACACCAGTACAAGGTTGGAATCGATCCCACCAGCATGCTCCTGTGTAGCTACAGCACTACTACTACGTCAAACGCCCACATTGGGCTCGGTGGCAGCAGGGCGTCATGAACTTCGCGCTTACGCGCCCACACGCTTTTTTCGACTACAGCAGAGCATTCCGAAAAGTAACTATGGTTTTGGACTCCCCACACGGGACTTTATATCCTGTAAAAATTCCACTGCAAAAGCTCACCGACACTTTGGAGGCTCTCCCTGTCAGACAAACACGACGTCTTCTTTGAGCTTTTGACCGAGATTATTACACAGCTTATTTCGGCTGACGTTTCCGCGTCTTCACCTTCTTCAGAGCCTAGAAAAGACGGAAGTATTTGCGACACCTCCCGTTCAAGCACCACTTCATCATAGTACCATTCCTAAGGAATAGTAGGGGAAAGAGCCGACAACAAAGTTACAAATGGGAGACTAACCGTACAGATGGTTGCGCATGAAAACCAACGCTTACCCACAGTAGGAAATTGACGTGGCTAAAGGAGCCCAGACCCAACCCCACCCGACTTAAAACTAAATACAACTTACTATAGTACTTCTACTTCTACACTATAATACTCTCCGCAAATAATATAAGTAGTTTTTTCTAGGCCTTGAAGAAGGCGAAGGCGCCGAAACGTAAGCCGAAATAAACGTGTAATATTCATGACCATCAGCTTGACGAAGGTACCGTATTTGTTAAGACTCACAAGACTAGGTGACATTGGGACCTTGACACGGGATGCGGTTTCGAACTCTGATTCCAAGTATGCGTTCTGTTTCTGCTGTGCGTATCTGCGAACGGAGTTATGGACCATTTTCGTCTCCTTCGCCCTCAAGATCCACGCAGAGTGGATCAATCACAAGAGAGCGAGCTCAAGTAGGGTTGATCTGCGCTGCAGGCCGAGCAGTGGTGGGCAAGGGTAGAGGAGCGGCGTGGTGAGACGGGGTGGTTTATGGTTCCACTCCCTGTGGTGCAAGATTCTTGCACTTCTTAAAAAAGATCTGCCACAGTGATCCAAAGCTCTATGTTAAATATCGAAGCTTGGGCGAAATCAAGGATTCGAAAGGAGGTGTGGTATCGTCTCTCGCCGTGTCACAACTTTCATCTCGAGGATAACTTTTTCAAACATAAAAGCAACTTGTTTGGAGGCATCATCTTTTCTTTCAATGGCCAGGCACGGTAATAACCCTTGAAATGTATCGAACTAAAAAACGCACTCTGTCGGCATGCAATTTTAGATATGGGTGTCTCTAAAATTTTTCGAATTGTATCACTGATTTACACTCAATTTTCTGCTCCAAGATTCAGAACTTTTCTCACGTGTTCATGGTACGCTGTAGGATATCTGCACAGCCACCCTGGGATGTTCAATACACCAATTCAATATTGTTTCCCTGCTGACATCGTAGAGCACTGCTCTTACAGCGGCTGTGCAGATGTATTTTCTATCCGCTGCGGTCAGCGCCAACAGCTGTTATGTTTTGAACATTTCGTAGTGTTACTTTACAGTTGCTAGTGCAATGCATTGTTTGTCTTTTCGCCATGTTTTTAGCAACTATTCATGATAAATTGTATCTTCGTGCCAGTATGAAGTTGTTAGTATGAAGAGGAGTCCTTTCTGTCACCTTTTCCGTTGCAATTTGACATAGAGAGGTCGTGGCAGATCTTTTTTAGGAAGTGCAAGAATCCTGCAACACAGGAGAGTCGAACCATAAACCACCTCGTCTCACCACGCCACTCCTCTATCCTGCGCCACCACTGCTCGGCCTGCAGCGCAGTTTCAACCCTACTTGAGCTCGCTCTCATGTAACTGGCCCGCTCTGCGTGGACCTAGAGGGCAAAGGAGCCTGCTATGAAAATGGGCCATAACTCCGTTCACAGATGCGCACAGCAACAACGGAACACATATTTGGAATAAACGTTCGAAGCCGCATTCCGTGATATTGATATCATCTCATCTCAAAGTCCCATGGTCACCTAGTACCTTTCCTTTTCAGTTTGGTTGGGGCCTGTGCCCATACCACCTCCCGTTCTGAGCATGTTGCTGACAGCAGCTCGTTTTCCAGCAGTAGGGTGGTAAAATTGGGGTGCATCAAGATGTCCTCATCGCAGTCTGGAAATCTTATCTCGTCTATTAGAAGCCAGAGATTGTTATTCAACTGTTTAATGCACCATTATTTTTAAGGAAGGTTGGTAAACACGACAATAATTTGAATTTTTCAGATGCCATCGACGTCATCGTACAGTAGTCTTTGAAGATATGTCAATCCGAAAAGTTTTATATAAGACGGAGTTTCTAATCTATTGCCATCGACATTAATCAGTCTTAACATCTCTTGCTGCAACCACATACTAACTACATTAATGTGCATAATCTTAACCATTGATGCATACTTAACAATTAATTTACTAACATTTGGACTAACATTCGGTTTAAATTCTAATATTTTGTACTACTGTATTACGTGAACGAATTTTTGCTATGTAATAAAAAGTTCGCTTTGGAGATGAAAGGCTTGTTTTTAAACAAAAATTTAGCTTTGCCTTTTAATCCTATTGAATAATGAGTCACTCCTATTATGCTACAACTGCTGCAAGACACCTAACGGTGTCTCTTTCACTTGCTCGATTCGCCGAATGATATCGTGCATGACGCATCGCTGTTTCGCATAAGCAGATGCTTTTGATGCAACCAAAAATAAGATTTACATGACGTTTTCGGAGCGCTCTACGCTTACCAGAGAGTTTCCCATGGAACTTCGAATATAGATCTATGCCCTATGTAAGAGCTTGAAACGCTGATCAGAAATGTGTATACCTATTTTGCTTGTTGGATCTCATAAGCGAGATCTGGCAGGCCAAAATAGCGTTGCCGACTGCGTACGTTGATGCAGCGTGGACGAAGTGATTGCGTAATCAGCGAAGCCGTTATACTCCACATAGCTGCAGTGGTGGCACAATCCTCCTATATATAAAAGAGGAAGGGTTTTTTGTCCGATGCTAGCCACCCATACTTCGTATATAGCCTAGCCTCGCCGGTTTAATCACCCAAGTTTGGGGTTCGGTTGCCAGTTGTCCAACACCAAAACGCTTGACCGTTGTCGAATACTGTTGTTTACCATCGACTGCCAGACGTAGGGCGATTTCGAAAGAGGTTTCTATTGGCTACACGCCAACACCACAGAACACCCACCATACGACGAGGTTTCCCAATACGTGTCTAGTGGTCATACCTCAGTGTTCCTTCCCAGCTTTTCTATGTGGTGCGACTTTCCACTATTTTTACCGCCATACTTTTACCACTACCCCACTGCCAGTGTTGCTGCTACTACAGAAATTGAATCCTTTTCCACTGTGCAGTATGGCAACCGGTTGTTCCCTTCTGCACCTTTTTTGTTATTTTCTCTCGCATAAGCCGTTTTTTATTTCAATTTACATCTATGTTTGCCACCATACTTTTACCACTACCCCACTACAAGGGAAGCTACGACTCCATAATAAATTGAATCATTTTCCACTTTGCAGTACAATTTCAAATTCTTTGCAAAGAGACGCTTTGCGACGGATTAATCCGTCACAAAGCGTCGCATTGCCATAACTCTTCTCAAAGTTATTTATTTAAAATCTAATTAACACCATTAGAGGTCCCGCCTCATTTTCTATTCAGCGATTTAAACATAATCTAAAACGATTGCACAGTGACCTAGAGACTATGGGTGATTCCGGTCAGGAGTTCTACATTTAAGGCTTATCCGTAATGTGCGCAAAACCGGCTAACCGTCCTCGCTTTCCAAGGACCAGACAATTTTCCTTGTCTTGAAGAACTTTCTAGTGGATGGCCGCGTTGTTGTCAAAACATATCTCGCTAAGATGCTGCTGTACTTGTCGGAAAATGCGGATGACGCCTTAGTACTGAGCAATGTGGCCGGACCTGAAAAAGCCTTGGCGCTGCAGCTGAGAACTTCTTTCTCCAAATAAGGTGAACAAGATTCTAACTCTTGTCTCAAGATCGAAATCAGCTCAGGAGAGGGCTAAGGGCCAAGGGAAGCGGTTAGAAATGCGATGCCTCCATGTGAAGGCAGGGATCCGGACATCTTGTCCTCGGCGCGCTCCTCGCCCCGCCCCTTTCCGAGGGCGGCGCATCCAACGACTCTCCTCTGTGGCTCAGTGGGTAGTGGAGTTGCTTCATACGTGTGGGTTTGGGGGTTTGGTTCTCCTGCGTTGCGTCTTTCTTTGCCCCGCATCCTGGAGACATTTCCCTTCAGCCGTGGATTCCTCCTGAGCGACAAAAGCCGTTTCCAAACGAGCAGCTTGGATGCACCTCAAAATCTATTCTGATTTTAGCTGCCATAGATTCACTCAGCTTAAATAGAGCGGTCGTATTGATACAATCGTGCTCGAATGCCAAAATTGCGCCCCGGCGCCAAAAGTCTATTCCGATCTTATTTTAGGACCTGTTCATACTTCGCGACTTGAGCCCCGTGCAAAACATGCATATCGATTAAAACCGAGCGCGCGCCGCCGAAAAGTGTTCATACTCGAGCGCCGGCGCAGTCGCTCTTGTCGCTCTTGTTGCTGCGCACACCGCGCACGCCACGCGTGCTGCGCTCTTGTCGCTGCTGTCGCGAAGTATGAACAGGCCCTTGGCGGCCATAGATCCACTCAGCTCGCTCTAATCAAACGCCGTGTTTGAATTACGCGCGTAGCGGTTACACGCGCGCAATTCAAACTGGATTGGTGGTCGGAATTTACACGAGATTCAGTTCGTTCCGGTCAAGCGCGATCTCAAAAATTTCAGTGATTTCAGAGGGCCGCGCGCGGGAAAATAATTTCAGTTGGTTGGGGTGCTTATACATCACATCGTTAGCCGTATTGAGCCCTCTCCTAATTTAACACCAACTTGTCGCTAACCTCGCTCAAGAATTTGGTCTCCAATCAGCGCCGCATGATCTGTCGAGTCGACCCGATCGACCCGGCACCGTGGCTGCCCACAGCTGGCCGTCGCGTCTCTCTAATTTCGCTGCTCTATCCACTTTCTAACTATTGCTTCCCCTGTAAGCCCAGCAACAAAAGCCCAAAACGACGTATCTGGCGAGACCTACGTTGGTCCTACCACGATTTCGAAGACGCTACAGCTAGACGACCTATCTTAGGACGTAGTTCTTTATCATCGTTGTTCGAGTCTTCGGTATATGGCCATTTCGTTCTCACTCACGTGTAACAGACTTGTTTTCAGTGCTAAACGACTCGAGATGCGCTCTGAACTGCCGCTTCTGAACGTCGACGGTGAGATCAGTGAGTTCCAGATGAATGCACTCTGTATGCGCTATGGGATCCCTGCTGCTCCAAAACCGAACGAGGTAATTTAACTCACTCATTGTCGGGGAAAGGAGAGTGGAACAGGTCCAATCGAGGAGGGTGGGGGTTCTCTCGTTTAGGTTGTGGTAGAAATAAACAGAAGAACATGCTGCCCCCCCCCCCCCCCGCCTCCCGTGGATGCCTAAAACAGTTTTCCTATGGTACTTAGCGGGCTGGTGCCCGCTCCGAGATTGCACGTGGTCATGGAACACATAAAAACGGTTTCTGCGCAGAGAACTAGGCAACTCCGGGGTCTGGCTGATCTAACACTTACCCGTTTTAAGATACCTTGCGGTTATGCAGCGGGCTGCGGCCTAGGCCTCCATCCTAGTTTGGGGGAGAAGGTGAGTAAGGTAAAAACGCGGTGCAAGTAGACTCGGGGAGGGGATCACCGTGTCCTCAGTGGATATTCGCCTTAGTAGGAAAGCACGTGGATGTGCAATTGTCACGCATTCTACTTTTACGAGAAGTAGTGGGGGCAGTTTGAAGAACTATTTCGCCTACATAATAACTTGCGGTGGACAGCCGCTGTACAAATTCCACTACATTGCACCAATGTTGTAACACAGCCCTTGTGCGTAAATTTGCGTGTGGCTGGTGCAGTTGCATAGAAATGGTTTTCTACATCGTAATCTTGCCGTCTGCGCTCTCCTAGCATAGAGATCGCGCGTCGGTGTCCCGTTGACATTCGATCGATCTCTTGTGCGCCCGCGATGGCCCCCTCGGCAAGCGGATCGTGGTGCAGTGGATAGTGGCTTCACATCTAGAGGGAGGTTGGGGGTTCTGTTCTCCTGCGTAGTGGCTTACTTGCATTTCAACTGCCCACTTGAGGTTTGGAGGGTTTTGACGTGTAAGCAATTTTGAGGCAGTTTTATGCGCATTTTCCCAGCCGTACGCGCTTACCCGCTAGAAGAGCGCAGAACCCAGCCGCGGACTCCCCCTGATCGACGAAAGCAGTTCCCAGACGAGCAGCTTGCATGGCACACACCTTAGAGTCCCTTCCCTATCCGAGTTCTGGAGACAAGAGATGTGTGATGCTTCGCTTCGGTTCATCTAGGTTCAGTTCGAGACCAAAGCCCACGTAGCCAAGTCGAATTCTGGAGACAACCGATGTATGATGATTATTTTCCACTCCTCCAGGTTCAGTTCGAAACCAAAACCCACGTAGCAGGTCGAAATTCTGGACACAATTGATGTGTGAAGCTCCGCCTCCACTAATCCAGGTTCATTTCGTAACCAATTCGACAAGTGATGAGGCGTGATGGAAAAGAGACGACGTGATTGCACCAGCCACACGCAAATTTACGCACAAGGGTCGTGTTGCAACATTGGTGCAATGTAATGGAATTCCCGCTCTACAAGTCAGTGTTTCATCCTTACCAAACGAATCTGACACCATTTCACCGACCCCGGAGAGATGGAAGGTGTGGTTGGCCTAGGTGGGAAACAGAGATGGGCGGAATTTCTGTTGTCTGATTTTCTGGCCATTTTGCGTATTTTTTCTGTTTTCTGGGGAATTTTTTAAAATTTTCGCCCATCCCTGGTAAGGAATCCGAACCAGGAACCAGGAATTGGTTGTACATGAAAGCCGACACTTCCTCCGACTGCGCTACCACGCGTCCATACTTAATACGCATTGAAATCGTCTTCACGATATCCAATTGCTGTGGAGTGCTTGGCACATCCCGTGAATAGGATGACTAGCGCCGACTTTTGTCCTTTTTACCGTTTGTTTCCACAGTTTCAAGCATTTTCGTGGACTGAAATACACTTGCCGATACACTTACAACCGGAAGAAACCCGTCCGAGTTGTCCGGCAACGCCCACAGCCTCGCAATTCAAACCTGGTTTTGATTAGACGGCGTCCTAACTATAGGCCTTCTACGTTGGAGCCAGGAATGAGGGACATTAACGACGCTCTATGGGATTTTCTGCCCATCAGAACCCCCCTCCCCCCGGCCCTATTCGCGCCGAACAAGCACGCTAATATCACTAGCTGCAAAGAATGATTAGCGAAGGATAGGCAACTGCGTGGTCCCGTAACGATTTCCCTGAATTTCACTCCGAAACTACGGTGGACAACTCAGACTTTTTTCGGTTGTAAGTTTATCAAACACTCGGCAGTACTGCATCTCTAACTATAAGTGGGATAGCGTCGACGTTATTCTAAGAATGCATTTCCTCATTTGCGTCTGTGTGATTCATGTAGAGTTAAGAGATGAACATTCAGAACGCTCTGCTGAAGGCGACATCATCCGTGGTGCGCGACGACCTTAAGTGTTTCGAGCCCGGTAAAAGGTGAGTCTTTGCGCGCGGGTTTTTCTTAGGACAAAAATTTCAACAACAAAAAAAGAAATTTTGAAGAAGGATGCGGAAGCCGAGGAAGCGTTCATTGGGGGGGGGGGGGGGAGATTTATGGAAAACATTATCACTGATCTTGAAAAAAATCGAGTTTTCTTTTTACCTTTTAGGATATCTCAAAAATATACTGCATACCTCCGTGGCAGGGGTGCACATTTAGCTGTTAACGGTTTAACGAATTTAACGAATTAACGACATTTTTCGTTAAAATCTGACTTAACGACTTAACGGAAATTTTTAGAAATTTAACGGAATTTTTTCTCAGTGGGTTCATCACATTTACCCTTAGTTTTCACTAATATTGCAGGTCTCATTCCTCATTATTTGGGCTGTTCCTGAAAAACTATTGGTTCGGATTTCTCCCCTAGGCCAGCCAAGCCTTCCATCACTCTGGGGTCGGTAAATGGAACCGAAGTTGTCTGGGAATATAAAGCACTGACTTGTTCAGCGGCTGGCCACCGCAAGTCATTTTATGGCCATTTACGCATAGGAACTACTTACACGACATCCCGTACAAGCAGAATGCGTGGTGCATCCTAAAAGGGTTAAGTAAAGTCGTCCTTTATTCCAATCCTTTAATGCATTTTGGAGCTAGAGATTTCTTCGTCGAACACCCAATCACGTCAAGGAATCCACAAAGATATTGGTCTACCCTCCTCGTAAGATCTGCCTGTTCCCACTTGGCGCTGCGTATTCCAGAACACTTTCGCTCGCCACCTGGAGCAGTCGAGAGATAGAGAATGTTTTCGGCCGCCTGACGCATTTTAAACGATTCTAGAAAAAATGCCAATAACAAAAATTAGGAAAGCTTCTTTCCCTGAAAGTTAGCACGCTGACGACGTGTCACACCCTTTCAGCAGTGTGAGACCATGTGACAGGATGTCGTGTCACGGTGCCGACGTTGCATAAAAAAGGATTGGTCCCACTCATCAGGCACGCGAAAATCGGGCGTTCGACAACGTGTTAACATTCCACTGAGAGGCTTTTATTTGTATTTATTAATTCCTTCTGTACTTAATGGGCTGGTGCCCGCATCGAGATTGTATTAGAACAGTCACACAAAGCGGTTTCGCAAAGAATTAGGAAAGGGGGGAGCTCCGAGTTCTGCCTGATCGCACAGATGCCTGGACGGTGATCATCTTGAATGATAATCCCATACCTATTCCTATTCCACACCCTGTAGATAGCTTGTTGCTGAAGGCTTCTTTGTTTTTCTGCGTTTGTTGATGTTGAACTGTTTATTTTACATTGCAGTTTTACACTCTTCCTTGAACTTGAGCTGGACCTCTTGAAGGTGGAACGTATAAGGTTTTCCTTGATTTTTTCCACTTGAAATAATGGCTTGCACTAATGGTACTTTTTATCGAAATTTAACGGTTTACCGGAAATTTAACGAAAATTTCCCGTTGAAAAAATTCGTTAAAAATTTAACGCACAGAATTTTGTGTGCGCCCCTGCTCCGTGGTACGAAGTTCTCGAATTTCATACAGTATGACGTGCCATTTGGGGACCCGTTATTGGGTGATGACCTCTCTCCGCCTGCTCTCCTCCTTGAGCTAGTTAGAGTTCAAAAATTATTGCAGTGATGTTTAGTTGTGATTGAATCTCTTGTGCGGAACTAGCGACTCGGACGCAAACCCTTCCCGGTTGGAGCACTTGTCTTTGCCGTTTAACCCAACCCAATACCATATACCTGGTATTGGGTTGCGTTCCTCTAGTCCATTTAGCTACAATAATCCTTTTAGGCTCGTTTTAAAGAGAAGGAAAAAATTTTAACGAATTTTTTCAACGGAAAATTTTCTTTAAATTTCCGGTAAATCGTTAAATTTCGTTAAAAAGTACCATTAGTGCAGGCCATTATTTCAAGTGGAAAAAATCAAGGAAAACCTTATACGTTCCACCTTCAAGAGGTCCAGCTCAAGTTCAAGGAAGAGTGTAAAATTGCAATGTAAAATAAACAGTTCAACATCAACAAACGCAGAAAAACAAACAAGCCCCTCAGCAACAGGTTATCTACAGGGTGTGGAATAGGAATAGGTATGGGATTATCATTCAAGATGATCACCGTCCAGGCATCTGTGCGATCAGGCAGAACACGGAGCTTCCCCTTTCCTAATTCTTTGCGAAACCGCTTTTTGTGACTGTCCGAATACAATCTCGGTGCGGGCACCAGCCCATTAAGTACAGAAAGAATTAATAAAATACAAATAAATGGCTATCAGTGGAATGTTAACACGTTGTCGAACGCCCGATTTTCGCGTGCTTGATGAGTGGGACCAATCCTTTTTTATGTAACGTCGGGACCGTAAGAGACAAGTCTGGTACCAGTTCACCGACCCCGGAGGGATGGAAGGCTTGGTTGGCCTGGGCGGCTTATTAGATTCCAAGATTATTACTATGCGACAATTCACGTGGAGTTGTGCGGAGAAGGAATACACCTCATTTGGCGTCGTACTTTTCTGGACCTCCACTCTGGATAGTAATTTTGCTTACCTGAGGTTGAGTATAAAATTAAAATTTTGACCTAAACTATGGCACTGTGGGGGAAAGTGTTGGCTTTTGCATGCACTCTGAGTCGAAATTCTTGGTTCATGCTCCGCCTAGGCCGATCAAGACTTTCGTCGTTCCGATGCATACAATGCACCGATGCATCCAATAACTAGACCTGCCTGAGACGGTAGAACACTGACTTATTCATCGCATTCAACTGCTTCCACGATGCCCTAATAAAAAGGATAAAGGACGGCGTTACTCAATCCCTGGGATGCGTCAGCGCATTCTACTTCTACGGGATGTCGCGGAGGCGACATGAATGCGTATTTGGCCATACAATGACTTGCGGTGGCCAGCCGATGAACAAGTCAGCGCTTTATCCTTCCCAGACGAGTCTGGTACCAATTCACCGACCCCAGAGGGATGGAAGGCTTGGTTGGCCTGGGCGGGAAATCCGAACCAGGAACCTGGTATCGGGTGCACGCGACAGCCGCGCCTCCTCCGACTGCGCCACACGCACCCCTGATGTCCTATAGTAGTAGAAAAAGAGGAAGCAGTCACATTATTGGGCGTTAAAGAAGGAAGTTGTAAAGGCGCGTGTAGCGCAGTCGGAGGACACCGACGCGTCACATCATTCTGGACAGCACATGCACTTACTGAGACAACTTGCATCATGCGCCAAGTAAAGTTAATGTGGTGGTATTCAGAGTGCACAGAAGAGACGTCGAACGAGCGAAACAGGATGTTCAAAGTAAGTAGTTCCAAGTAGCGTTTTTTTTTTTAAATCAGTCTTCTTACAATCCATGTGGCTTCGCTGGAATTGGTTACGGTACTTCCGAAGGTCACTCATTATGCGAATTTCACCAAGGAGAAAGTGGCTGGCCTTTACAATCCTTTATGAATGTTGGGCCGATATCTTTTCATTGACTCTTGTTTGAGGATTTCCTTCTATAAATGTGGAGCCGTTGTTTGTTAGCGTCATTCGAGACTACAGATCTCACCGAAACGTCTTGGCAGGAATAGGAATTGACTTGCCCTAGATGGTGTGGGAGGGATTTCATAAGGTCTTCATCAAGGAGGAAGATTCGAATCTCTCCTAGTGATGTTGGGGGGGGGGTGAAAAGCTAGAAAGATAAACCGAATATGGCCCCCTAAGCGGCTCGAGAGAGATCTTCATGAAATTCAGCCCTATAGTCAGTTCTGTATTGCACATGGTTAAAAATTTTACACTGCACTGGTGTTTTCTACTCCGATGGCAAACTGTAAACTGAGGTAGGCAATTTCTGATTTAATTTGGCATTCACGTGCGTTCCTACCAAGGCGGATGTGGATAACCACCCAGTGCAAGGTACACTCCCCCCCCCCCCCCCCCGGGGCCGCTTTGCGTCTCGAATACGCACATGATGGCATCTCATGTGTAGGAAATTGTTGAATTTTGAAATCAGTTTGATATGTTTGCATAAGGGGTTTCTTTCATTTCCGAAGCATTATGGAATACACATCGTGACGTGCACTAGTGTGGTTGAGGGCAGGATTTTCGTAAGAATCCGTCTCCTTGTGTAATAATTTCGGCTCTGCTAGAATACAGGCGTATTGCAACTATCATTGTGAGACTTAGACCCCGTTGATACTTCGATGCCGAGCGACGCGACGCCACGTATGGTGGCCACTTTGATTTGGCGACGCGATCGATCAAGTTGGCCACTTTACATGCCATCGCGTCGCTCGGCGCCGGAAGTATAAGCGGAGCATTACACCTGATTCACAGTCGCGCCGCTGCGCGGCGCGGTACCAGTATCGGAATAGATATCGAGCAGGCTGTGCGAAAATCGACATCTATGTCGTTCGTGGAGCCGCGCCGCGTGGAGGCGCAGGTATAAACTGAGGCTTAAGCGATTCAACTCCCAGCCTTGCCTTTTTCGATGCTCACTTGACGGCCATTTAAAGGTTCTGATCAGATGAGCTTCTATTCTCGTGCTCATATCTCCACTCCAAAGGTGATAAAACGTAAAACGGCCACTTCTATTAAGCAACTCCACAGGATCGCAGCTGGTCGAGCCTTCCGATTGGCAGGCTGTAGATAATCAGGTTTGAGTGGTCCATGTCACAAAGGTGGGCAGCATTGGCAAGTGGGAGTGCGCCAGACAATCATAACAAGCAAAGCATCAACGGAACGCATGCCAGTTGTTCAGAGTACCAACCGTACACGTGCTCTCTCAGTAGCGCGTTTCCACCTCCCAATGCTGCCTACTTTCGCGACAAGGACCGTTTGAGTCTTAATGTTTGTGATTCCTGAGTGCTAACAAGTTGTTTGTATTTCCAGACCAGTACGAAGGCGCTCTGAAAGCTATTCGTGAGCGAAGAGCAGAACTAATAGCAGCTAAGGTTTTCATCAAGGCAAACATTCCCGAGAAGTGACTCGTTCTTCTTAGAGCCAGTTCTTTGATTTGTGTACAGCAGTTCTTTTGTTATTGATGTTTTTCTTGCATGAATATTCGTTTGTGTTCATTGTTTGTTAGAAGTGCGTTAAGTTAGATTTTCAAGACTTGTTTTCGTAGGCATTCCCTGAATAAATAAAGAAAATTCGAATATGTAAGATGAACATTGCTTTCCATGCCATGTGGTTGGCTGGTTTGTTGTTGAATTAGAGCTTTGACTACGAGTGGCATTCCAATGTATTTTGGTGGTCGTGAATCCACTGTACAGCTCTCGAAGGACTCTGATGTACTGAGTAGGAACGCCCTGAGTGAGCAGGGCTTCGTAGACCGCTTCAGTCTCGACGGAGTCGAATGCCTTCTTTAGGTCGATGAACGTAAGGCACAGCGGCAGCTTGTACTCTCGCGACACTTCGATGAGCTTCGTAATGGTGTGTATGTGGTCGATCGTGCTGAATCCTCTCCGAAATCCTGCTTGTTCGCATGGCTGTCCTTCGTCCAGCGTTCGGCCGATCCTATTCAGGATGACTCGAGTGAACAGCTTGTAGACTACGGACAACAGGCAGATCGGGCGATAGTTGCCAATGTCGTGCACGTCTCCCTTCTTGTACAGCAAGACGGTCTTGCTGGTCTTCCACTGAGATGGAACCTTGCACTCCGACAGGTATCGTGTGAAGAGCCGCGCCAGGGTGTTGATGAGCGCTGGCGGGAGGTTCTTCAGGTGTTCGGGTCTGATCCTGTCAGGACCGGGTGCTCTATGCTTCTTCACCGACGAGATGGCGTGTCGGATCTCGGAAGGGAGAACAGAGGTGACGACGCGTCCTTCCTGTGAGGATGGCGTGGAGGCAGGTGGACGTGGCTATCGAAGAGATTGGAGTAGAAGTCGTTGATGACCTTCACCATGGTCTTCTGGAAGAGGTGACGGTTCCATCAGGACGTCGGGGAGCGGTCATCTTGGTCTTGAAGTTGGCGAAGTTCCGGCGGGCATTGCGGATGCTCAACCGTGCCTCTCCTGCTTCAGCCAACACTCCCACCCTTCTCTCCTTGAGATCTTCCCTTATCGCCGCTCTGCATAGCTGCGCAAGCTCGGACGCAGTTCGTAGTTGCCTGACGCTCGTGCAGCTCCACGCTGGCGTATCAGCTCGAGAGTTTCCGGAGACAGGCGTCTCTTGGTGGTCTTCAAGCTCTCGGCTCCCTTAGCACTATCGCGGAGATGGTGCACTAAGCGGTCGTACTCCTCATTAATGTTGTCCATGATCTTCCCAAAAGCCGGCAAGAGAGGTGTAGAGGTCCCAGTTGATGGTCGTTCTGATGCTCCTCTCCTTGAACTTTGCGGCCTTCTCTCCTTGACATGAAAAGCGGAACCTCGCGCGAAGGAAGCGGAGGTCCGCGTAAAGCTTTGGGACAACGGGGAAATAGTATTTAATGAATGCTCTCGTAAATGTTTGGGGCGGAGTGGCGTTCTACCCCGCCCTTTAAACAGAGGCGTGGCAAATGTCTGCGCCTCCACTATCTCGTAAGGGAGCCACTGCACTCTCGAGCAAGCCCAGGGGGTTGAGGTGGGCGGGCCAGGGGGCAGAACGCTCGTCCCCCAATGTTCGGCACTTAACCCTTTCACGACACGCGCGATTTTCGGGTGACTGCCGCGTGGGACAGCGCACGTTTTTCCCACGCGCTGATTATTTGAATTATTTTATTTGTATTATTTGTTGAATATGAAAACCAGTGACGAATGGAGTTTCCCAAGGACCGTCTTGACCGTAGATATTAATGGACTCATTGATTAATATTGTACTATTAAATGCTTGATAATTTTCCATGAACTGTTTTTATGATTGTGTCCGACGACATCGTCGAACATTGTCCCACGCGGCGAAAAAGTGTCCGACGACATCGTCGGACAAAAAGGGTTAATATAGTGGAATTTTGGTTCTGATGCAGTTGTGATGGGCAGGATGATGAGTTGACAAAGTACGCATAAATGTCGACAGGTATATGTAATGTGACCTTTGGGATCATCTCACTCGACACTGTGTACGGCTTATCTCATCAAAAGGATGTGCGGTGATAGCCAATAAATCAGGGGCCGGATTCGTCAACGAATTACAGAGATTTGACAGAGAAATTACAGCGGAAACTCCTAAAAAAACACGAATTAACGTGGCTTATCAACAGGCGATATGGTGAAATGCTGGCGTTATCGTTGATGAAACCGGCCCCCCGGAAAACACTTTTGCCCACAAATGGTCTCTCATCTATTGGTCGTTTATGTACCCGCCACTGCCAGCAATCTCCCAATCGGTCCCTTCCTCGTGCCAAAATAGCCCATTCAATCCATCTCGATCGGCGGATGGGAGAGCGCCAAATCTAGAGCGCTTGGCTGCCCTGCCTCAATCACGGGGAAGGTCTTGGTCGACTGTAACGCTTACTACTTGTCATAGTTAGATCTGGAGCCGGATTCATCAACGACTTACAGCGATTTAACAGAGAAAATGCAGCGGAAATCCCTGATTTAGCGGCGAGACGTTTCACCATATCGCTTGATAAGCCGCGCTATCAGAGTTTTCGGCTGTATTTTCTCTGTTAAATTGATGTAAGTCGTTGATGAATCCGGCTCCAGATCTAGCTGTGGCAGGTAGTAAGCGTTACAGTCGACGAAGGCCTTCCCCGTGGTTGAGGCGGGGCAGCGAAGCGCTCTAGATTTGGCGCTCCCGCATCCGCCGATCGAGATGGATTGAATGGGCTATTTTAGCACGCGGAAGGGAACGATTGAGAGCTTGATGGCAATGGCGCGGTAAATTAACGACCAATGGATGAGTGACCATTTATGGGCAAAAGTGTTTTCCGGGGCCGAATTCAGCAACGACTTACAGAGATTTGACAGAGAAATTACAGCGGAAAATCATGATAACGCCAACATTTCACCATATCGATTGTTGATAAGTCGCGTTAATTCGCATTTTTTTCAGAAGTTTCTTCAGTAATTTCTCTGTAAAATCTCTGTCAGTCGTTGATGAATCCGGCTCCAGGTGGATATGGATGATTGAAAAGTGGATATTAATTAAGAGCGATTAATGAGTGGACCGATCGAAACAGCTTCAGCAAAATGGCTGTAAAGTTTATTTCAAATATCTATTAGTATCGGCGTTTAGTTTAAACAGAGATCACTTAACGCCTCTTGTTCGACATAGAATTTAAACATACGAAACAGTGCTGCTCCCGTTGAAAAGATGACGAGTAGAAAGGTACGTGGATGAGATCCTGGGATACTAGGGACACCTGACACCGAGATCTAGTCGAAAGCCTGAGTTGTAGAGTAGATCGTTGACAGCACGTATGTGGATCATGTGAATGCCTAAACGTTTGTGATAGAAGCTGTAAACCAATATGTGGGTTGGGGCTGTTGTGTGTAATTCTTAACCGCTGAAGAATGTGCTGCGAAATAGCCGTTACAACCTGGAGATTACGGCGACTCTATGCATAACTCATGATATTAGGGTGGCCAAAAGTAATGAGACAAATTCAACAAATTTCTTTATCTCTTTATAACTCAATTACTGGTGCTGAGGAATGTATTTGCCTTTAAGGTCAATGACCTTGCTGCCATCGCTCAGCCAACTTCCTGATCCCATCCTTCCAGAACTGTTTAGGCCTGGTGCTGATCCACTGCTCGTTATGGTTGTCGAGGTCTGCTTGGGTCCTTGTGTCCCTTCGGACCATGAAGCCTATAGGCTCCAGAAGTAGTGGTAGTCGCATGGAGAGATGTCCGGCGAATACGGTGGGTGATGCATGTGAACGTAGCCCAGCTGCGCAAGCCTATCCGTGGTCTCTTTTGCCCGATGGGGTGGGCCGTTCTCGAAGATGAGGAGAGGAGGACTTTCTTGAAGCGCTGAGACCGAATAAGTGCGAGTCCATCTCTTCTATTTCGTTCACCATGGCCTTGGAGTTCATCATCGTGCTTTTGGAAAACACCTTCCAGTATGCCGGCCCATGGGCGCAGACTCAAAAGCTCAGAAGGCGCTTCTCGCCGTGAACATCTCGCCGAACGAAGGTCGGTGACAGGCCATCAGGCCCAGAGTCACTGCTTAACAGGGTTAAGGTAGAAGACGTACTTCTCATCTTGCGTGACTATTGAGTCCAGGCTGCTCGGGGTTGGGAATTGGGCGAGATTCGCGCGACACAGGTCGACTCGTCAGACTGGGGTTCCGGCATGAGGCAGGCCGGGGTTTTGGCATGCTTCTCGGGAGGGCGAAAATGGTCATTTCTCAGGTGGCCTTTAGTAAGTAGCGAAGCACGAAACCGGACTCCAGTCACGACATATGTGGGCACGGAATGGAGTCTTATTACTTCTGCCCGCCATCACAGTGTAACCCCATTCTACCATTCCAAATCCCTATAGGTGATTAGAAATAGGGCACCTGTAGCGCAGTCGGGTAGGGGTATGTAACGGCTGGCGTGCACCCGATACCGGGTTTTGATTCGGATTTTCCGCCCAGGCCAGTCAAGCCTTCCGTCCCTCCGGGTAGCTGCATTGGTACCAGACTTATCTGCGAAGGACAAAGCGCTGACTTGTCCATCGGCTGGCCACCGCAAGTCGTTGTATGGCCAAATACGCACTCAGATCGCCCCAAGAAATAGAATGCGTGGCGCATCGGTTGAATGAATTCACTGCCATACCGTGTAGCCAAACAACTGAACAACATTCACAGTAGGTGAATGCTTTCAACAGCGGCCGTGCCAATTATCATGTATTATATATGGTGGGATAGGGATGTCTAGTGTCCTTATAATAGCGATCTAGTTTACAAACAAATTGGCGTTTTAACCCTTTTACGATACGGGTGATTTTCACATGAGTGTTCAAGTCGAAAGCCTCACACGGATTCGGTCCAAACGAAGCGCGACAAAATTACCAGCACTAGTTGGATGGGGAGGATACGTACCCCAGACCTCTCGTTCATGAGTTACACTCGGTCACAAATTTTTGGGCCACCCAGTGACCCATAGCAGAAACGAATTTCACTAATGTGCTCCCGATTAGATGCTGATCGTTGGGCTATGTTTACAGGCACCGCTTTCTAGGGTATCGGTACTTAATTCAGCGGAATTCCTGAATAGCACGAACTTAGCCAAGATAGAACTGAATTTTGTGGATAAATTTTACTGTCGAAAAATTCACGAGCAGTTCCTTAAGGGTATCGCTGAGATTCTAGTATTGGTGGTGGTTTAAAAGAACAGCGCTTTGCCATGACTGTGCTAGAGATTAAGGCTTTCTTACCTGGAAACAAGAGAGGCAACACTCTCCGGCTGTGTCGGTGACACCCATGTGAGCATCGCCCAATACCGTGTCAGCTTCTTCAGCTGCGCTCTTCACCAGTACGTTATATCGCCGGCGTTTACACCAGGAAGCGATCACCTGTAAATCATGTCACTGTGAGCTCTCCTAACACTGTTTTGTTGCAATCAAAACACCTGTAAATCATGTCACTGTGAGCTCTCCTAACACTGTTTTGTTGCAATCAAAACTCTAGCGCCAGGCGGGACTCGAACCCGCATCTCTTGCTGTCCGGACAGGAATGCTTTGGCTGTCATGGAGGCTATTTATTTATTTATTTCGCGGCGAAAAAATATGAAACATTGGCGGTGTAGAGCGTTCTCGCCCGGTTAGCGGAAGGTGCGGGTTCAAGTCCGGCCTGGCGCTAGAGTTTTGATCGCAACAAAACATCGTTATGAGAGCTTGCAACTTCGATACCAGCTACTTGATACTTGAAGAAACTGACAAGACTCATGTTATTATATTTTGAACGCTAGACAAGGAGGCCTGTTGCTCAATTGGGGTAGTGCTAGCTGCCGCATTGAATCGAGCTTTTTTGGTTCGGGTACCGCTAAGGCCAATCAATCCTTCCTCCCTTTCGGGATAGGTGAATTGGTAACAGCTTGGGAAAGATGACACAATGACTTATCTATCGGTTGCCAACGGCCAAGCCACTGTATAGGCTGATAGGGGTTCAATTATCGCGATATCCCATAGAATTAGAAGGTGTGAACAACGCCGCATTTTGTCATTCACCATTGTTAGTCATGAAGAGGATTTGTTGTAGAGGCTGCCCTAGAAGTATGTCTAGACACTGTATCTGTCTCAAAAGGGAAGCTCACGAACTTCCCTAGAAGATTCTCAACTAGACTTATACGATGTTGTAGGGTATGAGTCAAGGAGCACAGAAGTGTTTTTCGTTTTTGCCATGAGCCACCAGGTGATATGAAAATGACGAAAAACTGTCGCAAGGCAACTAGTGTGATTGCCAATAGCCGCCCCACCAGTGCAGACTTGGCCGAGCGGTAGTGTTGAGGACTCATTAGCACGACGTCGGGGGTTCGGTCTCGGAAGTGTGCAAATTATTGGAGTGGATTTGCATCAGGGATGAGCGGATTAACCGTTATCCGTTATCCGTTATCCGGTTTCCGGGGGGTTTTGGCCTATCCGTTTTGTTGTTCGTTATCCGGCAATTTTGGGCCGGATAACGAACAACAAATTAGCTGATATCCAGGTATGGACGTGGCATTGGATATCTGTGTAGAAGCTTCACAATCATAGGAGTGATCGCGAGCAACAATAGAGGGCATTTAAATCTAGAAGGGTGAGGTGACTTCAGGCAAAGGTGACGTAGTTGGAAAGACGTATAACTTCCATCCTTCCGTGGTCGTTCATTTATAACATACATCTATGGAATCTACTATGGATTGATTTCTTTATGAGCTTGTCACCACAAGCCAATGCAGACCAAGAATGCATACAAGCGCCTTGATAATATTACTGACGGTCACAAGTGGAGGGCCTGGCGCATCCCAAGATGAATTGTTTAGTGCCGTTTGTTTAGTGGAATTTAGCGTCCTCTTCCACGATTACAGTATGTGGTAGCATGCGGCAAAGGTATTTTAGTTTTTACTGATAGACTGTTGTAACGCATTAAACACATACTGCTGAGCAGTAATGAATACAAGCAAAATGGGCACAGGTTCAATCTAAATGAGTGGAGAAAGCTACGCTCCTACAAATTGTTGAGGTGTGTTTATAGAAACGATTTTCTGATAGCATCGCTGGTACTGGTGATACCTCCGTAGTGCTAAGGAATTGATTCTCTCTATTAAAAATCTAAATAGTACAGTTGAACTCTAATGCCTTAATTCAAAAAGAAAACCTGACGATTGATCAGTAAAACAACCCAACAATGAAAACTTATAAAATGCCGGCAAGTTGCTGTTCAATGAAGTGTGAATGAATAAGTGGATAAGAGGTGGATGAGTCTCACATTCTTCCCCTCCAAGGGCCACTTATGAATGTTTCCATACTGTTAGTTGGGCTGTTTTACGCATCCTTTGTCTTGTTCTTCCAATTCGTTTTAAACGGCAAAAATATGAAAAATTGTAAATTGCACTATGGAAATGTGCTTGGATGAACAAATTCTCAATCTCTCCTTATCTTTTGCAGACTTTAGTCAAGGTGATCATGGCGAAACATCAGCAGAGCAGAGTTTGCAGAATAGTTTTGGTTTCAGAGCTTGGTGGTCTTGCCACTTGTCCTCCCTAATGAGTTTCACAGCCGTTCGCGGAACCTGGTGAAGGAATTGTGGTTCGCAAATCGAACTCGGCATCGGTTTGGATGCAATGAAGAAACGTTACTTTTACTGAAGTTTCGTGAGGACCCATAGGGCTTTGTTAAAGTGACAGCATTATGTTTCAAGAAAATTCCATTAAAGTCGTTAGAAAAGGCTTATAATTTCACAGCAGTTGCGTTCCATGTCTGCTGTTGAAACTAGAGCAGCTTAAGCTCAGTTTTGTTTTTGTTGTTTGTTCGTTATCCGTTTTTCCGTTATCCGGCGATTTTTGGGCAAAATTATCCGTTATCCGTTATTCGGGTTTGAAAATTTTGTTATCCGCTCATCCCTGATTTGCATCTTTCGCAACTATCACGAGATCATATACGTTTTTCCATTTTCACACTACTGTGAACACTACAGTTGTTGTTGGTGAGAAACATCTGGGCTCTTCGTCTCAGGCCCTAAAACATAATGTAGGTCTCGTTGAGAATCTTCAGGGAAAGTTCGTAGGCTTCACTTGTCAGTTCTAGCTATTTGTCTTCCATTTATCTTAAAAAGGGCGCGTGTAGCGCAGTCGGAGGAGGCCCGACTGTCGCGTGCACCCGATACCAGGTTCCTGGTTCGGATTTCCCGCCCAGGCCAACCAAGCCTTCCATCCCTCCAGGGTCGGTGAATTGGTACCAGACTTGTCTGGGAAGGATAAAGCGCTGACTTGTTCATCGGCTGGCCACCGCAAGTCATTGTATGGCCAAGATACGCATTCATGTCGCCTCCACGACATCCCGTAGAAGTAGAATGCGCTGGCGCATCCCAGAAGGGATTGAATAACGCCGTCCTTTATCCTTTTATCCTTTTATCTTAAAAAAAAGAGTGGAATGACTAGAAATGCTGACTGCACAAATGCAACCATAAAAATGATACCGCTCTCTTTATCTTTTTACGCGGAACTGTAACTGGGGACTAGTTGGGGAAATTCATTAACCTTCTCCCAAAAGGGTGAGGGTCAATGAATTTGAATAATATACATTCTCTATCATCTATCGCGAAAACTACAGTGCCTAAGCCCTAGTTTATACTTGCGCCGCCGCGCGGCGCGACCCGATGGTCGGGATAGATATCGACCGGGCGGCGCGAAAAATCGATACTTATGGCGATCGTGGTGCCGCGCCGCCTGGCGGCGCAGGTGTAAACTATGGCTAAGGCCCCGTTTATACTTCCGACCCCGAGCGATGCGACGGCATGTAAAGTGGCCTAATTGATCGATTACGTCACTCAATCAATGTGGCCACCATATGTGGCATCGCGTCGCTCGGCGTCAAAGTATAAACGGGGTCTAATGCACCTTGGGGGGAGTCAAAGACCTCTAAGTCCTCCTTTATCTGTGGAACAAGAGCCTACCTGTACTATCATGACAGTGCCGACAGCACTCAGCACTCTTCCACCAAAGTTGAGCAATCCTATGAGGTACTTAGACGGCGCTTCCGACAGGGCTAAAAAGGAGATAGTTTAGTGTACACGAAAGTCACACCATTTATTCACTCGAGGGACCCACTTTTCTTCAGTTTAAACCGCAACGTGTGCTCGTTTTCAACGGCTGACTTGACGACGTCGGCGTTCAGCTGAGCCGACCAGACGCTCGCCAGATAGGCGAGAACATTGCACAGCGTTCCTAACACGAGGAACACCACGAT
Organism: Heligmosomoides polygyrus bakeri; assembly: GCA_947359475.1. Taxonomy (NCBI): domain Eukaryota; kingdom Metazoa; phylum Nematoda; class Chromadorea; order Rhabditida; family Heligmosomidae; genus Heligmosomoides; species Heligmosomoides polygyrus. The sequence goes on from OX375865.1 coordinate 4,517,372, forward strand.
TCCGGCACATTGGTTCCCTGAATCATGATCATGAGAAGCTGATCTCATCCTCTCCGTTCTCAGGTATATTGTATTAGTTCGTTGCATATTAAATGACCTATTTTGACTGAAAACTTTGGCAGATCGTAACTCTGCTTGGAAGCAACGTTATTCCTCGCTGTTCTTAACTCTTTTTGGAGAAACAGTAAAAGTGGAAAGAGTCGCATTACTGAGAGTGCACGCCTTCCTTTTCTCTCTTTAGTTCCGGGATCGGACCGAAAATGTGATTGGTGAAGGTTATACCGATGAGCGATCAGTTGAGACTGATAATGATGATTGATTGACTCGCGCCTTTGCTATTCTGCTTCTTGGCTGAAACTTGAGAAATTTTGAGATACGAAACCCTCGTACTGAATTGGAAGTAGCTACTCCTGGCTATCCAATTTTTAGGTCCGCTTAGACCCAAAGGGAAGAGAAGAAGACAAGAATCCAAACGCCATCAATTCCGTTTGACCGCTCTTCCTAAGCTAGCATTCGGCCCGAAAACCGCGGCTCTAATGGTAGGGTAGTAGAGAACAGTAAAAGTGTGAAGGATAGAGGACGGCGTTGATCAACATTTTTTGGGATGCGCCACGCACTGTTCGTCTAGGGTGTCATGGTGGAGATTCGAATGGGTATGTGGCCTACAACTACTTACAGAGCTCATGCGATGAACAAGTCAGCGCTTTATCCTTTCCAGCTAAGTCTGGTACGAATTCAGCGACCCCGGAGGGATGGAAGGTTTAATTGGCCTGGACGGGAATTCTGAACCAGGAACCTGGTATCAAGTGTACGCAACAGCCGGCGCATCCGTCAACTGCGCCACATTAACCCGGTATTATTCGCACATGCTACCCTATCGTTACTCATGTTCTTCCGCTGGCGAGCTTCTTCGGTTGACAACTTTCGCGCCGTACTTTGACCCGCTGTTTAGGCAAACAGAACACCAAAGGGGTCCTTGAAAAATCGATTAGTTTCAGTATTAACCTAATATTTGTATTCACTAGGTGTAGTCCTAAGAGCGCCTTAGGATGATGTGAAGGATACACACACTTGCTGCATGATACTCGCTTCCCATGTATTCCATTTCACGTCACATTTGACACTTTTTAAACGAAATTGGACAATATTCTAAAAAAGCTTGGCGCTTTTAAAATCCATCTGAGCAAATTCCAAAGGAATACAAGGTTTTTTAGCGCTAAAATATTCCACGAGAGAATCAAAATATTTTTTACTAAGGAAAAACTAGCTTGACTTTATTTAATTTTTGTTAAATTTGCTTGTCCCAGTAAGTCAGCTCTCTTTTTTAATTTTACAAATTCTTTTCTCGTAAGAATATTGAATTAAAAATTGTTCGAGGCAGCAATTATTAAGTGAATTAAAAGAGGAGATCACTGATGTCTAGCTCGTCGCGATTGTTATTCGATTCGTAGCGAAAATTTGATTCTGTTTACACGGGAGAATAAGAACAGCTGTAGAAAACACAGATCTCCTCGCACAGCCGTTTCAAATTAGCAGCATTTACACTATCAATCTGATTGAAATCGCAACAATCTAGACGACTGCATGCTGTGATCTCTTCTTCCAATATAGCTGTTAACAATCGGCTTTCTGCACCTTGTAACAAAATTTAAATACTTTGAAAAGTATTTTTAAAAATTGTAAAAGTATTTTTTTTATAAAATTGTAAACAGTATGTTCACCTCTTGGGCCAGGTGAAATTACCATAGGAAACTTCAGAGAAATTCATAATAAATTTTCCTGAAGAAAAATTGTTTTAGCCTGTTCGAAGAGTCTCTATTTCTTTCTGTAAGAGGCTCGTTTTGATTTGGAAGTTTTAATTTTGGTTTCGAAATCGTCAAGCTTGTCATGAGGATTGTTCTGCCTGGTTTGAAAAGTGTCTAATTTTGTTGGAAATGTGTCTAATTTGATGCGAAAGGCGTCCAGTCTAGCGCTAAAATGGCTACGTATTTGTATACTACCTTGTTGATTAGCTCGATATCCAGCTGTGCTGCAAGGACTAAATTTGTATAAAATCTGCTCTTATATACCAAGCGCTGTGGTCTCAAAGCTCAACTCAATAGAATAGTCTCAGCACTGATATGCTTTACCTTCTATTACTATTGGAAACGTTAAAAATGTTCAAGTAAATTTTTTAAATTTCATTTTATTTTTCATTTCATTTAATACGCATAAGTAAAATTGTTTCATTTTGTTTTGTTTTTACTTTATTTTAATATTTCAGGTAGAACAATTTCATTTCATTTTAATACGTTTCACGTAATACGGACGCCTGTTCATACAGAAGATCGTTTCAGAAGAACAAGGTTTTATTATGTGTGTCAAACCGTGGCTTAAAATTTTATAGAGTACAACATCACTTTCTGATGCTGTTTCCTGGAGAAAAAATTGATTCCATGACAAGCCCGTCCTTTGTAGCCATTTCATCACCTATTCGAAGAGCTCTTCAGGTAAAATTATTTTATTTTATTTTATTTTTGCATATTTTATTTCGGGCGCGTGGAGCGCAGTCGGAGGAGGCGCCAGCTGCCGCCTGCACCCGATACCAGGTTCCTGGTTCGGATTACCCGCCCAGGCCAACCAAGCCTTCCATCCCTCCGGGGTCGGTGAATTGGTACCAGACTTGTCTCGGAAGGATAAAGCGCTGACTTGTTCATCAGCTGCCCACCGCAAGTCATTGTATGGCCAAATACGCATTCAACTCGCCTCCTCGACATCCCGTAGAAGTAGAATTCGTGGCGCATCCCAAAGGGGATTGAATAACGCCGTCCTTTATCCTTTATCCTTATCCTTATATTTTATTTCCAAAGCATCCAGACATCGGATTCATCGACGGCTTGCATAGCTTTAACAGAGAATCCACACCGGAAAACTCAGATAACGCGGCTTATCGCTCACGATATCGCTTGATAAGTCTCGCTATAAGGGGTTTCGGCTGTGATTTTCTCTGTTAACTTGCTGTAAGTCGTTGACGAATCCGGTCCTAGGAGTATCCCCTATTCTTATTTGAAAGTCTGTTGCGTTTTGATTTCTGTTCATAAGTCAACTTCCGGTAACTCTTCTAGTATTCAGGGCAGAAATCATAAGAATCTTCACACAGTTCACGAGCACTTGCCTGTTCAATACCGCAGCCAGATTCATTACTCACGCCGAGTGCTATAATCGAGTGAGACCAGGGGTTAGGTTCATCAACGACTTACATAACTTTGACAGTGAAATCAAGCGGAGAACTCAGATGACGCGGCTTATCAAGCGATATGGTGAGCGATAAGCCGCGTTATCTGAGTTTTCCGCTGTGAATTCTCTGTTAAAGTTATGTAAGTCGTTGACGAATTCGACCCCAGATCTTCACTTCTTTCTATTAGGTTGTAGCGAAATAAATGGCACTGAACCACTGTAAATTTAAACAGTTAATATCTCAGCTTGTAGGCAAGTCTATTAATCGAAATAAAAACCTTCTGATTCTACACATCTTTGCCAACGTGACACACCTTTTTTATCCCAGTAGCATAAAAATCAGAAGTTCTGGAATTGACGAAATCTTCGAAGGCACTTTCGGCATCTTGTTGGTATTTGAATATTTTCCCTACCAAGAAGTCGCCAAGATGCTTGAAGAAATGGTAGTCTGTTGGGGAGAGGTCGGGAGAAAACGGAGGACGTGGTAGAGTTTCAATGCTCAGCTCATTCAATTTCTGCAACGTCATTCGTGCTACATGGGGGCGAGCATTGTCGTGCAGAAGGAGAACTCGCCTTCGGTTTACCAAGGCCGACCGGATATCCTTCAACTTTTTCATCATTTCTTCAATTTCAATGCAGTACTTCTCTGCCGTGATGGATTCACCGGGAGGGAGGAAGCTATGGTGAATAATTCCCAGCGAACACCACCATACTGTCACCATCACTTTCTTTTGGTGCAATTCCGGCTTCGCAAAAACCTTGGAGCTCTCATCGCTGTCCACCCACTGTGCCGATCGTCGCCTGTTGTCGTACATTATCCAATTCTCGTCACAGGTTACGATGCGATCAAGGAATGGGTCCGTTTCGTTCCGTAGAAGCAGTGCGGACGAGATCTCATATCGTCGGTTTCTTTGCTCCTCAGACAGCTCGTGAGGCACCCATCTTTCCAGCTTTTTGGTCTTTCCAATTTCCTTCAGATGCCGGGCAGCTGTGTTGTGACTGACGCCAAGAACCTTCGCTATCTCCCTGGTACCTTTGTGTGGATCCTCCTTTACCACATCTCTCAGCTTGCCCTCATCAACATCACTATGCCTCCCACGACCTTCGTGTCCTTCCAAGCTCTCTACTCCATTCCGGAACTTCTGATACCAACGATACGCCGTACGAATTGTGGAACATCCTTGACCGAATGCGGCGTTGATCTTCTCGTCCTCCTCCTTAGTTGTAGTGCCCAGCTTGAATTCATACAAGTAAATGCCTCGGATTACCCTTTTGTCCATCTGCAAAAAAGTCAATAAAACTCTAAAGTTTTCCCACTTTTACATAGAGAATTTGGTACTCACCGGTAGAGCAAAGTTTGCGCTTCTAAATGATATGCCACGTGTTACGGTGTGTTCTTGATCAAACGCGTAAAGACGCGTCAAAAAATGGCGCGAGCCAGTGCCATTTAATTCGTTACAACCTAATAATTTTAATGCGCTTATCGCCCATTGAAGTTTGAAGAGAAGAGTTCCCATCTAGAAAGCACTTTCTGTTGTCGGGTTTTAATGCGCACCAGACATAGACTCGACCACTGGCTGCGGGCGCATGAGAAAATCAACTGGATTTTTGCACTTCTTCAATGCTGAAGAACACTGTGGCGGTGGTCGTGTTGCTGGGACGAAGGTCTGGTGATTCTATACAGAGATAGCGTCTTCTATTTTCTGCCACTCCTGTATGATTTTCATGATGTTGGAGCTGTGATCAGTTACGTGTTCCGCTCGCTTTCAACGTTCACGTCAGTCCTATGTGCTATTTAAAGGCTGTTGACGTGCTAGTGTCTACCGAAATAGTGGAGCACTGGGTGAACTGTCCACTCTAACCCTTACACAGCACGCATTCAGTGTTGGTCTCGGGGTGGGGGAAGGGGGGGGGGGGGGCGGTCGGCAATTCCGTTCACGTGCCCGTGCTACATAATCAGGTGTCGTCTCGCTCACCACGTGTTTATTTACTCGTCAAAGTTCACCGACGGTGACTTCATTTAAAAGGCAGGCGGCCCGGCCGAGTAGGAGCTGACTGAGCGGTCCGCGGAAAAATGTCTGTTCTCTGCACACCTCCACTTCTGCTGCTGCTTGCGCCGTTTTCAACGGTCCTCAACCTCGTCTCATTACTCCTTCACATCGACATCACTGTCATTCGAGATGCGATTGAGATTGCCGCCACTATTCTGCCTGCTGTTGACTACTTATCGCTGGCGATTTTCCTCATCCAGTTCGCGATTGTCGTGAAGGTCACCGCAAGAGCTATGGGATACGGTCGGTTTCAATGCAGTTTTCTTTTTCTTTTTCAAGCTGAAGCTGCCTTGCAGTGCAGTTGTAACTTCAGTGATACAAAAGTCACTGAACAAAGTTTGATAAGTAAAGGATAAAGGATAAAGGACGGCGTTATTCAATCCTCTTTGGGATGCGCCACGCATTCTACTTCTACGGGATGTCATGGAGGCGAGTTGAATGCGTATTTGGCCATACAATGACTTGCGGTGGGCAGCCGATGTATACAGCAGCGCGTTATCCTTCCCAGACAAATCTGGTACCAATTCACCGACCACGGAGGGATGAAAGGCTTGGATTTCCTGGGCGGGAAATCCGATCCAGAAACCTGGTATCGGGTGCAACCGACAGCCGGCGCCTCCTCCGACTGCGCTCCACGCGCCCAAGTTTGATAAGTAGTGCCTACAACTGTATTTACTTGTTTTTGATTGAGTTTGTGGTCTTTTTTATTCTAACATTGTATTTTCACGTGTGGCCTTAGTCCACGTCATAAATAAATAAATATAATTAATTAATAAATAAGAATTTTCAGCTTTCTATATATATACCATCTCACGCAAAATTTAATACGTTTCAAATCAAATTGGACACTTCTAAGCAAGCTTGACGGTTTTGAAATCAAGTTCTACATTTTCCTAGTCGAACTAAAACGACTAAACCGTGTATAGACTCTTTGAAACGGCCAGAACGGTTAGAATAACTTTGGTGCAAGTCTAGAGCGGGAGGGGTTCGTCCGCATGAGCAACGGCGCGTTCCCGCACTCCTGCGGTCCCTCTTCGCGACATGTAAAGGATAAAGGATAAAGGACGGCGTTACTCAATTCCTTTTGGGATGCGCCACGCATTCTACTTCTAAGGGATGATGTGGAAGCGATTTGAATGGTATTTGGCCGTACAGTAACTTGCGGTGGCCAGCCGATGATCAATCAGTGCTCTATCCTTCCCAGGTAAGTCTGGTACGAATTCACCGACCCCGGAGGGATGTAAGGCTTGGTTGGCCTGGGCGGGAAATCCGAACCAGGAACCTGGTATCGGGTGCACGCGACAGCCGGCGTCTCCTCCGACTGCGCTACACGCGCCCACACGACATGTATCCGAGTTAAAACCATTATTCTTCCTTGAAAAATGAAAATACCATGAAGCATCAAACACTATTGGGTAAGACATCTTAAAAGAAAGTCGTTTTAAATTTTGTTTGAACAAGATTATTTATTTATTTAATAAAAATTATAAATAAACTATTTTATGAGCTGTCATAACGATGTTTTGTTGCGATCAAAACTTCTGGCGCCAGGCGGGACTCGAACCCGCACCTCCCTCTAACCGGGCGGGAATGCTCTACGCCATTACACCACCAGCGCCATCGAGCGCAAACTATTTTAATCGTCTCAGAAAGTCTATATTTTAATGTGAAAAAAGCTGGTTTGATTTGAAAGATGTTCATTTTCATTTCTCAAAGCGACAAGCTTGCCTAGGAGAGTGCCAAATCTGTCTTGAAAAATATCAAGCTTGAAGTAAAAATTTGCACATAATATTATCTCACACACTTTACAATCACCGCCAAATTCATCAACGACTTATATGGTATACGTTTAACAGAGAATTCACAGCGGAGAACTCAGATAACGCGGGTTATCGCTCACCATATCGCTTGATAAGCCGCGCTATCAGGGACTTCGGCTGTGTTATTTTCTGTTAAATTGCTGGAAGTCGTTGATGAATTCGGCTCCATGGAAGCTAAAGGTCTCTCACAACAGCCCTGCCTAGGATAGTCTACGGTCGATGGCGCGGATATATTTGAACAGTTCCTGGTGTAAACAAATGTTTGCTGACCTCACTGATACACAACTCCGTGTTTTTTGTTAATGTTGGGCCAACACGAGGTTTTTAAGGTGGATCATTACTCGGCCTAACGTTTGAATGGGGCTTGTTCAATTTTCGATTGATAAGCGAATAATTTCATTAATTCATTTGTTCGAAAATTTTCGACATCGAATTTATTCGCTCAATAAAATTTCTCAAAAGCATGACTATAGCTGGTACCGAAAATGACCTAATGTTAGCAGATCCCCCAAAGTTAAGCACCGGCTCTCCATGACCAGTTGTCCTTCTTCACCGGTACCTGTTTCTTCCAGAAATGCTAGTTGGTACGGCAAGGATTGTTTACACCGGCATCAATCTGTTTTTGCCTGCAAAAGGAGATCGCCAGACGCCATAGCCCACGCCAAATTTAGCACAATCACATGGAAACCAGTCTTGTCAGGCCACCATTCGCCTACGGATCCGTGAAATATAGCCTCTGTAGGCAGACTCTGTAAACAGAAACACCAGCAATCACAAAAATAACAATGACGCCTTCCGAACCTAACACTGTCTAAAAGAAGAAAGGGTCTAAGAACATTAACAAGGAGTCTTGCCAGACAAAGGAAAATATTATTTATAAATTTATTTATTTATTTATACACTATAAAGAGTGCGCCTCCAAACAATCAAATAGGTCAGATATATAAACTTGTTAAATTTTATGATGTTTTGTTATTTGTAACGTTTAGTGTGTCAATACATTTTACGCACCCTGTATTATAATATTTCACTTTTCTATTCGTAATAGAAGGCAAAGCATATCAGTGCTGAGAGTCTTCTATTGAGAAAAGCTTTGAGTCCACAACGCCTGTTATTTAAGAGCAGATTTTACACAAATATAGTTCTATCAGCGCAGTTGGATATCGAGCTAATCATCAGGATAGTATCCAAATATGTGTATTATTTTCATGCTGAATTGGATGCCTCTCGCATCAAACTAAACACTGTTTGAAACAGACTGGACACTCTTCATGACAAGCTTGAAAATTTCGAAACCAAACTTAAAACTTCCAAATCAAGACGAACCTCTTACTAGCACAAGTAAAATAAAAAACGGTGAGAAAAAAAGAAAAACAGTATTGACCAGACTCAGTTGAAAATTACCCATGCCCAGAAAATCGGAGGAAATCGGTTAAGGATTATGCCACAAATGGTTGTATTTAACTATTATTGCATATTGCAGTATTTAACTGTTAGTTTAGAATGGTGGTGTTCTAGAGGTCGACAACGACCTATTGTTGGAAGAATTCGATTCTACTGATAAAAGGTGAAGGACGACGTTGACAAATCACATATGGGATGCGCCACGCATTTTATGTCTTCTATAGGATGTGGAGGCAATTTGAATGCGCACTTGGCAAATACATAAAAATAACTTGTGGTTGCCAGACGATGTAGAAATCAGAATTTTTCCCCTCCCAGACAAGCGTGACACCAATTCACCGAACCAAGAGACATGAAAGGCATGGATGCCTGGGCGGAACCTGAAACAAAACCATGAATCGGAGTGCACGCAGCACCCGGCGCCTCCTCCGACTGCGCTACCATGCGCCCGTGATCCTACCGCCTTCTAAATGTTGGTTTGCCAGGAAGATTGCCAACGGATCTGTCTGCGCAGCTCAAAAAGAAGTCACTGTGTTACAGAATCGCTTCCGCTTCCGTCTGGGTCTTCGTTCTAGGCAGAAAACAACATTCAAACGACAGTCGACACTCGCAAATGGGCACGAAGTAGAATCCTTTATGCAGAAGCTGACGACGGGAGCAAAAAAGAGATGCGTGGAGCAGAGCACAGCATAGGTGCCACCTGTCGTGAGCAACATGAATTGATGTATGATTCGGTTCCCGCCAAGGGCCTACTACTAAGCTTTGCACCACTGAGTGTCGGTAGGTGGTAGGTGCCTCGTACCAAAATTCTGAGATGGTTGAAGCAATGACTTGCCTATCGACTGATCATAGGAGGCCGTCGTTGTAGAGGTCAAATGCACGTTCAAATTGCCTGCACTGCCGCCACGCATTCCACATCCCGTAGATGTGGAATGCGTGGCGCATCCCACGAAGGGACTGATTAACCGCGTGTCTTATCCTTCTTCTTTCTCCTTCCTTACTGAAGAATGCAGGAGTAGGATACTCTGTTGGTTTTCGTCTAAGGGCCGTGCCATAAGAAAAAGAGGATCTATCCTAGTCGGGGGAGGGGGGTGCACATATCTAAAGAGTATGTAACAAATCGATTTGCGACTTACCGAGCGACTCCTGGAGAACACAATAGAACCTAAAAGACAAGAAAAACAAGCGAACAAACAAAAAAATTAAATCGCCGCGGTTTCACAACTGTCTAGGCGGACAAAGAGCGACGCAGTGGAGGCATGCTGCATGCTAATCACCGCCTGACATGTTATATCCAGGATCTAACATGGTGAGGAGGGCACATAACTTCGCTTCCTTTCAAACAAACACAATTTTTCATTTTTTCCTTGGGATTTTCTAAAATTCATGTCTTATCGTGTTCTCCAGGAGCCGCTCGGTAAGTCTCAAATTGATTTGTTACATACTCTTTAGATATGTACCCCCCCCCCCCGACTAGGATAGATCCGAAAAAGAGACTAATCCTTCGTTTTTCATATTTTTACACTTAAAGCCACTATCACAATAATATAGCTTTACTCTTTTATTGTTATTTATTATTTATTACATGGCTGAAATCCATGTGAAGAACAATGTAATTGAAACGGTCCACATGATACTGGCTAACGATCCAGGCCAAATATTACAGAACAATTAGAAAGCACATGCGATAACACACACCCAGAGAATGAAGAATAGAAGGGAGAAGAAACCAAGAGGGGTTCTGCCACAAGATCTCGTTATTATTTATGAATCGATTTACATTCGTAATAAATGGCTTCAGCTTGTATTGTATAGAACAGCTGTGCTTTTGCCAAGTTTCATATAATCCAAACCTGCTCCATTAACAAAAAAATTATGTCGAACTGAATACTTTGCAGTACTTATTGAAGGTTTATAATTAGTTATAATTAATCCTATACCTTTACAATTCTTAACGTTTTCCAAGCAAAGTCAAAATTTAACGACTTTCTAGCGATCAAATTCGTAGTGTTTAGCTCACTGCCGCTGAAGAGAATGAATGTTTCCGTTTCAGATATCGTCATCCGAATCTGTGACTAAGCCCAGCTAGAAGACAAAGTGCTCTAACGTCAACTTCGGGTACTTAGGAGGCCGCTACACGCTCTCCTGGCGGCCTTCTTTCTCAATAATCTGCTTTAATGCATGTCTGTGAATATGAAAATGCCTTACAATAAACCATTTTTGAATATTTGAATAGTCTGTTCGATGCAGGGCGCGTGCAGTCGGAGGAGTAAGCAGGGGTTTATTGAAATGGTTTTCCAAAAGTAACACACAATGTTGCATGGGTTTTTTTGTATTGAATAAAGCCAAAACCTTTAGGCTAAGGATTTCGCCTGAACAAATATTGGGGTCACACAAGATTCTGTACGTAAAGCTTTTTTACCGGAAAATGTTCGTTAAATTTCTGGTAACTCGTTAAATTTCGTTAAAAATATTGGGGAAGGGGCAAAAGTAATGAGGCTCTCCATGCCGTGTCCATATATCTCGTGACTGCAGTCTGGTTTCGTGCTTATCGTATTTGTATGTTTGTATGCTACTTAATGAAGGCCACCTGAGAAGTGACCACTCTCGCCCTTTCCAGAAGCATGCCAAAACCCCAGCCTGTCTCATGCCGGAACCCCAGTCTGACGAGTCGACCTGCGTCGCGCAAATCTCGCTCAATTCCCAGCCCTGGGCAGCCTGGACTCAATAGTCACGCAAGATGAGAACTACGCCTTCTACATTAACCTTGCCAAGCAGCCAGTCTGGGTGAGGCCTGGTGACCTGTTACCGACCTTCGTTCGGCGGGATGTTCACGGCAAGAAGCACCTTCAGAGCTTTTGGGTCTGCGCCCATGGACCGGTATACTGGAAGCTGTTTACCAAAGCACGTCGATGGACTCCAAGGTCATGGTAAACAAAATAGAAGATATGGACCTGCGACTCGAACTTATTCAGTCGCAGCGCGTCAAGAAGTTCTTCCTCTTCGACAACGCCGCACCCCATCGGGAACAAGTGACCACGGATAAGCTTGGCCAGCTGGGCTACGTTCACATGCCTCACCCACCGTATTCGCCGAACATCTCTCCATGCGACTACCACCACTTCTTGTGCCTACGAGACTTCCTGGTGGAAAGGGACACAAGGACCTAAGCAGACCTCGACAGCCATAACGAGCAGTGAATCAGCACCAGGCCTAAGCAGTTCTGGAAGGATGGAATCAGGAAGTTGGCTGATCGATGGCAGCAAGGTCATTGACCTTAATGGCGAACACATCCCTCAGCATCGTTGATTTGTAATTGAGTTATAAAGAGATAAAGAATTTTTTCAATTTGTCTCATTACTTTTGCCCCCCCCCCCTAATATTTAACAATTAATTGAAAACCATTATTCCAAGTGAAAAAATTAAGGAAAACCTTATACGCTTGCATTCCAAAAGGTCATCAGCTAAAGTTCAAGAAATGGAGAGTAACCCTGCAATGTAAAATAAACAATATAATGTCAACAAACATAGAAAAACAAACAAGCCTTCAGCAACAAATTATCAACTACAGGGTGTCAAATAAGAACAGGTGAAATTCTCATTCAGGATGATCTCCGACAAGGCATCTTAAAATGTGCGATCAGGCAGACCCCGGAGTTCCTTCCTTTCCTAGTTTTTGGCGAAACTGTTTTGTCTGGCTGTTCAATGAGCTATATGCTATCCCAATGTTGGCACAAGCCCATTAAGAACAGAAGTAATTCAAATCAGTTTCTTTAAGCCTCAATTGGCTGGTATCGAGGTTGTAAGCTGTCACAACGATGTTTTGTTGCGATCAAAACTTCTAGCGCCAGGCGGGACTCGAACCCGCACCTCCCTCTGACCGGGCGGGAATGCTCTACGCCATTACACCACCGGCGCCGTTTGATCGAACGCAACATCCACAGAGCGTTCCCGCCCGGTCAGAGGGAGGTGCGGGTTCGAGTCCCGCCTGGCGCTAGAAGTTTTGATCGCAACAAAACATCGTTGTGACAGCTTACAACCTCGATACCAGCCAATTGAGGCTTAAAGAAACTGATTTGAAGTGTTTCTATCAAGACCATCAGCTTAACTGGTCCCATGCTGATATCAGCGGCCAGCTCATCCCGGATACTTGTGGGTGCTGATCGGTCCCACGAGGTGTGGATGTTGCGTTCGATCAAACGGCGCCGGTGGTGTAATGGCGTAGAGCATTCCCGCCCGGTCAGAGGGAGGTGCGGGTTCGAGTCCCGCCTGGCGCTAGAAGAACAGAAGTAATTAATAAAATTACAATTAAAAGCCGATGTGGAAGTGGAATGTAGCACATTGTCAAACGCACGTTTTTCGAATGACTGGTACATAGGGCCAATCCATTTTTTTTGCAAGGTCGGCGCCGTGACACGTATCGTGTCACGCGGACTCGCCGAAAAGGTGTTACATGGCGTAACCGTGTTAACGTTCAAGAAAATAGTTTCACAATTTTTGTTATTAGCGTTGTTTCAAAAATCGTTTAAAATACGTTCAGCAGCCGAAAACATTCTCTCCATCTCGACTGTTCCAGGTGGCGGGCAAGAGTATTCTGGCATAAGCAGCGCCAGGTGAGGATAGGCCTATCTTAGATGAGGTTAGACCAGCACCGTTGCGGATTCGTTAACGTGCTTGATGGGGGGGGGTCGCCTAAAAAATTTCTAGAATGCATTAAAAGATAAGGATAAAAGAGGCGTTACTCAATCCCTTTCTGGATGCCCCAGGCATTTTTGTTCTACGCGATACCGTAGAGACGATTTGAATACTTATTTGACCATAGAATGACTTGCGGCGGCCAACCGATGGAACAGTCAGCGCTTTATCCTTCATAGACACGTCTTGGACCAATTCTCCGACCCCGAAGGGATGGAAGAGTTTGTTGGCCTGAGCGAGAAATCCGAACAAGGTACCTGGAACCGGGTGCATGCGACAGCCAGCACCTCCTCAACCTGTGCTGGACGCGCCCCAAAATTCATTATTTCCAGAAATTCAAAACCAATTCACGAAATCATTGAAATATTCTTGCTAATTTAAATATTTTTTCAGGAACACTCCTAATTGGGTGGTGAGACCTGCAACATTACGGAAGACTAATGGTAAATGTCATAAACTCACTGTGAAAAAAGTCCGTTAAAAATACCGTTAAATTTCTAAAATTTTTCGGTAAGTCGTTAGGCAAGATTTTTACGAAAAATATAGTTAATTCCTCAATTTAGTTAAATTGTTAACCGTTAAAGACGCACCCCTGATTGGAACAAGTTTTATAACGGCGCTCATCGGGGAACCTACGTGCAAAACTATGACTGAGCTTGCAGTAATCTCTTAAAACGAATTGTTCAAGGCGTTCAATTCTAAAATTTTTTTTCTTTTTTCTATTTCTTTTATCTTTTCCTTTTCCGAAGTATAGTGCTTTAAGTTCGATTTTTGACGAACGTTTCTCGATGACAATGCGGAACATTACCTTCCGAAAGAGCCCACTCACTTCGAAGCCTTGCCCGTTGCTCCCGTAACCTCGTTCGAATGCTGGTCATTGAGAGCGCTTTCTTCATTGTGGGAGGAGTGTTGCCGATTTGCTCCTCAGGGATCTCCAAGTGCACAGAATCTGGATGTATCTGCAACGAACGAGCGAGCTCCATGAGTTTATTGTTATGACGTTCCTTCATTGTGATTAGAGCGCTTCAGTACTGGTAAACTGAACGCATAAGATCATGTGGTAAAGGTGCTTTCTGAAGATGCCAATCGTGTATCAATCAGCTGGCCTTCAAAACGTTTTTTTTTGTTCAAAAAGGGCACACTTCGAGCAAAGTTAGTTTCATATTCCGGAACGGATTGTTTCAGAAAAGATGAGGACGTGTTTTAGGTTGAGACATTCTTTAAGGCCTGATGTATTCACAATCTATTCACAATCTTCCAGCTTTCTAGATCTTCCAGCTAATCTACAGGGTGTCTCAAAAAAATTTATACACTGCTTGAAAGGTGATAACTTTGCTGACAGTAAAGCTACTGAAGAAGTTAAAAGTTCATGTGGAAGTTTAAGAAATAGAAATTTTATGACATATGAGCGGTAGAGAATGCGCAGCACTCTTCTGATATTTTGCATTTTACACTCGATTGATCGTGTGAATAAAGGCTATAATGTCTTCACAAACTGGCCGGATCGATTGATTTGTGCTTCTTTTAAGGCTTAGAACTTAAGGACATACTACCGCTTGCGAAAAATGCAGGTACTATTTGAAAGGTTCTAGAAGTGCTGCAGTTTGAGACTCGTATGAAAGCACATGGTAACGAGATGTCTTCGGGGTGTAAATAGTCAATATTGCGCTTGATACATTGAATTTGAGACTCGATTGATTGTATTAATGAATAAATTTGCAATAAATGAATGCGTGTTACAATCTTGTTACTACTTGGCCACATTAACCTGTGCTGTGTTTCTTTTACGTTTAGAGCTTGAAAATTACGTGAAAGAGAGGTGACATGCAAGCTTATTGATTGCACAATTTAAATGTGAGGAAAAGCACCATTTCCCAAGGCGGATTCTGTGGACTGATGAAGCAACATTCATGCTGAATGGAGAAGTTAGTCGACATAATTACAGCTACCGGCAACGGAAACGTTAGAAAAAGTACAGCACAGGTTAATCTGGCGTAGCAGTAACAAGAATGCAACAAGCGTTCTGGCCACGTAATAAATCGAGTCTGAAATTCAATGTTCCAGGCGGAATTTGGCGCACTCTGGACTACTTACACGCTGCAGACATCTCGTTACTATGTGCTTTCATACGAGTCTCAAACACCTTTAAAAGCTTCACTAGCAGCAATGTTAGAACCTTTCAAATAGTACCTGCACTTTTTAGGATGCTCTGTATTTTTCGCAAGCCGTTGTGTATGTTTAAGTTTTAAACATAAAAGAAGCACAGATCAATCGATACAGCCACTTTGTGAAAATTGTAACATGTATTCAAGCAAAGCACAAACAATCGAGTGTAAAGTGCAGCGTTTTAGACGAGTGCATGGCGCAGTCCATACCCTTTATATGTCAGAAAATTTCTATTTTTTCAAGTTTTTAAACAGGTTTTTAACTTTTTTAGTACCTTCACTGTGAGCAAAGTTATAACTATTCAAACAATGTAGACAATTTTTGGGACACCCTGCATTATGTGCACAGAAATGAGGCCGTATTTCAGGTTGAGAGATTCTTTAACTCCTGAATTATTCGCAATTTCTATATCTTCCATCTAATCTATTATATATTCATCTTGTTTTGAGCTGCCTTTCTTTAGGAAAATTCACATAGAACAGCAGATCCAGCTCCTCTCTTTGACAACTTAGGTTCTCGTGTTAATAGCCCTCGAGCCAAATGAGGTTCTCTAAGTAGGAGCTGACCGCATTCAACATCGTGATCGCTTGAAAAACAATAGTCTCTCACGCATAACGCGGGTAATTGAACTACCGATTTTTTGTGAACAATTTTAGAGTAAATTCAAACTGTCCGACGTAGGAAAGGATAATCACCAATGTCTGAAGGACTCTTCAATTAACCTGTTGTCTAGCTTTTGCATCTGTTTTAGCCACTTCATCGTACAGCTGAAAAAATTTGCATAAGAAGTCTATTACAAAGAAAATAAGGAAAAAAGACTCACCTTAATCTCCACATCGCTGTGAGCCAGCTTTTCTCGCTCTCCTGCATCCATCGCTGTTCTACGAGTATCCGTGCTGTAGAAATCTTAGTTTATTTATACATATTGGAGAAAGAACCAACAAATGATCTACAGAGCTTGACAATACACGATAAGCCACCTGTACCGAAGAGAGATCCCAAAAATATGCAGGGAGTTCCGATAAATAGCATCAAATCAGCAAAGGGAATTAGCATAAATAGTATTTTACATCAGATTCGACACTCTTTTGAAATCAAATTGCAACGTTTCTAAAAGCCAAACAGGACACACCTCTTATTAAATCTGTTTTTTAATATCAATCTAATATAACTTTTATTTTTATTATTTTTATTTATTTTATCAATTTTATCTCTTCGATATCAATTTTTAGTCGATGTCAAGCATTAACATCTTCCATATCAGAAGGAGTATCTACTACATTTTAAACTAGAGATTTTCCAAAAATGTTAAAATATTTTTTTGTCCCAGAAAAGTTAGCATGATTGATGCGCAAAGCTCGCTTGCGATGGTACGGCCACGTCCTGCGTGGAAAGGAAGACAGCGTCCGCAAGATAGGCCTTAACTTCGAGGTAATTGGAAAGCGGCCTAGAGGGCGCCCGAAGCAGCGCTGGGCTGATACGTTACATACGGACTTGAAGCTTACTGGTGTTTACCCTGATCTAGCGCTGGATCGGGAAAGGTGGCGTCATAACACCAGAATAGCGGACCCCGCTACGATGCGGGACAAACGCTGAAGAAGAAGAAGAAGAAGAAGAAGAAGAAGAAAAGTTAGCATGACTTCTTTGACTTTTCTACTTTAACTGCTTCAAAATAAACAGAATCCTTGGAATTTTACAAACTTTTCATTCTTCACGAAAAATGATGGTTCAAAATCTGTCGAAAAAGCTGCAAATTTTAGTGTTTTAAAATAAAGGATTTCGCTAGGCGCCTAGGTAAACGTGATCTTCATTCTATTGATAACAAAAATTGCACGGCGATACGCAGTTGCCAGCGGTACCACAAAAACAGGTTAAATCATATATGCTCACTTGGCTGTTTCAACTGCATCCTTCTTTCTACTGAAAAAATGCTAGCTTTCTGCGCTTTAAAAATTATAAACGATTATTTTTTCAAGAGAATGAAAATTTTAAGAATGTCGAATGATGATCACTTAGAGCAGGTGAATCGAAATTTATTAATGAATATGTTAGTAAATGTTCCTTAGAGAAAAGTTGTTTCAACATTCATGGAAGGTCTCTCGCTTAATCTGCTGGCACTTCTTTCGATTTGAAATATCAGTTGATGTTCAGTTTGATTTCAAAGCGTAAAGCTTGACTAGAGGAATGTACAAACTGAAAAGTGTTCAAGTTGACTTGGAAAGTTTCAATTTGCTTTGAAAAGTGTCCAATTTCACGTAAAAATGACATGTGTTAAGGAAGGAAAGGGTTTGTGAAAAAATTTTTTAAATTAAAATTTATGTAATCATTTATTCCTCCAACGTATATCACCCGATATGAAACTGAAGCGCACAAGAAAACAGCATAATTTAGATAAACAGCATAAAATAAATAAATAAATTGTCTATCTAAATCCAAGGAAGGAAAAAGATAAGAAAAAAGAGAAGAATTCATTAAAAGCGAACGCAGTTCATGTTCTTTCATTATTAACGTGGGTGTTGTTGATCGGCAAAACGAGGATTTTAGAAACGTTTTTCACTATTCGAAGACCGTCTTCGGATTCTCGGATGCGAACAGCATTATTCATCACGGAGCAAGCACATTAGCGGGCAGAAAGGCAGTATTTAATTGGGCAAATCAGTGCAAGGCGAAGAAGAGGGGAAGATATAATACATAAAAGAAATAAACGAAATCTTCTAAATATGTACGCCGGCTAGAGGGTTGGAAAAAGTAAATATAATAATAAATGAGTTGTAACTGATTTCGGAGGTGGGAAAGAATGTTCTGCACAGATGGAGAATTTCGTTATGCACATCAATAAAAAAAACGTTCCTAAGCTAAAATATACTGACAAAAAGCAGATTTACTGATACAAAAGCAAGTTTTTTGGAGGATAAGAAAAATCCATAAACGGTCGTCGTAAACACTCATTTAATGCCAAATCACTCCAGTCGCTGATACGGATTATCGGATAGAAGCTGCCTTGTTTAGCAGTCGCAAAGGTTCTCCCGAACTGCTAAGAATTCTCCTCCATCTCCACGTCCTGGATTGAGCTCTCAGGAAAACCTGTCAGTTACGTCATGATGCTTGACGGTAAGATGAGTAGCAGACCTCCCTCCCCCTACTCGGAACCGGGCGAGCTGCTGTTGGTTGCTATGGTACACCTTTTATTGTTATTTGTTCATTTATTTATTTATGCATAAAGTGCGCTATTAAAAAACTGTTCAGGGGAACCTTGAATTTACAACGGAATATGGCGCATCATGAGTTTGGGGGTCTTGTACGCCGATGCCTCTGCCGGCAAGCGGCTCGGAGCGGAGTGGAAGTGGCGTTGCTTCATGTGAGGAAGGTCGGGGGTTCGGTTCTTTTGCTGCATTTTTGCATTTCCACTATAGTTGGTTGAGATTTGAGAAATCCTGGCGTAATTTTTAGTACTTTAAATCAGAGCAAGCGTTCATTACGCTTTACGCCAAGATTAGAGAGAAGGAATTCACGATCTCTCCCCCTCTAAGACGACTAAGGTCAGCTCAGACCCACTTTGAAAAATTAGAAACAAATAGCTCTGCTATGACTATTGACCAGAATAGAAATAAAACAAAATAGAGAAGAGGTAATTCTACAGAAAACTGTGTCGACCTCTTTAAAACTGAAACCGACACCCGTTGTTTGGAAGTACTTTTAGTGGGGTTAAAGCTTAAAATAAGGAGAGCTGTCAACTCCATTACAACGATATCAACTTCGGAAGTCTGAGGTTTTGGGTGCTGGAATCATTCGAAGAGCATGGAGACAAAGGTGTATAGAATCTGGAGCATCTGAACGAGTAGGTAAGAGTAGATTGAGCTTTCACATGACCGTTATTCAGCTGTTACGGAAACCGTTTAAACTCTTCAAATTTAGAAAATTATTTAAATATTTTATTTGAGTACAAGACTGCGATTTATTGCCTTCGTAGTGGTATCAAAATCGCCTATCCCAATATGGACTAAAAAACTTAAATAAAGGTGGAAATATTCAAAACACTAAAACGATTAAAACTTTGTTCCAACCTAGCAACTGTGTTTTCATGAACACCATAAGCTAAAAAATAATTAAATAAAAAGATACACATGTATCTAGGTACTAAAACAAGAATAAACTTAAGGGTTGAGACAAAATAACCTTGAGAATCAGAGCAAGTCCACGAATATTTCGTGAGTTTCAAAGTAAAAATCACACTCGGCCACGTTCCATCTAGACTGTGATTGATTTGTTCTTTGAAAGAAGCTATCTAAAAAAGTGGAAAAGAAGACGGCTCCAAGTCTGATGCCTCACTAACCAAATCCATTATGGACATCCCCAGTGCGAGTCGATTGGATTCTCGCAACGCAGCTTCCCCTTCGTTTCGGAAGCGAAACGAAGTCTTGAATGTCAGCGGCGCTTCTTCTGAAAAAAGTAGTTTCAAGCGTATCCTTGTGATTCGAGACCGACATTGGACTGGACAGGGCATTCTCGGACAAGCTTTCAAGGATTTAGCAAGTTCGAATGCTTCACTAGAGAGCTAGTATGGGACGGAGTTTTGATTGCAAATATTTCTATAAAAGAAAAAACCCTACAGGGTTTCAAAATCCAAGCGCTGTTCGTGTTAAAATTTCTTGGAACCTTTGATGTGTGGAGGAATATGGAATATTTGGGCACATCATTAAATCGGAAAGTTTATGAAAGTTTTGCGAATAAAATTTCGGGAGATAGTTCCATTTTTCCCCTGAAAACCAGGGATGCTATAATAATAAGAAAAACGCGAGAATTTGGGGTATCAAAATGGCCACCGATGACGATGAGATTGAAATATGATTTGTTGGTCAACAAGGAACGCCGCTGCCACTGCCACCGCTGGATCGATCGAGGCGCTAGGCCTAGCGAGTAATTCTTAGCGGAAGCGAAGATAGATTGCTTGAACTTTGGAGGAGCTTTCGAAGTCATTGGCTTGACAGAGAAATTTGGCCTTTTCAGAACCCGGCTTGTAGGATTGTTTTTAAATATGTACAACTTTAGCTAAATTAACGAATTTCAGCATAAAGCAGAAATTTGCTGAAATACCTGAAGGTTGTTCTACAAGGCTCTTCAGGCCTTCAGGTCTCTGTCGGAGTGCACCAGGGCTCTGCGCTATCCCCACTGCCCTTCGTGGTCGTCATGGATGCAATTACACGAGATCTCCAAAAGGCAGCTCCCTGGACGTTGCTGTATGCCGATGACGTCATGCTTGCATGTGAAGACAAAGGCGAACTCGAGCGACAGACACAGGCATGGTGTGATCGCTTGGCATTGTTCGGACTCAAGGTAAACGTCAAAAGGACGGAATACTTGACGACGGATGTGAATGAGCACGGATCTTATGTCTTTCTTACATTTCTTATGTACGCCCCATACTCGAATACGGGACCACTGTGTTCAATCCACCTACTAAGCGCAGCCAAGCCAGGCTAGAAGCGGTGCAGAATAATTTCACTCCAAAGCTTTGGGTACGGCTTTACGGTTATGACTACACGTCCATTCCACCTCTAAATGTTCGGAACAAAATTTTCAATCTTTCTAGTTTGCTACTTCGCAGGAAGAGAAATGATTTGCTCATGATTTACAAAATGATCACTGAAAGAGTAAGCTTACGTCCCGACAAATTTACACAACATCTTCTTCAAACACGCGTGGTTGTAGGACAAAAATTCATTTTCCTAAGGCAAGGTCACGACTGCGAGCTTCCTTTTTTACCCAAAGAGCTGGTTCTGAGTTTCTAAAATTTTCTAAAAAATATGGTCTACCGAGTTCCATTTCACAACTGAAAAAGCTCATTGACAGGTACATCAAAGGATGATTCATTAGGGTGGTGTATTTCTAATCATCTATCATGCATGCATGTTTTGTTCTTCTCGTTGTGTTTATCCTTTATTGTCTTTTCGGATAACTGGTTCTGTCTGCGTGAATATCCACGTACTATAAATAAATAAAATAAATAAAATCTATTAAGAGCAATGGTACTGAGCTCTCACGAGTTACATCTTTCAAGTATCTTGGATCAACAGTCACGTCCGATGGCAGCCTAAAGATGGAGGTAAATGCGTGTGTGAGTGCAGCCTGGTCCAAATGGCGCTCGCTGAGTGGGGTGCTTTGCGACAGGACAATACCTGAGCATCTTAAATCGAAGGTTTATAGAACAGTCGTCCGCCCAGTAGCGAGGTACGGTGCTGAGTGCTGGCCAGGGTCAAGCGTGGGGTTCGATTTTTGCCGAAAATTTACGACCCCCCCCCTCCCAGAGTGGGTCTGGTACGACCCCCCCCCCCCCTTGTGTAAACCACCGTTTTATTTCCTATCCGCATCGAATTTTTTAAATTTTTATGCGGTTTTTGTACCGTTTAATAGGTCCTTCTTTCCAGGTGCAGCATCGACTGTGTCAGATTAGTTCAAGAAAGAGTGTTACTAAGTAACTGTTTAATTTAGTAATTTGTTAGAAAAAACGCTGACAAAGGTTTTGTGTATGTAATCTTTTGATAATAATATTTTGTTTGTTTACAGTTGAAAGTAAAGCACTTTTGAGAGCAGTTGTCAAATTAATCACAACGAGTTCAACTTTTCAGGCTTTCCGAGCATCTCGTGGACACGGCACATTTTTGTACGTGAAGAAGCAACATCTGCATTCGAAATTGTACTCTGTAAAATGCCGAGTGTTAATTTCTAAAGCTGACTTGAGTGCTTTGTCAACAAATTTTTTTAGTCACTCGGAAGCGATGACGGAACGGCAACCGTAGGATGGATTTTCCAGGAATGCCTACGAAGGCGTGGAGTTTCTCTTTCGTTTCGCAAAGTTGTAAAAATTAATATAAAAAATGTTCCAAATAAAGATTGTATTACTTGTTAAAAATAAAGATTTTATGCACCCAGATTTAGAGTCAATGAGAAGTTTCCATTTTTCAGTTTTTTTCAGGAAGTCACGGACGCGACAGTTTTCTACCTGAACGAGCGACATCTACGTCCTAAATTGCCGTCTATAAAATTTGAAGTGTCAATTGCTAAGGAAAATTAAGTGCTTTTCCTACAAGATTTTTGGAAGCACTCTTCGAAGCGATGACCGAATGGCAACCGAGGATGGACTTGTCACGGAGCTAATTTTCTCTCTTCTGCTGGAAACAGCATCAGAAAGTGAAGTTGTAACCAATAAAGGTTGTACCCAATAAAGGTTTTAATTCACCGGTTGACACAAGGGAATAAAACGTGTTTTTGTGAGACATAAACATTCTGTTCTGTATAAACAGACGCTCCGATCTGTATCATTTGCACCGTCAATCACATGGAAGCCGCTATTCTTACAAGCTGCTTTTTAAAGCGTAGAACCCACACCTCTTACAGTTTTAAAAGTCTTGTGAATTTTTTAGAGATGTCGCACAAACTCCGAAGTATGGTAGGTTACGTGGAGCCATTGCGCTCTCCGATATCACCGATCGCCACTGAAGGACGGACTTCTTGCGGCAAAAAAATTTCTACCTTCTGGAGGAAGAGCATCAGAGAGTGAAAACTGTACCATCTTAGAGTTCAAAATGTGATTAATATACAATCATAAACTAAGCTTCTTCGCAGCGATCTCCGATATGATTAGGGGCTGATTGCATTTAAATTTTTCGCTTTTCAAGAAAAATTAATTAATTTTTACCTGAAGCAGATCACCCACACAGTTGAAATTTTGCCACAAAAAGTTTTAATTCTTGTTTAATGCACACTGTAAAAATCATGGTTTTCTGAAACGAACAGGACTGGATCGACCAG